>OX376085.1:14200000-14771768 GCA_947361185.1 Charanyca ferruginea
TTTGGCCTTCCTCTCCCTCTTCATCCATCCAAATTAATATTCATAGCTCTTTTGGTCACATGAGTTTCGTCTCTTCTCTTCACATGCCCATACCAAGACAAACGATTCCCTTTCAACTTTTCTGTCACTGGCGACACTTTTAAACTTCCTCTAATATATTCATTTCTCACCTTATCCATTCTGGTAACTCCACACATCCATCTCAACACTCTCATCTCCGCTACGTGCCATCTTTTTTCATCCATCTTCTTCACGGCCCAACATTCCGATCCATACAGTACGACAGGTCTTATCACGGACTTGTAGATTTTCCCCTTTAACTTGAGGGGTATCCGTGGGTCACAGGATAAAACACACAAAAAATAACAAGGTTGAATTATTATTGTAAAATAAAAAAGAAAAATATAAGAAACAAAATTGGCCCTGTACAATGCCAAAAGGCCCATATCTCAGCATGGTGCTGTAACATTTAAAAAACGTCACAGCGCTGATATTCTGATAGGGCCCAAAGTGATGCCACGGTCAGATACGGATAATAATAAAAAATAAATAGTGTAAATGAATAAACAAATATAATAATAATAAATTTACAGAAAAAAATTACATCATTTTACAAATAAAGTGTCAAGTGTACTGTAAAGTCTACAGTTATTGTATAGAATAAAAAAATATAAACAAATATAAAAGAAAGACTTTTATACGTAAATAAAGCTCATAAAACAACATTGTTCTTTTATTCTTTTGTAATTATGTTCGTTGACACATTCTAATTTATATTAGTTTAACTCGAATATCAATTCGGATTTTCATATATTTTTTTATGTATGTTCGGGCATAACTCTGGCATAATTATATAGACGGATTTACAAAATTATTATATATTTTTTGTTCGAAATGTGTTTATTCAGAAATAGTCCCATATAAATTTTACCAAAATTGATCCAGCCCTTTTTAAGAAAATCAACAAAATTCCAAAAAGAATACTTAGATGACCTTTTAGTTTCTTCAATCTCAGGAGGACTTACAATCTCTTCTAAGTGTGTCGCCGCGCCGTTTCTTAATGGATTTGGATGTTAAGACAATACTAAAAAGCGAAAAATAAAAAGATTTTCCCAAAGTCAAAGTCAAAGTCAAATCATTTATTTCAATTAGACCATTAAAAAGGCACTTTTGAACGTCATAATAAAAAAATATAAAGTTGATTCTAGTTGCCCATTCCAAAAGGTAGTTTCGTATGGAGAAGAATGGGCAAGAAACTCCATACTTACTCTTTTAAATAAAATATGTACAATATTTTGCATTAACAGTTTACAGTTATATAACTATACGTGAATACGATGGACCTTGCATAAAAACACTATATTGAAGTACCTATTGTAATACAATAATTTAAGGGGGTCTAGATTTAGTTAACTAACTAACAAACCATGTGTGTGATTCTAAAGTTGAGAAGTTAGGGAGCTCAAAATTAAACAAAAATAACTAAAAGGAATAAGATTCGGGCGCCAGAGCTCACTAGGTAATTTAAAACAAAGGTAATCCGGGATAGCTAATAGGTAAAGGGACAGGACTTCTAATCTAGGTCGGAGATTTCTGAAATTAAGCTGCAAATTCTTTAACAAAAGCTCATTTATTTCTATCGCAGGTAGTATGGCGAACACAATAATAGAAAATTCCTCCCTTTTGAAGGGCAAGTTGTTTTATAACCATTAAATTCTATAACCAAAAATTATAATTAAGTTGTCAGTATTGCACGTTTTTAAGTGGAAACTACGAGAAAGATTTTAAGTTAACGTACCACAGGCTTCGAGAAAAACTTATTTAAATTAAACCTGATTGGAGACACGAGGTGAAGCGCATCAGCTCATCCATGATGAAGTTAAATTTTAAGATAAAAAAATCCAAAGTATAAGTAAGAACGCCTTTGGGGCTGAAAACAAAACGATTTCCTTTGTTAGATAAACCCACGCGTCGAGCAAAATGTCGACGAGGCAGTAAGTCGGGAATTCCAAACACTTACCGTACTTTAACGAAAGCAAAGCATGCCAATCGCTCGTGCTATGAGCACATCCAAAATGCGATGGCGAGATAGGTGCTGAAACAATGGAAAATCGACGAGGATTAGGACACACGACCCCAAGTTTATTGTTAGCATATGGCTATGAAAGTTCGACCATCATAATACTCACGGTTTCAAAAATATCACCGCTGCACGGCTGCTGACATCACAACAAAGCGGATCCTACCAGAGGCGGACCCCGAAAATATTACAATCTAATGATTGGCACGGAATAGAATTTTATTCGTGCATCTTCTTAGTGAATTCGGTCGGAAAGTGCGTCTTAATTATGCCAAAACGGAAATGTCAAAATTATCTGACAGCCGGGGAAATAAAATCCAACTGTCAAACTGATGGTCTATGGTTTTATCGATTACTCTACTAAATCCTAGCCAATCTATCAAATATCTAAAGTGTGTGTAGTAGGCATTATCGAAAACTTCCAAAAAATGACGAGAGAGGTCGACACTATGTAGCGAGTAGAAAATACTCGTTACATTACATCCCTCCCCGAAAAATAAAAGAAAGGAACTTTCTTTTATTAGAAAGAAACAACGAAAAACGAAGTGAACAAAAAATTCAATAACAAAAAACTATCATAGTGCAGTTAGGCGTCATGGCCACTGACTAAAACTTCGGTACTACAACCGATCAACAAAGCCAAACAACAAACAAATCCAAATTCAGTTAAACCCGAGGGCCGCTGACTAAAACTCTAACAAGACTAAACACTAAACAAATCTAAATTCAGTTAAGCACGAGAGCCGCTGATTAAATCTTGAACAAAACTACTAAACATTAAACACTAACTTTGAGTACAGTTAAGCGCTATGGCTACTGACTAACTTTACACTAATTTACTAATCTATCCTACACCTCTTAAGTTCAGTTAAGCACTATCGCCACTGACTAGCTTCAGCCAACCTACTAAACTAAACCACACCACTTAAGTTCAGTTAAGCACTATCGCCACTGACTAGCTTCAGCCAACCTACTAAACTAAACCACACCACTTAAGTTCAGTTAAGCACTATCGCCACTGACTAACTCTACACATCTCTACCAACTAATCTGGAGTGCAGGTAGGCACTATCGCCGCTGACTATCCTCAACTAACCTACAGTTCAGCTTTGAGTACAGTTAGGCACCATAGCCTCTGTCTATCTCAGCAACAACCAATTAAAAATAACAATACCTAAACAAAAATTCTAGATAGAGTTGAAGGACTCTACCTAAAAGTATAGATTTCCAATCAATAAAGTCAGACAGAGTTGAAGGGCTCTATCAAAAAATATTGATTCCCAACAAAAGGTTAGATAGAGTTGAAGGGCTCTATCTAAAAGGCTGGATAGAGTTGAAGGGCTCTATCCAAAAATATTGTCACAGCAATAACCTGTAACAAACAAAAACCATATTGTGATCGGCGCTACACCACCGAACTTCCGAGCACAATAGTAAAAAGGTATGACGAAAGTCAAAATTTCACCTTGTGACTGGCACAACAATGACCAACACAAGGGCAAAAGGGCAAATGTAAGCTGTGATTGGCTCCACTCTACCAACCTTCCAAGCACAGACAAACAAACAAAATATATTGGATTACCGAAGGGGAAAATCACAATACCTAAAGGCGAAAGCCAAGATGAAATCGAGGTCAAAAATTACACCAAGATCCAAAAACAAAGTACATTCTTTAACAAAAGTTTCAGAATGACCGCCAAAACAAGGTAGGACGCTCTATAACAAAAGTTACAGAATGACCTCAAAAGCAAAATCCGGTATGAAAGCAAGTTTCTAACAAAGTCAAATCCAAGTCTAGTATCGAGGAAATATCTAGACAAAGAACAACACTGTCAACAAACAGTAAAAAAATAGAATTAAAATCAATAACTATTTAAAACTATGAGAGAAATAGAATGATTCTAACCTACAAAAAAGAAAGATTACAAAAAACTTGAAATGATATTTAAGTTTTAAAATCTTTTTAGGTAATAAAAAACCCAAAGTGTAAGGTTGTATAGGCTCTTTCTTTTTCAAAAAAAATGTAAACAAGTAAAGGATTACCTTTAAAAAAGAAAGAAAGAAAAGATATAAGATCCCATACAATCTCAACAAACAAACAAAACAAACAAGATAAGATCCTTTGATGTGTAAAATGTATAGTGTAAAGAGTAGGTATTTCTAAATTAACCAAAATGACCTAAGTTTATTTTAGTAAGAATTGAATTGGAATCTAATAAATTGTAGTGAAGTTACCTAACATAATAATAACCTTCAGATCGTCATAACCTTTCATTCATCGTTCTATCAGAGACGAGTCTTCACACAAAAATACTCAATACCAAAATCAAACCTATGAATTCCCCAAAATTTTAAAATTTAATTATATCCTTTACATGATAACGACCCACGGAACCCTTATTTAAATCTTTCAAAACATAAACGTTATCAGAAACTTTTTCAGTTATTTCACACTTTAAAAACTTAGGTGCAAGCTTAGCCGAAAAATAAGCAGGTGCATGAGATTGAACAAAACTTCTTCTCCACACAACATCACCCACATCAAAAGAAATGACTTTCCGACCCTTATTATAATAAGCGGCATTTCGCTTATACCCCTTTAACAAATAAGCTTGAACTTTAACAAAAATATCACTAAGTGAATTAAGAGAAACCGCATAAGAGTTTCTATTTGAAACCTCTAGTTGAGATAAATTATCAACAGAGTTACTAAAATGATGTAAGGAAGCATCTAAAACAAGTTCCCTACCAAACATAAGAAAATTAGGTGTAAATTCTGTAGCAAGATTTACACTATTATTTAAAGCTAATTGAACATTGGGCAAAAAACTTGACCAAGTCCTATGATCATCTTTAACAAAACACGATATGCAAGTTTCGACTGTTTTATTATATCTCTCAACAGGATTATTTTGAGGTGTGTACAATGTGTTATAAAATATTTTAGTTATATTAAAACCTTTCAAGAATTCTACAAAATGTTTTGAAGTAAATTGAGTTCCATTGTCACAAACTACTATTTTTGGACAACCAAACTTAAGAAATATTTCTTTTTCAAAATGTTTACAAATTACTCTAGTAGTTGCATTAATCATTGGAAAGAACCAGCAATATTTAGTAAAAACATCTACAACTGAAAGTATGTATTTATGACCAGAATAAGTTTTAGGTAAAATACCTATTATATCTACTGAAAGCATAAGCATGGGGCGATCAACCTTTTTAGGATTAATCATCGTACCAAAAGGAGGAGAAGTAGTATGTTTGTAAGCTTTACAAGTATCACAAGACAAAATGTATTGGTGAACATCATTAAACATACCTTTCCAAAAATAATGTTGTTTTAATTTCTTTAAAGTTTTATGAATACCTAAATGACCTGAATTTACATCATCATGATTTGACCTAATAGTATCTAAGATATTCTCTTTAGGAATAACTATCTTCCAGTCTAAAAGACTATGAGGGTTAAATTTATTTTTACAATATTTATACAAAGTGTTATTTTCGACTCTAAAATTCTTATACTTTCTAGGAGATTTCTGGCATTGAATAAATATTTTTCTATACCAAGGATCAATAATTTCATCATCAGGGGAGACTAAATTATCCTGAGTGGTTATAGCAGTGACTTCTATACGAGATAAAGCATCCGGAACTAAATGTAATGAACCTTTTTTATGAATAATATCAAAAGTAAATTGAGAAATTCTAGCAGCCCAACGAGCTAAGCGTCCACTAGGATTATTGAGACCTAGGAGCCATTTCAAACAAGCGTGGTCAGTAATAACAGTAAACTTCATTCCTTCAATATAAGGTCTAAAATGTTCTATGGAATCTAAAATAGCTAATAATTCACGTTCTGTGGTACTATAATTTCTTTCACATTTATTAAGCGATCTAGAATAAAAAGCAATGGGATGTTGATCACCATTATCATCTTCTTGACTCAAAACACTACCTATGCCCACAGAGCTGGCATCACAATGCAAAAAGAAAGGTTTTTCAAAATTAGGACATTGCAAAACAGGAGAAGTTATTAAAGAATGTTTTAATTCTTGAAATGCATTTTCAGCTTCGTCATTCCAAGTAAGTGACTTTTTAGAATTTTTACTACCTGCTGTCAATTTAGTTAAAGGAGAAGCAATATCAGCAAATTTACAAATGAATCTACGATAATAAGAACATAAACCAAGGAAACTGCGAAGTTGTTTTACCGTTTCTGGGCGTGGGAAATTTTCTATTGTCTCTAATTTAGAGGGATCAGTATGTAAACCATTACTGTCAACAATGAAACCAAGATAGCGAAGTCTGTCCTTGCAAAAATTACACTTTTTTAAATTTACAGTTAAACCTGCCTCTTTTAATATACTATGAATTTTATGCAACTGTGCTATATGGCTATTAAAATCAGAATTAATACAAATTAAGTCATCTAAATAACAGAATACAGAATTATCATACTCTGGACCAAAAAGTTTATCTACTAGTCTCTGCAACTCAGCTGGTGCATTTGTGAGACCAAATGGCATGCGAACAAATTCGTACAGACCTTTTCCAGGTACTACAAAAGCAGTTTTTTCGCGGGAGGATTTTTCAAGTGCAATTTGCAAAAATGCTTTAGAAAGATCTATAGTACTAATATATCTAGCACCTCTAAGGTTATCTAATATTCTAGAAGTATAAGGAAGGGGATAAGAATCTTTAATAGTAACAGAATTTAAACGTCTTGAATCTAAACACAATCTAGTACCTCCATCTTTCTTTTCTACCGCCAATACGGGTGAACACCAAGGAGACTTAGAGGGTTGAATAATACCTTCTCCTAATAAAACTTCTACTTCATCAAAAAGTTCCTTTTGTTTAGCAGGACTCAGAGGCCAATATCTCTGTTTAAAAGGTTCACTAGTAACGTTAATTTTATGTTCAACTAAATGAGTAAGACCTAAACCTCTTTTCTCATAAGAAATGTCTTCAAACAAAGCAATAATATTATCTAATTTTTGTTTCTCAGAAGGAGAAAGTTCAGAAATAGAGGTAATTGAACAAACTTGTTTATTATTTTCTGGAACAAGTATAATGTTCTTCCACAATTCTTCAGCTAAATGAAATTTAATCCAAAAGTCAAAACCTAAAATAATTAATGGATCAAAAGAAGGAATAATTAAAAACTCTACGGATTTAGTTATATTATCACAAGTTACTGGCAAATCCATGGCACCAATAATTCTCCGGGCGGAGCCATCCGCAGTGCAAGCAGCGCCACTAATAGGTCTAATTTTATAACCCAACTGTAAAAATCGTTCATGTGTATTTGAGCCTAAAATGCATTTATCGGAACCACTGTCCAACAAACCTGAAAAAATTTGATTACCAACAAAAAAAGTTAAAAATGGTCTAGCATCATTCTGTTTTGTAAATAGAATAGGAGCCGAACGATAAATATTAAAAAAGGTTTTTAAATAATCTAACCAGTTGGAAAATTCTTTGTCACGGGCAACATCATCAGGCTTGTGACTTCTAACAATTTTTTTACCCATCGAGACGCTCGAAGTTTTATCAAAAACGTGGGCTCGATGCTGCCTAATCAGTTTTTTGACTCTTGCGAGTTTTTAGTATCCAAATTACAAACGTCACAAGTCTTAGAAGTGACCCCAGCTTTATGACACTTAAAACAAACAACACCTGGGATAGACTTGCAATTTCTATATAAATGTCCAGGCCTTTTGCATTTCAAACAAACTAAATCATTAGAAACGGCATTAGATTTAACAGAAGGTTTAAGGGATTCTTTAAAAGGTTTTCTATTGACAACAACTTCTAAATCTTTTGCAAGTTCTAGAAATTGTTCGATTGAATCTATTTGTCTTCGAAACAAAAAGGGTGTGTAAATTGGTAACATATTTTGTTGTATCACGTTAACTAAAGTGTAGTCAAATAAAGGTACTGAAAGACGACTAGCCATATCATAAATTTCCGTAATGAAATCAGGAAGCGACTCAGACTGTTTCTGTTTCCTTGTGCGGAGCTCATTTTCTAAAAAGTGATCAAAATTAGGTGTATCAAAGCGTTTCAAAAGCGCAAGCTTAAGCTCATGCCAGGAAGAAATACGAATTCGAACAGATCTAAACCATTTCAGTGCAGTACCATCAAGCAAATCTGTAAAAGAACCAACCAGCAAATTTTCATTGTAATTTCTATAAAGAAAATATTCTTCAACTTGCGTAATAAAATCGCGAACACAAGTTTTACCATCGTAAATTATTCTGCTATGTTTCAAATCAGGCAGTTTAGTAAGAGGAGGAAAGTTTTTACGAATGTTTTCGTTAACAAGCGCATTCAAGGAGTTAAAAGAAGGCAAAGCTCGAGCTGTAAAATCCGAAGACGAATGTGCGATTCCAGATTCAAAAGGATTGCCAACATCGGTGGCATTAACCATCTCGTGACCTTTCTCAACAACATTAGCATCAGCAGCAGTAGAAGCTTCGACCTCAACCGAATCCTGAGGCGGTGGAAACTGAACTCCCTTGTCCTCCATGACTAACGAGTAACAAGGCAAATAGCAACGAAAAGCAAGGACTAAACCTTAAAGGATTTCAAAATAAATCAAAGTTTGAGAAATAAAATTAAAGTTTTGAGGTTAAGTATCAAAATCAATGTGGTATTTCCAAAGTTATTTAACGTTAAAAAGTGCAATAATAACTCACAAAACGGCTTAAAATTAAATAAACTAGGTGCACAATAATGTACTTAATGTTTAAATTTAATTATTAACATAAAAAGTTAACTTAGATATGAATTATATCACTGTATGAGATTTAACAATAACACGGTCTACACTTAACAATTGTTGGTTTTGCTAAGGAAAAAACATGTTAAAAACACAAGAAAATAAACAAATTATCCAATGTAAAACTAAAACATTGTTTGCAAAATACAATACCAAACTAAGTTACAACTTATGAGTCTAATTATTCAAAGTTTATAAACTAGATCAATTACAATGTAAAAACAATATGAAATACAATATGAATACTAAATATTGTAAACAATAGACTCATTAGTTAAAATATAAATGAATTTAGTGTGCAATACTGACTGTACTCACCGTACAAACCTGCTTCAAGTCCCTGTTCTAGTGCGACAATTGTAATAAAATAATTTAAGGGGGTCTAGATTTAGTTAACTAACTAACAAACCATGTGTGTGATTCTAAAGTTGAGAAGTTAGGGAGCTCAAAATTAAACAAAAATAACTAAAAGGAATAAGATTCGGGCGCCAGAGCTCACTAGGTAATTTAAAACAAAGGTAATCCGGGATAGCTAATAGGTAAAGGGACAGGACTTCTAATCTAGGTCGGAGATTTCTGAAATTAAGCTGCAAATTCTTTAACAAAAGCTCATTTATTTCTATCGCAGGTAGTATGGCGAACACAATAATAGAAAATTCCTCCCTTTTGAAGGGCAAGTTGTTTTATAACCATTAAATTCTATAACCAAAAATTATAATTAAGTTGTCAGTATTGCACGTTTTTAAGTGGAAACTACGAGAAAGATTTTAAGTTAACGTACCACAGGCTTCGAGAAAAACTTATTTAAATTAAACCTGATTGGAGACACGAGGTGAAGCGCATCAGCTCATCCATGATGAAGTTAAATTTTAAGATAAAAAAATCCAAAGTATAAGTAAGAACGCCTTTGGGGCTGAAAACAAAACGATTTCCTTTGTTAGATAAACCCACGCGTCGAGCAAAATGTCGACGAGGCAGTAAGTCGGGAATTCCAAACACTTACCGTACTTTAACGAAAGCAAAGCATGCCAATCGCTCGTGCTATGAGCACATCCAAAATGCGATGGCGAGATAGGTGCTGAAACAATGGAAAATCGACGAGGATTAGGACACACGACCCCAAGTTTATTGTTAGCATATGGCTATGAAAGTTCGACCATCATAATACTCACGGTTTCAAAAATATCACCGCTGCACGGCTGCTGACATCACAACAAAGCGGATCCTACCAGAGGCGGACCCCGAAAATATTACAATCTAATGATTGGCACGGAATAGAATTTTATTCGTGCATCTTCTTAGTGAATTCGGTCGGAAAGTGCGTCTTAATTATGCCAAAACGGAAATGTCAAAATTATCTGACAGCCGGGGAAATAAAATCCAACTGTCAAACTGATGGTCTATGGTTTTATCGATTACTCTACTAAATCCTAGCCAATCTATCAAATATCTAAAGTGTGTGTAGTAGGCATTATCGAAAACTTCCAAAAAATGACGAGAGAGGTCGACACTATGTAGCGAGTAGAAAATACTCGTTACACTATTACAAGAAAAACCCCCAACGCAAAACATAAAAGCGATTATGTAAAAAGTAAAAAATAATACTTTTGTTGAGCCATCAAATGTTTGTTCGTTGAAATGGCGCTATAATGTCGCGGCGGGGTACCGCTTAAGTAAGTCAGTCCCTCAATTTAATTCACTGTCTATTAATTTACCAGCATTTCCGACCAATTTGCTTCGATATTATCAAATTTTTGTTGCTAATCTAGTTGTTAATCTTGTTGCAAATCTAGTTACCATCAGTTCGCTATTTTAGATATTTAGTTATTGCTTTAAACTTAGCGGTACCCCGTCGCGACATTATAGCGCCATTTCAACGAACAAACATTTGATGGCTCAACAAAAGTATTATTTTTTACTTTTTACATAATCGCTTTTATGTTTTGCGTTGGGGGTTTTTTTTAATTTTTAATTTAATTTTTATTTTAAATTTTTTAAATGTAATTTAGTTTGGTTTTGTGTGGTCAGTGTGGTCACCTATAATAATATGTTTGAAAGCAAAGTAAACATCCGGTATGCGTCTAAGATCCCTACCGCAGCAAACAAAAGAGCTGATAACTTTAAAACTGCTGAACCGATTTTAATGAAACATGTCTAAGAACCATCGCTAGAGAATCTACTTTCAAATAAAAAAACAGCATTCAAATCGGTTCACCCGTTAAAGAGCTACAGTGCCACAGACAGACACACAGACACACAGACACGTCAAACTTATAACACCCCTCTTTTTCGTCGGGGGTTAATTAAGAATGACAGCTAAGTTGTTTAAATAGATACATAGTGTTCACATATTATTATTTACAATTATTGTAAAAGTAGACAACCACTCCATACATTTCAACAAACTATGAACCTATGAACCAGTGTGTGACCCAAATCAAGAATTAAATATAATGTATATGTCGCAGGCAATTTGTATGATTCCGCCGTTTACATACGGCGTCGTCATTTAATAAACGCTCGCAGTTATGTATAATGCCGAAGGCAAAATCTATATTGCCGTGTCAATATATAAAATGCCGAAACATTTCATTGACAAATTAAACGCCGTATACATAATGCCGCGGCAAATTGAAGAATTTAGTTCTGATGATGATCAAAAACGCTAGGGTGTCAATCGAATCTGGTTCTCGGAGAACACCTGCAGAATACTATTGGTCAAAAAAGCGAGCATGCAAGCGAACATGCAACATGCAGCAGGCATGGTTTCTGTCACGGCTACGGCGTTGCGGGGCTCCGGCGGTACCACGCGAGCTTATCGTCGCAGATGGTATTCACGCTCACCACCGCTGCTTCGGCTTACTGGCCGGCTTGGCCGGCCAGCCTCAGCCGCGGCGGCGGGCGTTAAAACCACCTGCTCCTCAACTCGCTGGCCGCCTCGCCCCTCCGCGCCTACGCGAATTTAAATTACACTCTAGGGGTAGGGCAGACAAGACTACGTGGAGTCGGTTTCACAGCAATTCGTTTCTGTCATTAACTTTTGTAACTACGAACTACTTCTCTTCGAACTACATACCTATATATGTTAGACTTTAGCACATAATTTTATTAAATTAATCTTGCTTGAAATCTTCATTAGTTACCTGATTATCGAAATAAAGTTGATTTGTCCAATCTGTGTTTTATCGTGGTCACCCTAAAACTACAACCAACGTCGAAATTATTACAATTGAACGAGTTATCAATTTGCCTTCGGCATTATACATAACTGCGAGCGTTTATAAACTGACAACGCCGTATGTAAACGGCGGAATTATACGATTTGCCTGCGACATATATACTAAGTATAAATTAAGTAGTTTTAATTAGCAATCCGTTTGATTTTGTCTAGACTGTAGATTGTCCTATGGACCCCGGACCAGCATGTTTCCAAGCATTCTTATTATGGATATAATCCTCTAAACTGTAATATGCTTGTTTACAGAGTGTACTTTTAATATACGTTTTAAATTTTCTTTCATTTAGTTGCAATATATCACTAGGAATTTTGTTATAACACTTAACACAGAACCCTATAAAAGATTTATGAACTTTAGACAATCTAAAATATGGTTGAGCTATTTTGTCTTTGTTTCTAGTATTAATATTATGTCTATCACTAACCTTATTAAATAAATGTAGGTTTTTTCTTACGCACATAATATTTTCATAGATAAATTGGCAAGGCACTGTCATTATATTAATATTTTTAAATAGTTCCCTAAGAGAATCGCGGCGACGTAGATTATAAATGACTCAAAAAAAAAGAAAACCGCCGTCAAAAACTAAAAAGTGATGAATAACTTTAGCACAGAACACACTTACTTTACTTTCGAAAGTCGGTGGCAATACAAAATAACAAACACAAAGCCACCGCCACCGACTTCCCTAAGTGTGTTCTGTGCTCAAGTTATTTATCACGTTTTAGTATTTCATCTATATTCACAAAAAGTAATACCAATAATTGATATTATATATTATACAGTATTATTATAGGAATAAGAATTAATCATCCTTTAAGGCCGCTATCCCACGGGTGTTTTACGAACGTTGGCATTGCTCAAACGTTTGCGCAGTTCCAACGCTGCTCTGACGCGACGTTGAGGTCGCGAGACCCTGCGCGTCCGTTTAACGCAACGTTAGCGTCGCGCAAGCGTTACTCTTACGTGCCCACTCGGGCAGAGCAGGACGGCGTAATAAGGGCTACCGTTTTTACGCTCACCAGTTGGCGCCACTGTCAAGTAAGGTCCCAAAGTTTGTTATTACGAGCGTGAAAACATGTCGTGAAAACGCGAGAAATCATTATCATACCTTAAAATCGTAACGTAAAAATATAAAGCATGCTGTAGTGTTTCGCAGTCCCATTTTATTCGGCAAAAAAGGTAGGACTTCAGTTTCCGAAAGATAAAACTGTCTCAAGGCACTGGCATTCATTGACGCGTAACTCGTATTACCCATAATAAATCTTAAGTATTGCAAAATATTCAAAACGTTACTCTAATTACGCATAAACCCGCGTAGCTCACCCACAAACAGTGACATTTGACGTTTCGGAGACCTCACGTTACACTAGCGCCTCTAGCGGTGAATTCATACGCGATAGCCCTCATTGTAACCCTGTTGCCAAAAAGCGCAACGTTTGCGTCGCGTTGGCGCGACGTTAACGTTACGAGATCGCGTCACGAACGCTTGCCTCTAGAGAGTCGCGACGCCAACGTCGCGTCTGTGCAGCGTTGACGCCCGTAAGATAGGGTCCTAATACCTTTATCCGTAGCTTGGCACCGAGGTTCAATTGGTGCATAATTTTCGTCACAGCAGCATGTTGCCATACAAAATGTTTGGGGTATTTTGACAGCTTATAAAAAGTGTCAATGGTTTGGTGTTGTCTACTGTTGTTGAACACCTGTATTGTAATAAAATCATTATGAAATTATCATTAAAGTATGGTCATCAAAATATTTCTGTATTGCATAATTTTAGATCCTTCAAGATCGACTGATCTCCCTAGCGGAAACAACTCTCCGGGAACCAGTGTGTGTTCAGACTCGGAGCTACCGTACATATCTTACACTGTGGACCGGCCCATCGGAGGTATGTTTGCTTTCCATACTCATTTTTGTATAAATTGTCCTTATTAATAATACAAAAGCTACTAAAAGTCCAGATGGTGGTCCTCAAACCACACATGGGCGTTTTTTATTTTTGATAGCAGCAAAGGTGCTGCCAATTTGGTATTGGTTATACGTTTTCATTTGTTAATAAAAAAACCGGACAAGTGCGAGTCGGACTCGCCCACCGAGGGTTCCGTTCAAATTCCGTGATTTGGTCACCCATACAATTATGACCGCGCATATCTCGATGATTGATTACGGAAGTACTTTAAATAACGTCTATATTTTTGTGATTTAATTACAAATGTATAGTTTTCAGACTTTTCCCTGTATTTGTAGTATAATACAACGGGAAGTAGGTACCCTATAAATTTTGATTCCCTTGAGAGTGTCGAAATATACGTTTTTTTCGGCATTAACGACTGTATCTTTTTTTCGCGTTAATTTAGAAGTTTGTTTTTTTCGCAGCTTCAAGGGACTGTAGACTTGAGTATATGGGTTCCGTTTTTTCCTTTTGCGGTACGAAACCCTCACAATAGTGACACAACTAAGTATAAGATTCGGGGTTCAATCCCTGGCTAAGTCTGTCGCCACCACGCAATGTCTACTGAAGAATAGACATACTGACAGGAAGAATAGACAAACTGTACTGACTTGTCTATTCTTGTTGTCAGTATGTCTATTCTTTCGTAGACATACCGTGGTCATGCTACGCGTGCTGTTGCCGCCATAACAATGAATACTTTAAACAGAATAAAATAAATATTTAAGGGGGGCTCCCATACAACAAACGTGATTTTTTTCCCGTTTTATTGCTCGATGTCTAATGTTGTATATTGGTATCTACGGAACCCTTCGTGCGCGAGTTCGACTAGCATTTGGTCAGTTTTTCTATCAAAAATTTCTCACTCATAACAGTCATAACGATCTGATTCATTACATAAAATAAAAAAACATAATTATCGAATTGTGTGCACTATACATCTTCGTTTAGTTTCCACTACAACTCATGACAACCTTTCCAATTTCAGTGCTAATCTATTACAGTTATTCTAAAATATTACCAGTAATAATACCAGTAGTAATTTTTTCAGTTATTTATTGTTGTTATTCCTTGTTCTCATATCTTCCCGTGGGTGTCGTAAGAGGCGACTAAGGAACTCACCAGAGAATGGGCAGCAGCGATCTCTGTGCATTTTTAACAACCATTATTAGATTACCTAAATTTAGATTAAGATAAGTTTTTTATTTAGTGTATTCAATCTCTTTATTTTAATGTTATGTTGTAAGTTAGAATGTTTTGTTTAATGATTGTTGTATTATTGTAATTATTGTTATTATTATTATTGTAATATTTTAATTAATTCTTAATTTTTATTTTTAATACTTTTGAACTTAATATGACATGTATGGATATGGCCTGGTTCCGAAATAAATGAATTTATTATTATTATTATTATTATGCGATCGCCGACCCGCCTGCCAAACGTGGCGATTATGGCAAAACCCCCCTCTGGGGGAGGCCTATGTCCAGCAGTGGACGTCTTTCGGCTGAATGATGATGATGATTTCTTGTTCTCCTTGATCGAGTATTAACTGATACTCGACCAAGGAGAACAAGGAATTGAATAGATTGTTCCTATAATCTCCCAGATTCCCCGAAAGCCTCCGCGAAAAGCCAACGCGGTCCGGATAAGAAGCCCCTCCTACAGCGCCGACAGCTGAGCCTGCAGCCGCGCAAGAGCAAGCGCACCCGGGATATTGTCGTAGTCAAGCAGCCCACTGACGAGATGCTTGACGAGGATATACAGAAATTGCAGGTACTTCGGCTTTGCACACGTTGACCTAAGTTAAAGGAAAAAAAAAAACAAAATCAAATCATTTACTTCAATTCGACCATTAAAAGGCACTTTGGTCACTAATTTCATATTAGAAAATTTGAATCTAATTGTCCCTACCCAATGGCAGTCTCATATGGAGAAGAATGGACAAGAAACTCCATAGGTACTCTTTAAAAAAAATGTTTACGATATTGCATTTATAGGAATGATATAACTATACGTGAATATAATGTACCTTGTATAAAAACCACTATATTAAAGTATGCAAAAAGTATTACAAGTTAAGGAATGACAGCTAAGTTATGTTCATAGATACATAGTGCTCACATATTTATAAATATTGAAACAGTGGATGACCACTTCTTATAGGGAATATTTACAAATATTTATAAGCAATGAATTAGTGTGTGAACCAGAGTAATCTATAAGTGCAATAAAAACACAAAATATATAAATGAAGTGGTTTTTAAAAAGCATAAAAAAATCGTAATTTTAACCTTCAATATCTCCTTAACCCGAAGATTTCCAAGTGTGATCCAGAACAAAAAAGTGATCGCCATGATGCGAAGAACTTGGTACTTTCGGCTTGGTTAAGCGTTTTTTCACACCCAATATGTTTTCCAGGAGATATCGACGTTTCTGCCGATAATGAGGGGGACCCTCGGCTTGCCCGGGGCCAGGGACCCCGAAGTGTTGGAAGGTAAGCTTCCTGACTCAGTACACATCGAGCTATACATATAATTATTCGGTATATGCTGACCTCACATTGTATATGTCACAGTCAAAATTAGTAACCAGTCAAAATGGTTTTTGACTACAAAAATCAGTCAGTAGTACTTTTGGCCGGTTTAAATTTAACCTTACTTTTGGTAGGTTTTCTTCACCTCCTTAGTGTGTCGATGGCAAACACGGATGAGTATCATGTGTGTGTATGTGAGCGTGTGTGTGTGTGAGAGTGTGTATGTGTGTGTTGTGTTTTTTCCTGTCAGATTCCTTGTTTTTTTTTATTATTATCAAATAGGCTTGCGTTTGACCGCTAATTACCTGATCTTTGATATGGCCTAAGTTGAAACACGCTTGCCTATTCGTGCCTTGAAGATACCCAGATGTTTGGCCCAGTATTGAGCCACGGCAACGCCATTCGCTGATGCAGTCATTAGGTCCTCACATGAGCAGGTGACGGCATGCGGCGCAAGATAGAAGGCGGACCATGGTCTGCGGGGAGACGCAACACAGGCACTGAACATTGGCATCATCTGAGAACCTTCACCTTTGAAGATTCTATGTTTATTCTAGGTTCTAGGTTTTAATTCAGCAATAAACAGCATCGGCAGCATTGGTTTTGGTTTTTACAGCACCATGCTGAGATAGAAGCCTTTTGGCCCGTACAGGACCAATTTTCGTTTCTTTTATTAATTATGTTATTTTTGTGTGCTTTTGTCCTGGCGGGCGAATAAATGCTTTTTCTTTCTTTCTTTCTATTGTGACCCTTTCAATAACTTTTGTTTTTTGGGGCGTTTTATCTTAATAAGGGTTTTGACTGAGGCCAGCCAAAACTAGTATTGACCGGTTAAGAGTTTCGACTGTAATATAGACACTTTCTGTTCAATGACAGGTTAGCTTAATAATCTCTCAGATTATGAAACAAGGCAGATATTCCGCTCGGAACACTGAGAGTGAAGCCAAAACAGCAAATACAAATTCAAAAGCCTACAATCTCTTGATTGTATTCGCTTTTGAATTTGTATTTGTTTCTTTTAACGAGGCGGCGTTTCGTGCTATAATGACTCGTGTCAGTACAGCACGAAGCGCGTTGTAGGTATTCGCTTTTTAATTTGTATTTGCTTTTTTGGCTTCACTCTCAGTGTTCCGCGCGGTCTATCTGCCTTTTGTTTCATAATCTGAGGGTAATTTTTAACCAGATATATCGTAGTTTATACGGTCACCAAAGGAGATAGGTAAGTAACTAGTATGTCTATTCTGTTACAACCTCCCTCGGTGAACACCTAGGTGAAGTGAGCTGTCACCTGTCCCGATGCTACGATGCTAGGGATTTACAAAGCACTACAATCGGATGATAGCTCACTTCACCTAGGTCAGGGTTTCTTAAACTGGGGTTCACGCACCCCTTGGGGGTCCGTAGCACGTGTATCAGGGGTCCGCAGTAATCGGTTTACTCACAATTTATTTATTAAGAAACAAGCGACCGAATAGACGTTGCTCTGTCAATTGATTCTTCAATTTTCTTACCGTTTAAACCGTCCCTGTATTTCCACAAATTTTCAAGACCAAAAATAGCGGAATCTTTATAGCCGTTCATTATACTGGGTGATTTTTTATTCACGTTCCAAATTTCTCAGGGTGATAGTACCCATGAAATTGAATAACTTTCTCCAAAAAACATGGGTCGAAATATTAAAAAAAAAATCGGACTTCCCATACAAAATCGATCAGATTTGATGATCATTATTGATTTTGTATGGGAAGTCCGATTTTTTTTTTAATATTTCGACCCATGTTTTTTGGAGAAAGTTATTCAATTTCATGGGTACTATCACCCTGAGAAATTTGGAACGTGAATAAAAAATCACCTAGTATAGAATCATTTATTTTTTTATTATATAGAAGATTGTGTAGTAAACCTTGCATTTCTCGGCCAAGCCATGAACTCGAAATAAGGCTATTTTCAATTCGCAAAATATCCCCTCTCCTCGTGTTGGAATCCCAACACTTAAATGTTACTAAAATTATACGGACATCACTAGCGTGCGCCCTCGGTAGCCATATTGTTATTTGAATGTCTCGTTGCTCTCGTTCACTTTCCTCACGGGTCGGATCGCGATAGGTCGACACGTGCTCCTGCCTTTGCAAACCCTCCACACCTCCATTGTGATCGACTGATTGGTGATTTGGTGAGATTATATTTCATTATTAACGAACTGGCTGTTTTCCTTACCAAAGTCCACTACACACAAACACACAACGCTTCACCCCGCTATCAAAGAGGTCCGTGGAATTGTGTTAATTGTTCACCGAGGGAGATTGTAACAGATTAGCACTGCATAGTTGCCCCCCTCAGGCCTGGACCCGCGGCCCTGGGTGCGCGTGACGTCACGCCTGCAGGCGCACCTGGCGGCGTGCGCCCACCCCCTGGCGGCCGCACAGCTGGGGCTGGCGGTGAACATCAAGGAGGTAGGTGGAGACGAGGGCGTGAGACTTCAAACCCACTCAAGAATTTGTTTCATTTTTTTTGTAACAGAATGGTGCTATTTGAATCAAACACGTGCATGTATTTATTCAATGACATTATTACGTTATAAAAGGTTAGTTTTTGTTGAACCTTAAATAGGTCATTGAACTCATTATTATGAATAACTTTTACTATGAAAACAACCCAGTTATCACGACAAAAACGCTGATCCATACATTTATAGCAGATATTTTTTTAATTTCTGTTGTTATTACCCTTTTTAGTCTAGTATAAACAAAAAGAATAATGGCAGGATGTGTACAAAAAAAATAAAGATGTTTAGAGTAGTTGAATTTCTAATTCTTATATTCTTGGGTACCTAAACCCAAGGCGTTCAGAATATTTTTAAAACCCAAAAAGTAAATAGTTTAACGAAAAGCTTTATTTCAGAACGAAACGGCGACTGACAGTAACAGTGACACTGACAGACGCCGATTTGCAGTAAATACACTGAAATTGCATCGTTTTATGGGAAATAATATCACAAATAATGATTTTTTTTCCACACACTTGTCACATGACTTGTCTGCCAATTTGATAGATCCGTTAACGTCGTTTGTAACTTTTTTTTTATAAACACCTAATGGGCATCGAGATGAAACGAGAAAGTGTTATTTTCATTTCGTAATATTTTAACTATGCGGGGGTTTAAAAATATGGTAAGCATATCAATCTACTCCTGGTAATGTATTCTTCCCATTGGAAAATATTTAAACCCTCTAATTTTTTTAATTTTTTTTATACAAATGAATGTATGGATCTCGCCATGATTCTTTAGGTTGTATAATGCACTGAGGTTGGATAAACAGTCTGTTATGTTGTAACGTCATGTTTCTTGTAAACAAGTAAAAACTACCTACTTATTTGTGTCAGGTATTCAACCTCAATATTTATCGATAATAATAAAATGTCGATCGTTAATGATATTAAAAAATATATGTCGGATCGTCAGGTGCGATCGAGGAGTGCCGAGCGGTATAGTACATCGTCAGGACTATAGGCGTTCCCATTATCCCATTAGGGATAAACAATACCTGTAAAAACAATTACACACTATTAGTAAAGAGAACACAATACAAATAGTAATCAGTAACAAGAATAAAGTAAGTTCAAGGTACAGCAACAATACAGTTAATCGAACAGACCATTAAGGTCCCACAGTTCGTACAGTGGCGAAGCCACCCAATGATAAACGAACAAACCCTTAAGGTTTACAGTTCGTACAGCAGCCTAAGCCACCCAATGATAAACGAACAAACCCGTAAGGTTTATAGTTCGTACAGCAGCCTAAGCCACCCAATGATAAACGAACAAACCCTTAAGGTTCATAGTTCGTACAGTAGCATAAGCCACCCAAATACAAAGTGTATCGCTCGCTAGCAGCAAGCCTATACAGCTATGTGAATATACAGCAGCGCTGTACCAGGTAAACCGACAGTATTGTCGGGAGCAGGAACTCTTTACTGAGTCGAATCCGAGGATCGACTGCCATACTTACGGACTGCACGCTCTTTTATAAGGTGATGCCCCCCACCTTGCAACCTCTCCATACAAGTCTGTCCATGCGCACGGAAGTGCGTCACGCGTTTACTTGATACAAAACACTAAAATGTGCTGAATCTAATAAGATCTGTAAACAAATAACACAATGATAATTGTCATGAATAAACAATACTGATTTCATAAAGTAATTCGTTTTACATTCAAAGTAATGTGTCAACAATTGTTTTAAATAAAACCATCGATAATAATTATCGAAATAAAGTAACCACAAATCAGTGTGCACACACAATAAATCATGTTTCGAATTAATAGACAATAATTGATAGTAAAATCACATAAATTAACAATAAGAAACACAAATCATAACAAATTTAGTTAACACCCACAATGTGATTAATAAACTGTCTCCGACATATATATATCTATGGGGAAATTACTTGCGTTTTGACAGCTCATAAAAGTATGTTACAACAACTGCTACGTTCATAACATACCCTGTGCCTACGCTAGCGTTATTTTGGCGGGTTTTGGAACTGTTACTTGCTGCTTAAAGCTGTCCTCCCATACGAGATGGTCCTCATTACCTCTACCGTGTGATGCTGGTCGTGAATAGTGCCACCTCATTTCCACCCGTCGGTGTCGAAGGCGACAGAGGAATATTGACCAGAGGATGGACAGCAGCGTCCTTCTGAGTACCATAACACCTACTGTGATCGTCAACATGTATCGGACAAGCATGGCGATTACGGCTGAACCCCTCTTGGAGGAGACCTATGCCCAACAGTGGGCGTCTAAAGGTTGACATGACGATGATGACCTCTATCCTCCATACAATTCATAAAAACTGCCTCGTTGGTCTCGTGGTCGCAAGGGCGACTGCTGAGCGTGGGGTCCTGGGTTCAATTCTCAGGTCGGGCAAAGTGTTAAATTAAGAATTTCTCAGTAACAGCTCGGAGTTTGGAAGTTGGCGGTGTAACACCCCCGTGCCTCGGAAAGCACGTAAATCCGTTGGGCCTGCTTGTGATCTCTCCGGTCGTGTCGGATTGCCGTCCCACTGGACTATGAGAGTGAGGGAAGAGGGAGTGCATCTGTGTTTGAGCACACACTTGTACACTGCATAATATCTTCTGCGTACTTGGCTGATCTCCGTTGAGATTGGCCGCTGTGACCGAAATTCGGTTGGAAAATTTCATTACATTACATAATCCTCGCAGGCGGATGGCGAGGTGTCTCGCCTGCTGGCCTGCATGGTGGAGGCACAACGTAACAACGCGCGACACGCCGAGAGACTCGCGCGAGCTCACGACGTGTCGCACCAGCTCACTAGAGCTCACTCACTGCTGCATCAGGTAACCACGAACTTTGTTTTTGACGTCTTATAAATCGATGAACACCGGCTGCACGCTCGAAAAAGTGTCACGTTCCGCCTGCGCCTGAGCGTGCAAGCGAGAGCGTGGAATATGCGACAGAGAGGCACGATTGGCCCAAGCAATAAGCTCCGCCCACCTCGACGGAAGCCATTATTTGCTTATGTTATAATATGTTAGCCATTAGGTTTATTTATGACGTTATCACGTAAAACTATCGTCCGTAAACTGACTTTACAGACAACCATTTTTTTCCTCGAATGAATGGCAGGATTTAGGTATACAAAAAAATAATAGTTTAACAAAAAGCTCATTGTTTCAGAACGAAACGGCGACTGACAGTAACAGTGACACTGACAGTCGCCGTTTCACAGTTTTTACACTGAAATTGCATTGTTTTATGGGAAATAATGTCACAAATAATGATTATTTATTTTCACACATTTGTCACATCACGGTCTGCCCATTTGATAGATCCGTTCATGTCACTTTCTTTTTTTTATAAACACAAAATGGGCCTCGAGATGAAACAAAAAAGTGTTATGTTTATTTCGAAATATTTTAATTATGCGGGGTTTTAAAAATTTGATAAGTATACCTGTAAATCAATCTACTCTTGGTAATGTATTCTCCACATTGGAAAATATTCTAAACCCTCAATGTTCTTTTTTTTTTTCATACAAATGAATGTATGGATCTCGCCATGTTTCTTTATGTGGGAATCGAAGGTTAGTTAAGTGGCAACACTGATTGGATAAGGGAATGTAAGATGATGGAGTGACAACACTGTGTGAGCGAGTGAGCATGAGTGTGAGAGCAAGCCAGACTAAGTCAGCTTTAGAAGATGGACGACGGGATGAAGACGTTACGTTGCAAGATGATATTTTTCAGAAGAATTTGAGAAACTCATAAGGAGTCAAGTTTGCTTCCTCCGTTTTTTATTTTTAAAAGATCTCACTACACACAAATTTATTTTTTTTATGACAATACGCTCCGCTTGTATGTAAAATAATAAAAACCTTCGTCAGTTGTAATAAGTCTTAATTTCAAATCCCAAAACCCAAATCTATTTGTACAGTATATATGATATAAATTAAATGAATATAAAAAAATACTTAAGTACTTATATTTATTATCTTTCAGACTTTACAAGACGTAGAAGAATTGAATGCTTTACTACCCGAAGATAAGCGCTTGGAACCGTTTGTATGGAGCACATAATGATAGCATACAAGTACACCTTGCTACTAAGCCTAGCAACCGTTTCAAACGAATGTGAACCTTATATTATACACTACAGGTGTTAATAAGGTACAGTCAGCAAAAGAGATAGATATGCGGGTCATCGGAAATTGTTGAAGTTTACTTGCCGATGGATGTTTTCGAATGAAATTTAATTAAATCATTGAAATGTTTATTCTCTATTAATTTTATATTATTCAATAACATCCATCGGTTTCTAATGTACAGTACGCAAAAGAGATAAGTATCCATGTCGTCGGGAATAGTTGAAGATTTCTTAGAAACCAATGGGGGCTTTCAAATGAAATTTTATGAAATCATTGAACTGTTTATTCTCTATAAATTGTATTTTATTTTATTCATAAAAACCTATCGGTTTCTAAGTAAACTTCAACTGTTTCCGGCGACATGGATACTTATCTCCTTTGGTGACCGTACATACTAGGTGTTCATATACGCATAGGTACTGCCCATCAACTCAGTAACATTTTTAAATAAAAAAACTTTTTTGAAAAAAGAGAACCGCCTTCAAACCTAAAAAAGTGTTTTTTTAGTTCTTGAAGGCGGTTTTTTTTTTTCAAAAACGTTTTTATTTTCCACGTGCCTCCTTATCTCCCAAATCCATTAAGAAACGGCAACACAGTTAAAACAGAGATTGAAAGTCAGTTAAAAGGAAAGTTGAAAAACGTAAACGTCTTCTTGGTTTTTGTTGATTTTTTAAAAAAGCCGCTAAATAAATTTCTGTTTGTTGTATACTAAAACTTTCTCCAGGATATAACAAACACTTTTCTGAAAACCGCATCAAAACAAATACAAATTCAAAAGCGAATACCTACGACGCGCTTCGTGCTGTACTGACACGAGTCGGCTTAGCACGAAACGCCGCATCGTTAAAAAAAAAACAAATAAAAATACAAATAGATATTCAAAAGTGAATACAATCACGAGATTGT
The DNA here is from genome assembly GCA_947361185.1 of Charanyca ferruginea. Classification (NCBI taxonomy): domain Eukaryota; kingdom Metazoa; phylum Arthropoda; class Insecta; order Lepidoptera; family Noctuidae; genus Charanyca; species Charanyca ferruginea. The sequence continues at coordinate 14,224,177 of OX376085.1, forward strand.
AGGTATTCGCTTTTGAATTTGTATTTGCATTTTTGGCTTCACTCTCAGTGTTCCGCGCGGTCTATCTGCCTTTTGTTACAAAACCTGAGGTATAACGACTCAACTCACAATAGTGCCAATTCTGTTGTGCATGAACTCAACTTTTTATAAGCTATCTCTTTCTCTCCAATAAAACAAGAAAGAGACAGATATTAATAAGAGCTGTCAATTTAAGTTGATCTAAAATGTTTATACAATTATAGTTGTCATTTCAGAACGTATTGTTTAAAAACACTGCGAAGTTCAAGGGCAAAACTAATTTGACATCTGTAACTTAGTCCTCGTCTGTCGCCGTCCTTTTCTTCAGCTGCCTGGTAGTAAGAGATGCCAATTGTTTAATTTTACTTTTGTTTGTGAACAACGGTATCGACGCCAGTATCAATAATTAAATAAATGATGTCAATAATAATTAAATATGTCAAATGTGTTACATTATTATCTAGCAATAATAGTATGTTCATCTAAAACTTATGCTTAGAATAGTTTAAAAATTAATCACTCTTTCAATATTAAAAAAATATTACAATTGCTTCGAAAAATTAGAGAAATTTTGTCGCGTATTGGTTCGACAGAACTAAATTATTATAACATTGGCTCGATTGCTTTCCCTCCGTGTCTCGGAAAGCACGTTATGGCGGTACCCTGAGCAAATAACCTTGAGCATTCGTTCCCTTTGCGCCGCGCAAGAGATACAGTAGCGAAATACGCTCAGATTTTAGAATTAAATCTTTATAAAATCACATTTTGGGATTTTGAAAATAAAAATCTACCAAAATGTTCATTAATAAATTACCTATCCATTAGTGTTAGTAAAAAATTGAATTAATGGTTACTTACCGAGCATGTTTTCAATAATTATTTCTCATTTCTGTGGTGTAGTTGTGAGGAGATTAGTTAAATACTATACTTCGTAAACAAAAATCAGATCTACCATTTTGGAGTCAAGATTATGTAGAAATTTAATCTATTTTTTTGATAAAGAGTATTTAGGTCCGAAAAACTGAACAAAAAACGGCTAGCACTGCGTTTTGCACAGGGACGCGCCTTAAGCCGTTGGTCCCGGCTGTCATTCGTAGATCTTTGAGAGTCGTTATGCGTAGTCAGAAGCTAGAAAGTCTGACAACCAGTCTTACCAAGGGATATCGTGTTACCCAGTAACTGGGTTGTGGGGACCGATAGGCAGTCGCTCTATGTAAAACACTGGTATTCAGCTGCATCTGGTTTGGTCGACCGCTTTTACTAAACTTTGCCTATAAATATTTGTTTGCAGAACAAATGCTCTTTTATGAATTGGCCTTAGCAAATTGTTGCTTGAAAAACGCGACAGCGTCTGGTGGTAAAAGCTATTTTCGTAGCAAATCTGTCGATGTGAACAAGGCTTTGGATCTCATCTTTGTATGATATGTAGGTATCTGTAAGTATAGATAAAGTAATAAAATGTATAATACAATTAAATCCTTTGTTTTATTTTATGCATTCCCTATCTCTTGAGAGTGTCGATGTTCCCTAAATATTAGGGGCCACCTAAGGTAAGTAGTGACACCTATACTTCGACTTTTAATTCTATTCAGTAGTTTGACAGTTCAAAGAATAATAATGCTTCCATACTAAAATAGTGTTGGGGTAGTGAACGATTTTGCGTAAAGAACGAATGATAAAAATGGGTTAATTTAAATGAAACTTTAAATATTCGTATGTAAGATGTGGAATATAAGAACAATTAATAATTGTTAATAAAACTAATTTCCCCACACTTTACATACGGGTGCATGAAGGGCTAGCCAATGCCTCTATGGCCCGTCCAACCTGTCAGCGACAACCGAAAGCAGTTTGTTACCGCTGCCCCACACCCTGCACGCTATCGAAAGCAGACTGTTACCGCTGCCCCACACCCGGCACGCTATCGAAAGCAGACTGTTACCGCTGCCCCACACCCGGCACGCTATCGAAAGCAGACTGTTACCGCTGCCCCACACCCGGCACGCTATCGAAAGCAGACTGTTACCGCTGCCCCACACCCGGCACGCTATCGAAAGCAGACTGTTACCGCTGCCCCACACCCGGCACGCTATCGAAAGCAGACTGTTACCGCTGCCCCACACCCGGCACGCTATCGAAAGCAGACTGTTACCGCTGCCCCACACCCGGCACGCTATCGAAAGCAGACTGTTACCGCTGCCCCACACCCGGCACGCTATCGAAAGCAGTTTGTTACCGCTGCCCCACACCCTGCACGCTATCGAAAGCAGTTTGTTACCGCTGCCCTACACCCTGCACGCTATCGAAAGCAGTTTGTTACCGCTGCCCCACACCCTGCACGCTATCGAAAGCAGTTTGTTACCGCTGCCCCACACCCGGCACGCTATCGAAAGCAGTTTGTTACCGCTGCCCCACACCCTGCACGCTATCGAAAGCAGTTTGTTACCGCTGCCCCACACCCGGCACGCTATCGAAAGCAGTTTGTTACCGCTGCCCCACACCCTGCACGCTATCGAAAGCAGTTTGTTACCGCTGCCCCACACCCGGCACGCTATCGAAAGCAGACTGTTACCGCTGCCCCACACCCTGCACGCTATCGAAAGCAGTTTGTTACCGCTGCCCCACACCCGGCACGCTATCGAAAGCAGACTGTTACCGCTGCCCCACACCCGGCACGCTATCGAGGCTGCTCTCCTGCGCATGGTGGCATATTCACAATTTAATTTTTTATTTATTTTCTTATAAGGTCTTTACATATGAAATTGCCGCTCGGTATCAAAAAATTAAAAATAACTTTTTTTAAAACAAATTATATATTTAGTCAATCGAAGTATGCACCATTGTTATCGATATACTTCCGCCATTTTATCGGGAGCTCATTGATCCCTTTGGTAAAAAAATCCTAGGAGCGAGAATCGATGAACTGCTTGAAGGCTGTTTTAACTGCCTCATCAGAATTGAATTTTTATCTTTGTAAAAAGTTGTCCAAATTTCGGAATAAGTGGTAATCGGTTGGGGCAAGATCTGGAGAGTATGGTGGGTGACGCAGAGTTTCCAGTCGCAGCTCCTCTAACTTGGCGACGGTTTGATGTGCAGTATGTGGTCGAGCGTTATCCTGAAGGAGCAATGGGCTAGAGCAATTTACCAGTCTCGGTTGTTTAATGGTGAGCTTTTCCATCATTGTTTGCAACTGTTGACAATACATGTCTGCAGTAATCGTCTGACCTGATCTCAAGAAGTTGTAGTGGATGACACCAGCACAGGACCACCAAACACTAACTAGAATCTTCTTTTTGGTCAGTTTTCGCTTGGGGCAAGGTTTTGCCGGTTCTCCAGGGTTAAGCCATTGTGATGATCGCTTGCGATTATCGTACACGATCCACTTCTCATCACAAGTGACAATACGATTTAAAATTCCCTCATTATTGTGACGATTGAGCAAAGAAGCGCAGCAACCGATGCGTGTTTGTTGGTGTGCTTCAGTCAATTCGTACGGTACCCACTTTTCGAGCTTTTTTACTTTTCCAATTTGACGCAAATGGATTATGATTGTTTTGTCACTTACTCCAAAGGCTGCTGCTAATTCAGAAGTGTTTTGAGATGGACCCGCTTCCACTATCGCCTTTAATTCTTCATTATTTACTTGAGTATCCGGTCGTCCACGAGGCTCATTTTGTAAATCAAAATTTCCAGAACGGAAACGTTGAAACTAAAAACGCACCGTTCGTTCGTTAGCGGTGCTTGGCCCGTACACGTCGTTAATCCTTCGAGCCGTTTCTGCTGCACTGGTGCCACGGTGGAACTCATATTCGTAGATACCGCGAATTTTTAATTTCTCCATTGTTGTTGCTATAGCAATTTTCAAGCCCAAACAAATGACGTGAAAACAAATGAAACACGAATTTTAGAACAATATTCTTTGGTCTATAATTTGAAATAATTTTGAATTTGGAATTCCTATTCAAACACAAAATATTTGATTTCAAAGTTGCCAGTATTAAGTATCGGCAATTTCATATGTAAGGACCTAATATGTATCAATTAATGTGACACTGGGTAATATTGATACATTATTGATGTTATATTTTGGTGTAATATTATTGAATTTTTAATTGTATTAACTTCGTAAATTGTTTTTTTTTTATCTATTGATAGGCATACGTTTGACCACTATCTCACCTGATGGGAAGCGCATCGCCGTACGTCTTGTGGTCCGATGATGGAACGGGCTCGGCGGAATTAAATTATGCAATTCCGTCGCACACTCCCCAAAATGCAACCGATAGAAAACCGACAGGCCAGCAACTCGGCGTCGATGCTCAAGACTTTGGATCTTTGACTCGACGAGCCTATCATTGCCAATGATCCTCTTGGCTCGTTTTTGACTCTAGGGCATCAAGCTGGTATCTGGCTGATCCGTCCCAAAGATGAGAGCAGTACTCCATACACGATCGAACTTGCGCTTGATAAAGTTTAAGCAGCTGTTCCGGCGTGAAGTACCGTCTCAGTTTTGCTAGGATCCCTAGCTTTTTGGCAGCCACTTGAGCCTTTGCCTCTATGAAAGGGCCAAAATTGAGGGTAGATGTCAACGTAACACCAAGAAGCTCAAGTCGGTCGGTTATCGGCACGGCTACACCTCGGAAAGATGGAGCTGGGTGGAATTGGCTCCTTTTAGTGGAAAAGAGACACGCGAAAAGAGACACGCTTGGGTCTTAGCAGCATTGAACTTGACCAGATTGGCATCGCCCCATTCAGAGACAGCCCGTAAAGACAAGTTCAAGCGCTCAACCATCGCCTCCCGGAGAGACTGGATCTGCGACCCACCAGCTCGTGCGTCGGACACGTATCTCTCAGCGACAGTGCTGTCGTCTGCATACCCAAAGGTACCGGGTTTTAGCAGATCATTAATATGCAGCAGGAACAATGTTGCCGAGAGCACCGACCCCTGAGGAACCCCGGCATTAATATCTAGCAGTCCGGACGAGCAGCCATCTATGACCACTCGAATAGACCGATCCCTCAGGAAATCTGCAATCCAATCACACAATCCGGCGGGCAGACCGAAGGAAGGAAGCTTATTAATAAGGCTATCGTGCCAGACCCTGTCGAAGGCCTTTGAGATATCAAGGGAGACCGCTAGTGCCTCTCCATGCTTCTCGATGGGCTCACTCCAGATGTGAATGGCATACGCCAGTAGACCAGTTGATCGATTTCGGCTGAAGCCGTGTTGTCGGTCACTGAGAATATCATTCGCTTCTAGGTATGCCAGGAGCTTACGATTTAGCACCCGTTCCATACGACAGACGAACGTAAAACGACGTCGTCGTCGTATGGACGTTACCGAAATGGGTCTATAATTCGACAGGTCAGCCCGACTACCCTTCTTGGGCACGGGCTGCACGTTAGGTTGCTTCCAAGCCATCGGCACTTTCCCAGTCTCAAACGACAGGCGATATTATAAGCGTGTCAAGATCGGAATTGAATTTTATTTTATTGTTGAATTATTTTCTGTAAGTAATTCATTGTTGAATATGTTAATCTTATGATTATGATTTATTATGATATATTATGATTTCAAACACAATATGAATTGTTCCTGAAATAAATAAATAAAAGCAGTCCACGCGCACTTTGGCGAACATTCCAGACGCGCTGCAGAAGCGAGGCAGCCGCAACAGTGCCCTCAACGCATTGTTGTATTGAACGCGGAGAGCGCTGTAGGATTTTTGCGAGTATGACACCCACAGGCCGCTCGTATAAAATGAAGTGCAGTCGGCTCGAAACAAGGTGATCTTTACTTCCGTGGAGCTACGAGCAAACCTGCGAGCTATCATGTTTGCCCTAACCGACAGCGCCCTCCTCTCTCGCTCAATATCAGCATCGTCTTTCAGGTCAGGCGTCACAATGTGGCCCAAGGACTTAAAACTAAGCACCCGCACAACTTGACTGCTGGAACCTCTGTTGGACACTTGGCGCCAGCTTGAAAGACCATGAGCACACTTTTAGTGACGTTATAGGTATATATATATTATATTTCGCAAGTAATTAATCATGACTACCGAGCGAGGGTTCCTAGGTTCGATTCCCAGGTCAAGCAAAGTGTTATTGGGTATTTCCATTACAGATTTAGGGGAAGGTGGTACAAAATGATCCCAAGGGAAAATGGTTGTAAATTGAGTTTATGAAGCTTTTCTTTTCATTTAAGACATTTCATGGGTAGCTAGTTTATCGAACTACAAGTTAGTAAGCGTTGAATTACATAAGATATTACTAATATTTTTCAATTAATGTTTTCGCGAAGGTCTAGTAAAGGATCATTTTGTACACCGGGGTGCACTAAATGATCCCCCGGGGAAGGGTAAAATTATCCCGGGGATAGTTTTATCTTACTATATAAAATTCAAGGAAATTAACAGAAATAAAACGTTTGTAGCAATGACTTTACAGCATTAACTATTTTTAAATTAAATCTTAAATAAGCCACACTCTCCTAATGTTTATTAGCATTTGTTTTACAACCATCAATATGGTTTTCTAATAGAATTTTAAACAAATTATCTATATTATCATAGGTAACGGTAGGTAACCGGTAATAAGTAAACCAACACCCCCGTACCTCGGTGCGCACGTGTCCCTGTTGGTCCTTCGCCTGATCTCTCTCCGGTCGCGTCGGAGTGCCATGCCATCAGACTACAGGAGTGAGGGAAGAAGTCTCCATTGAGGTTAGAAGCCGTGACCAAAATTCGGACGGCAGTATTAAATGGGGCGTCGTAAAGACACGTTACAAACCCATTCCCAGGCATTCCTCTTGAAATCAGGACGGCCCCCTGAGGGTATGCATTTAAGCGGAAATTGCGAATTAATTTTCAGCACAAATTGGTAAGCAGAGTCATTTCATAAACCCCTTTTTTATATACCTACCTACTTACTTATATTTAAAAGAAAATAATGAATTAATGTACCCATATAGGTATTTGTGTTGTATTGTCGGTAGGTATTATGTTTATTTAGTAGATCTAAATTATGTATTACACATACATCATTTTCTTAATTTGTCTTTTTAACTTTTAAATTATTCCTTTTTAGGGACCCATACCTCAAAAGGAAAAAACGGAACCCTTATAGGATTACTTTGTTGTCCGTCTGTCTGTCTGTCTGTCAAGACCCTTTATTCCGGTAACGGTATAAACTTTAAAATTTATTTATTAATACTACATGCACAAAAGCGGACTTAACGCCTTAGGCATTCTCGACTAGTGAACCAGGTGAAGCTGCGGAGTAGATCCATAGTCCTATTTAGAGGCATTGGAAATGTATGCATTATATTGTAGGCTTGTGTGTAAGATACCTACTAACAAAGTTTTAAGTCATGGATTCAACATTAATGATGTAGGTAACATTAATCATGGCGAATTCCATACATTCATTTGTATGAAAAAAATAAATAATTTAGAGGGTTTAAAATATTTTCCAATGTGAAGAATACATTACCAGGAGTAGATTGATATACTTACCATATTTTTAAACCCCCGCATAATTAAAATATTACGAAATGAAAATAACACTTTTTCGTTTCATCTCGATGCCCATTTTCAGTTTATAAAAAAAATAGAGTTACAAGCGACGTTAACGGATCTATCAAATTGGCAGACAAGTGATGTGACAAGTGTGTGGCAAAAAAATAATCATTATTTATAAACGAAACGGCGCCTGTCAGTGTCACTGTTACTGTCAGTCACCGTTTCGTTCTGAAATTATGAGTTTTTTGTTAAACTATTCAGTTTTTTTTGCGGGGTTTTAAAAATACTGTAAATGCCAGAAGATACTCTTTAGGTACCCAAGAATATAAGAATTAGAATTTCAACTTCTCTAAACATCTTCATATTTTTTGTACAAATCCTACCATGATTCTTTGTAATATATTATTGATTTTAAAAGAGTGTTCATGGAGTTTCTTGCTCGTTCTTCTCCATAGAAACCTACTGGTTGGAACGAGCAACTAGCTTCAACTTCCTGACTGACTGACTCTGACAATTCAAAAGTAGGTAAGTACCTACCTGTAAATGGTTAAATTGAAAGAAATTATTTTGAGTTTTTTTTTGAGTCATTTTGATGTACCTACAGGTACTAACTATAGTATACCTATGAACCAAAAGTCTGAAATAAATGTTTTGAATTGAATTATTGCAGGTTCGGCCATCAGGCATCGTACCTACTAAAGTGACTTTGTGTAACTTGTGTCTTGTGACTAAGTCTTTATGGGTGAAGCCAGAAAGTCTGACAACCAGTCTTACCAAGAGGTATCGTGTTTCCCAGTAACTGAGTTTTGGAGGTCCGATAGGCAGTCGCTTCATGTAAAACATTGGTATTCAGCTGCATCCGGATAGACCGGAAGCCGACCCAAATACTTATACATAACTGTGAAAAGGCTAGGATGACTAAAGTCGCACCTATATGACACTCCATATTGACTTAACGATATAATTGCCTACACTACTACTAAAATAACAGACTATACAAATACCTACGTGCGTGTGTGTGCATGTCTACGCGTCGCTTGAACTAAAAGCAGTTCCGAGAGCACGTTCCACGCGAAAAGAGGTGAGGAACATTTTTTTCGTACGGTAGTACCTAGGTGTAGTACTAATACTTACTTGCTGTGCTAAATTGACGTTTTCAAATATATTTTGGACAGTGTTGAAGGCAACCGTGGGCTAATTCACGTAACTAGAGGAGTGCTGTTGCAGTGCAGTTGCAGTTAAGTTTCGATCAAAACAACGCTTTTCGTATTTTCTACCGCTGTCAGACACGCTCGCGTCAAATTCGTGTTACGCGAGCGCAATAACGGCATTCCACTGTTGCGCGTCTTTTTTGCGTGCTTCGGAACGCAACATGATCGGTATTCTACTGTCCGTTTGATGTCTCAAAATGACAGTTAAAAAACACTAAAATCTGTACGGCCGTACGGGGGTATTGTTTTATTATTATAATAACGTCATATTCATTGAAATGTAATCGATTGATATTTTTCTCTTATGTGGCTACACCATAAATAAGAATGGAAGAGTTTGGTTGTCGTACAGTTGACGTGCAGTTCACGCGCAGCTTAGGTACGCGCAATTGAAAGATTACAAGAATACCGTTTATCACTCAACTGCAACTGCACTACAACTTCAACGGCGCGTCATAAAATTATGTGAATTATCCCTCAGGACATATCCACATCTACTAATACTTATTATAAATATGAAAGTGAGTTTGTTGGATTGTTATTTATTTGGTTGTTACATAGTCTTTCACGGTTAAACTCCTGAACAGAGCCGCAGGCAATAGCTAGGTTATTCATAGCTTGAATTGTAAAATAACTGTACTTACTTCTTTCCATTTAAATTGCAATGCCTTAACAGGCAACTAAGTTCTAAGAACAAACATATTATTAACATCCTCATAAGTATACACTTAGTTCGCAATAAAGAATTTTGAATTTGAATTTGAATAAGTACAACATCTTACAGACTATAGGTAGGTATAGGTACCTACTCCAAGGCGATATTATGCACACATGCATAACAAATTGCATGCATTGTACTTTTAATTGCATGTTTTTTTGCAAATAAAAAGATCTTATCTTATTATAATATTGTATTCATGAATACTTTAAATAATGTTAAAATAAATTAAATAAAATAAAACATTTATTAATTCTTTAACACGACTTTAAAAACACGTTAGGACTTTATCATAGTAGGAAAATACAAAATAGTGAATAAAATGTTAGTACTTATATGTTAGTCTAATTAAAAATAACTTATAATCTGGCCCAGAGCTTGCCAGCTACTCTAAGTAGTAGTAAGTAAGTAAGTATCTTTCCACCTTCTTATAATGTTACCAGCATATAATTGCATGCATCCCACTGCTGGACAAAGCCCTCTTCTCATACAGAGAAGACACGAGCTTGATCATCACGTGCACTCAAGACGGATTGGTGAATTCAGATATATATTAATTATAAGTACAGGTTTCCTTACGATGTCTTCCTTCATCGATGTCAGTGATGTCCTAGATAAAGTTAGAAAGCAGTCACCAAAAGAGATTTAGTATCCAGGTCGTCGGAAAGGTTTACCAGAAATCCCCACCGACAAATCCCCACCAGTGGGGATTGTTATACTTTTTTCCAGAAATCCCCACTAGTTAAATAAACTCAGCCTAGTGGGGATTTTTGGAAAAATAACAATCCCCACCAAATGTTGTTGTTTCTAAATTATTAAACACTAGCAACCCGGCCCGGCTTCGCGTGGGCCTAAAGCCTTCCTCGATAAATGGACTATCCAACACAAAAAGATTTTTTCAACTCGAACCAGTAGATCCTGAGATTAGCGCGTTCAACCAAACAAACAAACTCTTCAGCTTTATAATATTAAGTATGTATAGATTAAATGCGATAATCAATACGTATAATTAGATAAGTAATTATTTCAATAGTAGAAGTTTACTTAGAAACCGATGCGATGGATGCTTCGAATCTTTTTATTCTCTTTTAATTCAAAAACGTCCATCGGTTTCTTTGTAAACTTCTACTATTTCCGACTGGACTGGTAAGACTGGTTACTTAGGCACAGACTTAGGTATCGCTTTTGGTGACTGTAGGTATACCCAATAGGTAATTAAAAAAAGAATTGTCAAGTGCGAGTCGGAATCGCACAAAGGGTTCCGTACCATTATCTACATAACATACAACAAAGAAGTTTCAAGAAAAAAAATATTGATAGTTTGTGCGACGAGTAAAAACAAAATAATATTTGATTAGTACCTAAAGTTATATTTAGGACAGTATTTAAGTGTAATTGTACTTACTTACCTAATTAATAATGTACACAAGTAATCTGTGGAAACGTCGTGGATTGTATATTTACCCATATGTCATACCATATTGTATTGTAACACATATTGTACAATTGTTTGTTTTTCCCAAATAAATAAACATTAGACATTGAGCAAAAAAAAAAAACGACAAAAATAACGTTTGTTCTAGGGGAGCTCCTTTAAATATTTATTTTATTCTGTTTTTAGTATTTGTGTTATAATGGCAACAGAAATACATTATCTGTGAAAAAGTTTATGACAGACAAACAACCAAACTGAAAGTGAAGTTTTAGTAATAGGGTCCCGTTTTAACCCTTTGCGTACGGAACTCTAAGAATTGACATTGGGACTAGCTCATACCCGGTTGTGGCAGAGACAAGCACCCACGACTTATGAGAACTTTGACCCCCTGAAAGATATTAAAAGCTAAATACACCTACATGTTGAGTTTTTACTTCGAAAACTTGCTACACAGGAAGTACTTCAAAGTCAATAGTCACACACTTTTTGTGTACCTTTTTGCATTCTACGTCAGCATGATTCCGAGTAATGCAGTACAAGACTAGTTAGAGAGCGTTTCCATTGCGGCAGCGATGAGCGAAACGCAATGAAGCCTTACAGTAATTGACCAATCATATCTGTTGAAATCCACTTCTCCGCTTCAATGGAAACAGTCGTTTCGTAGCACAGACGAGAAAAATTGGTATACCGACTTCCGAAACTAAAGTCATAATGTGTTCTGTGCTAAATGACAATGCCAGATCCTGCCCCACCCATGTACAGAAAAAGTAACGCATGTACAGAAAAGTAAAGGAATGAAAATAATTGTAATGAATATAGAACCTTTCTATACTAAATTGTTTTTCTTTAGAACTTGCGGATTACGAAATACCTACCCACAAAATACAAACTCATTTTACCTAAAATACAATTTAACCTATAATCACTGTCATTATTGTTTTTAGATTTAAACGGAAACCGCAAGTTCTACAGTCACTAAGACTAATGTTTAGTTATCAGCAATAAATAAACAGTAAGATGCTACATATTGCACATGACTTTTATTGAGTGGGGCAAAGTTCTATAGAGTTTCTGGCATTGCCCTTTATTTATCAGTTATTAGTTCTTGAAGGCCTTCCTTTTCTTAAAAAAAGGTTTTTTATATTTTTATTATTTTTAATTATTATTGTTGTATAATATTTCTAGGCAATGTCATAAAATTTGAAAATTATTTTGTACAATAAGCACCGCCTAATTGGACAAACTGCATGTAGGTTTATCATCCCCACATATTGTAATCTAATTTAATTCTAATAGCTTTCAATTAACGATTTTAATTATAATATTATAATTTATTGATTAACACATTTATAAATTAAAATTAAATGTAATTAAAAAATTATTAGCATTCTACTAAACTATTGTATAAACGCATTAATTTTATAAAATTGTAATACATAATACTGCTCGTTATTGCATACAATAAGCTGTAACAATTTAGGGAGAAGTAACTGACGCCTGAAATACAGATATTATAATATCTAGCTCTGGAGTCAGGGCTTCACAAATATTGTAAAAAAAGTTATGCAAATAAAGAATTATTATTATTATATTATTATTATTATTTTTCACTGTTTAGTATTTCCCTCTTTTCATCATCTAAATCCATTATGAATTGGCAACATCCATAACAAAACTTTTGCTGAAGGTAACCAAAACGTCATCTATGTATATTTTTTTGCTATTTAGGGTTCCGTACCCAAAGGGTAAAAACGGGACCCTATTACTAAGACTTCACTGTCTGTCCGTACGTCTGTCTGTCACCAGGCTGTATCTCAAGAACCGCGATAGCTAGACGGTTGAAATTCTCACAAATTATGTATTTCTGTTTATTTATTTATTTATACTTCATGCACAAAGGTACAAAGGCGGACTTAATGCCTTAGGCATTCTCTACCAGTCAACCAAGGGTGGTGAAGAGATAATATGGCAGGTGCATTACACAAAGTAATATTCAAAAAAGTTAACAAAAAAAAAATTATATAAACTACACATACATAATTATATCTTGGAATACATATACACCGAAGTAAATATATACATACCTATATTATATATATATTATATTAATAAACGAAAAGAGTTTATGAGACAACTCTGCTCATTTGTGCTGAAAATAAATTCGACATTTCCGCTTAAATGCATACAGACTGGTGGCCGTCCTGATATCGAGAGGAAGCGCATTCCAGAGAAGAATGACCTGGATATGAAAGGATGAATCAACAAAATCAGAAGTATGAGAAGGGCAAAGTAAGAGAAGGTTATTAGAAGACCGCAGGTTCTTAGCATGCGAGGAACATAGATATTGAAAGTGTGACACTAGATAAGAAGGAGGGGAGAGAGAGTTGAGCAGGGAGAACAATGTTGTCAATGCACGCATACTTCTTCTCTGTCGAATGGGCAACCATTTGAACTCAGACCTGTAGCTTGACACATGGTCATTTTCCTCAAGTTAAAGATAAACCTGATGCAGTTATTGAGGACCCTATCCAGCTTATAGCAAAACCGCGTTCAAGTCAAAGTAGCACACGTCACCATAGTCGATTATAGGGAAAATTAAAGTCTGCACAAGCATAGTTTTCGTCTTTGCAGGCAAAAAGTTCCTCACACGATACAAGGATCGCAAAGTTCCGTTGGCTCTTTGACTGACACTAGAAACCTGGCTCTGCCAACCAAGTGTCGAGTCAAGATGCAAACCGAGATCAGCGCTAGGGCTAATGGGGATGACGGTACTATTAAAAATAACCGGAGGAAGAGAGCTAACCGTCACTCGGCCCATCATACGCGAGCTTCCAATTATAATGGCCTGGCATTTTGAGGAGTTTACGGCCACCCCAAATCTGTTGTCTATCGCCGCTATAACAACAAATACTAAAACAAAATAAATATTTAAGGGGGCTCCCATACAACAAACGCGATTTTTTTTGCCCTTTTTTGCTCGATGTCTAACGTTGCATAGATAATGGTACAGAAACCTTCGTGCGCGAGTCCGACTCGCACTTGGCCAGTTTTTTTTTAGTTTTTGAAGGCGGTTGTCCTTTTCGTAAAAAGGTTTTTATTTTTCACTTTTTAGTATTTCCCTCTTTTTCGTCTAAATCTATTATGTAAAGGCAACGTCTTTAATTAAACTTTAGCTGAAGGTAACAAAACCGTCATCTATGTATATTTTTTTGCTTTCTGTTGATTGTTTTCGTCAATTATACGGGACCACACACTATCCATAAAAAAAATTCTAAAGCGATTCACTATTGCCGGACAAATCGTAAAAACGTAGAAAAAATAACATCGATACCTTTGGGTAGAAAGGTCGTATAAACCATTTTGGCCAAATTGAGTTATGTATACCATTTTTCTCAGAATTTTTTTCTCTATCGATCTGTATATACGAAATGCAGAAATTCGCACAAAAATGGTTAATACGACCCAGAAATGTTCAGTCATAGCCTCTTAAAAAAGGTAAATTTTCAATGTAAAAGCCGAATGTTTTTTTTTTGTAGTTTTGTTATGATGTAATGACCATAATTTATATTAACTCAGGGCGTAAAAATAGTCGTTAATTGTAAATGGTTTATACGCCCTAACGTGTTAAATGCTTACCTAAACATAGTTTAAATTCGACGTCGTAAATCCAAAGGCAGTTCGCGACGTTGGCGTATAAACCATGTTCATTGCAAGAAGCACTTTACGACCAACACACAAGGCTCGCATTTGGCGCGCAGCGACAAGCAGAAGAGCGAGCGGGATAGACAGATACCGCATTTGTTTACTTGGATGCGAGTTCGCGCACTTAGCGTTTCGTCACAAGTTTCGTTTACAAGTTTTATTGTTATTACAACAAAACTCGATACCTTTGGGTAGAAAGGTCGTATAAACCAAAACCCGACTTTTCAGGAGAGCAGATAAACTATTTTTTTTTACATAAAAATTCATAACTTTTTTGTTTTTGAAGTTATAAAAAAATGATCTATGAGAAAGGTTCTTACAATTTGCAAATGAAAAAGGTTAAATCATCAAAACCTATCTATCGTCTTTAGTTTTAAAGTTAGCTTGGATTTACGCCTAAGAAAAAATCAATTCTTGGTTAATACACCCCATGAACATGTACTTTAATTAAAAAAACTGTATAGGTCGTATATTCATTTTTGGTAAGCTTATGGTCACATTTACTGTCGTAAAAACCTATATATGTAGTTTTTTTTTGTATTAAAAACTATTTAGAATCATAGATCAATTGAAATCTGACTAATAAACAATCCTGTTACTCTCAGAATTAGTAGGAACTCAATCATTATTATTCTAATACCCAATAATGGTCGATTCAAATAAAATAAAACTACCTGAAATACGAAATCAACATTTATTAAGTATTATAATACCTTCTAATCAACATTTACTATTATTTCAATAATGGTACATCATACCTAACAGGTTTAACATTTTTAAATTGAAAAAATAATTATAACAACTTAAACTAAAAAGTGAAATAAAAAAGATCTACTTAGTCATAAAAAAACAAAAATTATTCAAACTTCTACTAAATTAAAGTAATCAGGCATTTTAATCATTTATAAAATTATGACTTGATCGTTTTTTTAATTTTTGTACATATTTAAATGTACTTAATTCAATAAATTATTGAATTAAGCCTTTGTACTAAGGCTTACTTACTAAGTAATTTATTGAATTGCAACTAAATAATAAAAAATAAAAAACGATCAAGCACTAAACGTAACTAACTTATGTACTAAAAAGTAGCTTATTTATGATATAAATTTGTATTCATAATTAGTTTAAAATTATTTATGAATTGTTACTATGAATTATTTTAATTATTATTATAAATTATTTTAAAACGAATTATGAATTGAGAAACAAATTTAAAAAAAAAAAATTAGGTGACAAAGAATACAATCATTTAACATAGTCTTGTTTTTTTACTAAATAATATTTTGCTAACGAAAGAAATGTGAAATTACGTAAATACGATAAGTTATTATTCTTTTATAATAATAATTGTATTATTCAATTAGCTCTTCCTCGTCATCTTCGTCGGTTAGCGTAAGAGAGTCAGCCACATTACCATGGGGTAAGTTAAAATAATCATGGTGGTACCTTTTTAGTATAATGCCATTATCACTTAGACGTTTTAAATCTCCATATTTCTTATGACGTATTGCGTTCAACGCATATACCTACTTAGTAATAGTGATGTATATGTCATATAGATTTATTTAACAGGCATTTCTTCGAACCAAAACTAGTCTAGTGAAACACACGTCCTTTTTCATGAAAAATCCCATACAAACCAAAGTGAACCTTATACTAGTCAACATATGGTCGTATTCGAGCCGGATTCAGTTACTACGGAGCGGTAAACACCTGGCCGCTTGAACAAAACAACCGCATTCCACAGCGATAAGGATTCATAGAAAAAACACCTCGTTATAGATAGTTGTGAATATATTTGCAACTAAGTAATTAGCGCTGTTACGGAAGATTATCAAGTTTTACGAACAATTTTATCGAAGAAATATGAAAGTAAAATAGTGAAACAATAATGAATACTACAAAAGAACAACAGGAATATATCTCAGTTTTGGAAGATGGTGCTAAGTTACTACAAAAAACGCAAACTAACTTGAAAAAATGTCCAAAGGGAAGACTGACAAAAGGTAATATAGAAGCACGTATGAAAACCATGGATGAGTATTGGATGTCATTCAAGAAAGCACATGACGGGTTAGTAAAGATCACACCCAAAGAACAAAAGGGAATTTTGCCATATTTTTTAAACGAAGAATTCTTTGTTTATGAAGAATTATACAGTTCATTAAAAGGTGATTTGAAAGATATGCTTACGTCATTATTGGAATCGTCATCGATGGAATCGAGAATCAAGTATGAACGTAACATATTCATCGCAAAATATAGTGCATTTACCAAAAATAGAATTACCTAAGTTTAATGGAAATTATGAAGGATGGCCGACTTTCAAAGATTTGTTAACTTCTTTGGTGCATGAAAATAATAACCTCAGTGATGTCACAGATGATTAATACTAAAGTGATGTCGAAACAACTGACCACTAAGATACCCACCAAAACAATTGTCAATCAATCATGGCCACACATTGACGGGCTTAACTTGGCTGATCCGAGTTACTTAACACCTGGTTCTGTAGATCTGCTATTAGGAGTCAAGGAATACGCACAGATTATACTGCCAGAGTTAATAAAGGGTCCACCAGGCACTCCAACTGCACAAAAATCAAACCTGGGTTGGATTATTTACGGAGATATCTATGAAAAATCACAAAAGGATACCTACCTTGTGATGCATCACCAATTTGACGTAGACGAAATGTTGAAATCGATATGGGAAATAGAGACTGACAAGGACAGACATTTAACAAAAGAAGATAAGATTTGTGAAGATACTAGAAATGAGGAAGGAAGGTACATAGTCAAATTACCTTTCAAAACTTACAGTCCACAACTAAATAAAACGAACACGAGTACAAAGTTGCAATCACCTGAAGGAAACTCAAAGGAGATAGCCAAACAAAGATTGTTGCAACTAGAACGGAAGTTTAAGAAGTCTTCAGACCTGAAAAAAGAATACACAAATGTTATAAATGATTACATAGAACAAGGACACATGAAAAAGATACCTGAAAGAGAAAAAGAAACATTACCGGTTTACTTATCTCACCACGCTGTAGTTCGTACTGACAAAGAAACCTCGCGAACACGCGTTGTCTTCGATGCTTCCTGCAAAGGCACAAACAACATTTCACTAAATGAAGAATTATTGGTAGGTCCGCAGCTGCAAGATGATTTGAGAAATCTTCTTATGAAATGGAGAATGAAACTTGTTTGCTTCATGGCCGATATCAAACAAATGTATCGCTAAATATTGGTGACTCGTGAAGACGCAGAATTCCAGCGAGTTATTTGGAGACCTGATGAGGGTTATGATTTCCACGAATACCGTATGCTGAGGGTCACTTTCGGCACAGCATCAGCACCATATTTAGCTGTTAGAACACTTCACCAAACCGCTGATGATGAAGGGAGGGGGCAACCACTCGCTGTGCAATCCATCAAGAGTTACTTCTACATGGATGACTGGCTTGATGGGTCTGATGAAGCCGGAACTGCCATTTCTCTAGCCAAAACTGTCACAAATATACTACAAAAGGGCGGCTTCCAACTCACAAAATGGTCATCAAACGATATAAATTTTATGAAGTCTATAGATGAAGAAAATCGATCGATCAATTCACATGTAGACATGAATCTTGATGGAACAATAAAGGCATTGGGTATAGTGTGGAACCTGAAAACAGACACATTTCAGTACAATCTGAGTTTACCAACATCTGACAACATTTATGTAACAATAAGGAATATTTTATCTGACATACAAAGACTTTTCGATCCACTTAGTTGGATTGCACCGAGTACAGTAATGGCAAAAATACTGTTACAGAAACTATGGCTCGAAAAGGTGAATTGGGATCAGAACGTAAGTGAAATATTACGTGACGAATGGAATCAGATAAGATCAGATTTTGCTAGTGTGAACGATGTACAAGTGAACAGATGGCTTGGTAGAACGGAAGCAAACAAAACAAATATACAAATACATGGATTCAGTGAAGCTTCGATACGAGCATACGCTGCAGCAGTATATATAAGAACTGAAACAAATGACAAGGTTGAAATACACCTCATTGCTGCTAAAACAAGAGTAGCACCCCTGAAAACAATCTCATTACCAAGACTTGAGTTGTGTGGTGCGTTACTTCTCTCTAAGCTTGTGAAACAAATTGTGTTAGCTATGAAAATTCCAACTACGGATATGTATGCATGGACAGATTCGTCTATAGTTATAGCATGGCTAAGTGGTGATCCCAATCGATGGAAAACGTTTGTTGCCAACCGCGTCGTCGAAATTGTAGAAAACCTAAATAACAAACGCTGGTATCTAGTACAGTCGAACGATAATTCCGCAGACTTAGCCTCTCGAGGAATCTTGCTATCCGAACTAAAGAAATGTGACTTGTGGTGGAGAGGTCCAAGTTGGTTATCTGAAAAAGAAATAAAGATTAATAAACAAGAAGTAATGACAACAGACATGGAAATTAAAACAAAGAAAGTTATCACTCACCATAGCACAGAAGAACAAGAGAAATCTATAACAACACAAATTGAGAATTTAAACAACTTTCCAGAACTACTCAAGGTTGTTTGTTACTGCAAAAGATTCTTGAACTACAAGGTCAACGAACAGGTGAGCATAATCAAACCAATAACTACACAAGATTATTAGAAGATGCACTGACAATTTGTATAAAACGAGTTCAAGAAGAAGAATACACGGAAGAAATAGAAAGATCAAAGATAAATAAACAAGTGAAAAAAAGAAGTCCACTGCGATCCCTCAACCCTTATCTTGATAATAAACATATCCTCAGGGTGGGCGGTCGCCTTAGACACGCAAACTTACCTGATGAAAGAAAACATCCAATTATTCTTGGAAATCAAAACACACTGACGCCTCTGATTATAGCCGACGCACACAGTAAGACACTACACGGAGGAATTCAACTGATGTTATGTTATCTACGTTTAAAATACTGGATTCTAAGGCAAAATCAATGGCCAAAAAATATGTTCACAAATGCCTCATTTGCGCTAGACTTAGCGCTACTACTAGAGCTCAAATTATGGGAGATTTACCCGATGAGAGAGTAACGCCCTCTAGGCCATTCTTGAATAGTGGTGTAGACTTCGCGGGGCCCTTTCAGATTTTGCTATCTAAAGGCCGAGGAAACAAAACAACAAAGGCCTACGTTGCTATGTTCATCTGTATGTCCACGAAGGCAATTCATATTGAGCTGGTAAGTGATCTTACTGCCGAAGCATTTATCGGCGCTTTTAGACGTTTTGTGGCAAGGAGAGGCAAATGTAATCAAATGTGGAGTGATCAAGGGCGTAATTTCGTGGGAGTTGACAAAGAGCTCAGAGATGCCTGGAACGAAGCAAACTTACAGTTTAATGGAGAAATTGCAGAAACATTAGCCACAGGAGGTACTCAGTGGCATTTCATTCCCGCTTACAGTCCCTCTTTCAGTGGATTATGGGAAGCCGGTGTCAAATCCATAAAATACCACCTGATAAGAATTATAACAACTCACCTGACATACGAAGAGATGACGACGATACTCTGCCAAGTAGAAGCCTGCTTGAATTCCCGTCCGTTATGTCCCTTGAATGACACTGATCCAGACAACCCGAACCCACTCACGCCAGGACATTTCCTAATCGGAGAAGTACCTATTGTTGTCCCATCACCTGATATGAAAGACTTAAGACTGTCCAGTTTGTCTCGCTGGCAACACACACAGAAACTTGTTCACGACTTCTGGCAGCGATGGCAGGACGAGTATTTATCCAGATTGCAACAGCGTCCTAAGTGGCATAAAAGGGAAGAAGAATTTAAGATAGGAGATATCGTCTTGATAAAAACTGATAACATGCCACCTGGTAAATGGTCCATGGGACGAATGGTCGAAAAGCACCCTGGTCCAGACGGTCTAACGAGGGTGTATAGTGTTAAAAGTGGTCTGTCAATATACTTGTAGTGGAACACACGTCCTTTTTCATTAAAAATCCCATACAAACCAAAGTGAACCTTATACCAATCAACAATATTTTACATCCGATATTTTCAATTTGTTTTTATAAAGTGCAGTTGGGGACATAATCATCACCTTTTCATGTGTATCATTGCTTACACCTTGTTGGGGTAATATCGCACGGCTTTTCGATCTTCCTTTACCTCTACCTTTACCTTTTTCTTTATTGCCAGATTTTTTTAATAATATTACTTTATCAGGTGACGTCTCTTCTTTCATAGAATATTTAAATTTATAGTAACAATTCATAAATAATTTTGAACTAATTATGAATACAGTTACTTTTTAGTACATAAGTTAGTTGCGTTTAGTGCTTGAACGTTTTTTATTTTTATTTATTTAGTTGCAATTCAATAAATTACTTAGTAAGTAAGCCTTAGTACAAATAATTTATTGAAATAATATGTACATTTAAATATGTACAAACATTTTAAAAACGATCAAGTCTTAATTTTATAAATGATTAAAATGCCTGATTACTTTAATTTAGAAGAAGTTTGAATAATTTTTGTTTTGTTGTTATAATTATTTTTTTCAATTTAAAAATGTTAAACCTGTTAGGTATGTTGTACCATTATTGAAATAATGGTAAATGTTGATTAGAAGGTATTATAATACTTAATAAATGTTGATTTCGTGTTTCAGGTAGTTTTATTTTATTTGAATCGACCATTATTGGGTATTAGAATAATAATAATTGAGTTCCTACTAATTCTGAGAGTAACAGGATTGTTTATTAGTCAGAATTCAATTGATCAATGATTGTAAATGGTTTTTAACACAAAAAAAAAACTACATATTTGGGTTTTTACGACAGTAAATGTGACCATAAGCTTACCAAAAATGGATATACGACCTATACAGTTTTTTTAAAGTACATTTTCATGGGGTGTATTAACCAAGAATTGATTTTTTCTTAGACGTAAATCCAAGCTAACTTTAAAACTAAAGACGATAGATAGGTTTTGATGATTTAACCTTTTTCATTTGCAAATTGTAAGAACCTTTCTCATAGATCATTTTTTTATAACTTCAAAAACAAAAAAGTTATGAATTTTTATGTAAAAAAAATAGTTTTTTGCTCTCCTGAAAAGTCGGGTTTTGGTTTATACGACCTTTCTACCCAAAGGTATCGAATACTGTCGAATAGGGTATTAAGTCACAAAAAAAAACTCAAAATTTTTATTCAATCGATAAGGCATTCATTTAAAATTTAAATGCAAAAAATGCATTTAAATTTTAAATTTTCAAATTTCGCGTGTAGTTTGACGAAAATGCCTCGTAGTTGACGCCATAATGCTCTGCGGAAATGACATCAGTTTGCTGTGTAACAAATGCGCTGATATTTTATATGATAATTTAAGAACAATTAAAATAATATTTTGTAATAGGTGAAGGTAATAAATAAAATATTACCTAAGTTGGTAACGAAAATAATAAAAGTACAAAGCGTATAAACGCCAATTTGTTGACTGACAGTTGTAATTTTTTTGTTTACACAGCCGTACGGCGTGATAACATGGCGGTTACTATTTCATGGTGTTATAAGTAAAACAGATTAAAAAAACTGAAAACTTTGAATTGATTCTATAAAAATATTTTGTGATTTTGTGACATTTTCCGACTGCTTTGCCTTGCCTTAACTATCTCAATAATATATTTATAGATTTTTCTCTTATATAGTAAAATACCCTATTGAGAACGTCCTCCTTTTCTTAAATCAATCAATCATGGAGTTTCTTGCTCGTTCTTCTACCTAAAAATCTAGGTACTGCTTGGAACGAGCGACTAGCTTCAACTTTCTGACTCTTCGATAATTCAAACGTGCCTGTATATATATTTAATTAGAAAAAAAAATGGCAAAAAAGACAACCGCCTTCAAAAAGTAAAAAATAACTTTCAATTCGCAAGTCGGCGGCTTTAGTTTTGCTCGTTGTTTTGTATTGCCACCGACTTGCGAATTGAAAGTTATTTTTTACTCTTTGAAGGCGGTTGTCTTTTTTGTTAATTTTGTTTTTTCGCTTTTTTGTGCCTACTTCTTATCATCCAAAATAATTACGAAACGGTGACACCAAAAAAATTCAGTCATCTCTTAATTTTCCACCCTTAGGGGTGAATATTTTCTTGAAATTTATATGGAAACAATTACCAACCAAAACATAAAATGTTGCCAAGACGAGTCCACATGGCTCGCACTATCAAAAAGTTATCAGATCTCGTGTAGAGCAAAGCTTCTAACTCTACATGCCCTACCTCTAAAAGCCCTACCTTCACAAACTCTACACCCTACTCAAAATATGTGACTTGGCAAAGTATGTGAATTCTTCTCGGGCTTCTGACTACCCATAACGGCATTCAAAGATCTACGAATGATAGCCGGGGCTAACGGCTTTACGTGCTTTCCGAGGCACGGAGGGGTCGCGATATGTTTTTTAATTAAATCGCGATTAAATATTGTTTAACAGAAAAGTAATCATAATTAATTATTTATTTCGGGTATCAAAGAAGAAAAAGCCATAACATATATACCTTACAGACTATCATACATACTTATTAAAAAAATAAACCACAACAAAAACAGTAATCAAAGTCAAAGTCAAAGTCAAAGCATTTATTTCAATTAAACCATTTACAGGCACTTTTGAATTGTCAAGGAGTCGGTCAGTTAGAGAGTTGAAGCTAGTTGCTCGTTCCAAAACGTAGGTAGGTCTCTATGGAGAAGAACGAGCAAGAAACTCCACGGACACTCTTTTAAATCAAGTTTTTTACAAAGGCTGGTTACATGATTCTTGTTGCTTCTATATGTGAAAACTATGAAGGTAATCTAACAATACACACAAAAAAGAAGCAAGATAAAGTTCATGGCAGATAAGAGCTGACCAATCTCTACTGACACTCAATGAACAGTGAATACATTTTTCACCTAGCGCCCATGTAACTGTAGCGAAACGGCCTAGCCACATACATATTTTGACTAAGGTGTAGAGTTTGTGAAGTAAGGCTAGTAAAGTAGAGATTATACGTAGAGATCTGATAACTTTTTGACAGTGCAAGCCATTTGCGTGTCTTGGCAACATCTTACATGAAAATGTTTTTGGTGGGATTTTACTAATTCTTTTTGTAAGTTGCTTATGAAAATATATTTTTTTTATTTTGTTCATTTTTTCTAGTTTGAGTTATTTTTTGTTGTTTGTGTACACAAACAACAAAAGCTAGCATTCCAAATTTCAGCTCTCTAGGACATCAGGAAGTATCCCAGAATTTTGATGACCATCAGTGAGTGAGTCAGTGACGAAATCGGGGTTCTTTAGATATCAGATAGGGACAACACACTAATAAATAAAAAATCATTTTTTCTTTTCTGACCACATTAATGTAAATAAATCGGACCTACTGACTGAAACTCCAGCTAAATTAACAAATATCAATGTATTTCATCAGAATTTGTGTGGTATTAGTAACAAGAGACATGATTTGGAGGTTTACATACAATGTCTTGGAATCAGATTAGACTACATTTGTATTAGTGAACATTTTTTAAATGATAAGTCTGTAGTGTCCTTTTCCTTAGAAAATTACAACCTAATTTCATTCAACACTAGAAGTAAAAAAACTAGAGGTGGTAGTCTCATTCTGGGACATGTGGACAGAAAAGCAGAAAATGTTGATGTAATTAACAAACTTTATGAGACGGACAGCTTTGAAATATGCTGTATTAAAGATGTCGACACAGGTTTGTATATATGTTGTTGTTATCGTAGTCCATATGACATGAATTTTGTATTTTTCATGACACGCATGGAGAAAATGTTGGAACAATTATTTAACAGGAATTGCATAATCTGCGGAGACTTTAACATAGATTTGCTTTCTGATAGTAAAAAACGGACTGAATTTCTTAGCTTATTGACATGTTACAATTTTAGGTGTCTTATTAACCCTGCGACCTTTATTCGTAACGGATCTCATTCGTGCATCGATAATATTATAACCAATTTGCCGGATTTCTATGTAAAGGAATGTGTAGTAGATCACAATGGTCTGGCTGATGGTCATGGAGGTCTTATAGGTAATTTTTGCGTGGAAAATCTTGTAGCCAAGACAAATAATAACTACCACCATATTGTTACAACTAAGAGAGTTTTTAGTTCTAAAAACGGAATGTTTTTTAGACAGGGAGTATTGAGACATGACTGGTGTAATATGGGAATTAATACTTTCTTAAAGAAGTTTTCTGAAGTTTTTAAAAATAGTTACAAAAAAAGGAAACTTAAAATTAATGTCATTAAGAGCACTAAGTTAAAATGGATCACCAATGGTGTCAAAACGTCAAGTAAAATGAAACGGTTTTTATGTGCCACTAATGGTAATAGTCTTAATTCTAGCATTCTAAATTACAAAAATAAATATATTCGAATTTACAGAAGGGTAATTACAAAAGCGAAAAAAATAACCATTAGAGACAAAATAAATAATTCAACAAACGGAAGCAAGGAAATTTGGCAAATTGTGAACAAGTGTACTAACCGAACTAAAGTTAGGCATACTGAACGGCTTCTACTTAAAATTGACGGTAATATAGTTGACGACCCCGTTGAAGTTGTTAACACCCTTGCACAGCAATTTAATTACAAGAGTCCAACGACTACAAATAAAAATGAGGATGCGACTGCCTTACTCCGGGATAGTACACAACGGATCGAAAAAAATCTTTGTTTTACGCATACCACTCCATACGAAATTTGTAACATTGTCAAGAAGATGGGCAATAAACGATCTTCTGGATACGATGAAATTCCTATTTCTGTTATTAAAGAACATTTAAGTATACTTGCCACACCGCTTTCTTGCTTCTTTAATAAATGCATTGATGAAGGAGTGTTCCCAGAACAGCTTAAAGTAGCCAAAATCATACCAATTCACAAAAAAGGTTCTAAATATGATCCAAAAAATTACAGACCTATCTCCCTGCTACCAACAGTTTCAAAGATATTCGAAAAAATAATTAAAACTCGGCTAGTACTTCATATTAACGCAAACAAAGTTTTACATAAGAGACAATTTGGTTATCAAAAAGGTGTTGGCACTGGAGATGCTATATATACTCTGGTTAATGATGTTATCGATAATATTAATAATAAATTGAAGGTAGCTGGGGTATTCCTAGATCTAAGCTCAGCATTTGATACTGTTGATCATGATCTCCTCATAGCTAAACTTAATCATTACGGTGTGAGAGGTAAAGCCTCACAACTTTTATCTTCTTACCTTAAAAACCGAAAAATGTTTGTAGAAATCACTGAGACACAGGATGGATATAAACAAGATTACAAATCATGTTTTTTTAACATCTGGGCCGGGGTTCCACAAGGATCTATATTAGGTCCCATATTATTCATCCTTTTCACAAATGACTTAATAAATTATATAAATAAAATTTTACCTGACATACGACTTGTGGTTTTTGCGGACGACACTAATGTTATTATTCCAGCTAATGACATAAAAGAACTTACTGAAAAAGTTAATGTAGCTATTAGTCGTCTTTATTCGTGGTTTACCGTAAACGGGCTCATGATCAACAGTACAAAGACTAAAATAATATTATTTAAAACAACTGCTCGTAATAAAGACACCATACAAATTGTACTAAATAATGACAAAATTGAACTCGTGAGTGATGCTAAATTCTTGGGAGTACATATAGATGACTCGTGGAATTGAAAAAAGGAACTGGCTGCCATAGATGCATCTATATCATCAGCGTGTTATGCATTAAGAACCCTTCGAGACGAAATTGACATCAAACAACTAAAAATCGTATACTACGCGCTGATTGAGTCTAAACTAAGATATAGCGTGCATTTTTGGGGAAATAGCTATCATTATAATTGCCAAAGAGCTTTCGTCCTCCAGAAAAGGGCTATACGCACCATCGTCCGTATTTCACAACGAGAGAGCTGTCGTCCACATTTTATCGATTTAAATATCCTTACAGTACCCAGTCTCTACGTTTTAGTACTACTCACTAATCTTAAAAAATATCTGCGTGAATACGAAACAGATGAGGAACGCTTAGTTAGAGAGAAAACACGCAGAAAGGATTTAAGAAATAAGATTAGTCCCCACTTTAATATTGTTAAGCATAGCCCACTATATCAAGCAGTGCATATTTACAATAAATTACCGCTACACTTAAAAGATGTGATTTACACATCTGCATTTAAAACAAATCTTCGGGCATTCCTGCTAAATAAGTGTCTTTATTCCATTGACGATTTGTAGACATTATTTTAATTTAATTTTATTTATTCTACCCAGGCATGATGTTGAATGTATTTATGACAATTGTTTACTGTTTAATTTAATAACTTGACATTGTATTTATTAGCCATTATTTATTATTATTAGTATTATTTTTTTGTATGAAATTTAATTATATTTTAGTATTGTGTTCAATCCTAAAACTTTTCAAACACAATGTAAATTGTTTATGAAATAAAGAAATAAATAAATATCAATAAATTCTAAAGTGTAAGAGCTATGCAATTGAAACTTTATATATTTAATAAATCTACTACTGACATCATATCCCGAGAATTTTGTTTATCTGGCATAATCCAAACCCAAGTTATGAGGGTTCAAAAGAACGACGAAGCGCTTCGAGAAAAAGTAGGTAGTGCCCTACTAGCGCTTCGCTTGTCTCGTCTTGGCGGGGGCACATGCCCCCAGATTTTAGGTATACACTATAATACACAAAAATAGAATCATGGAAATCGGATCACACTGAAAATAGTTATGCGTGGTCAACATAAAAAAAAAATGTTCATGAAAAGAAAACTACTGGGCCAAACTATGTAATTTTTGTACCAAATGGCAACTATTCCGCATAAAACTAAAGAAGAATCACGTAAATCGAATCATAAATCTCAGCGTAATCGGTAAAAGGAGGTTATCAATTCGATTGGTATTTTTTTAAATGTTATTATAAAAAAAATACCAATCAAATTGATAACCTCCTCCTTTTTGAAGTCGTTAAAAATGGTATCTTCGGCATCTGGAGAAGCGTGGTACAGAGGCGCGTCGGTGAACTACATATCTCTCATCTCAGAGGTGACATACAAACGCTTACCTCTGACACAGATGATATAATACTAACGTCCTCTGACCTCATTCCACAGCTCCGCTCCGCTCATCTTCGTCTTTGTGCAAACGCACCCTTAAACGCGACTAATTGCGAAACGGTTCGCGAACAAACCTGGCCGCGGCGCTTCGCAATCGCTGTGGCAATGTGTAGCAAGCGCAAGTCGACAGCGACACTGCGCGTGCGCCAGTACGTTAGACGAACAGAAACTTAGCTATCGTGTTGTGCTCCAAGTTTCTTATTTAGGAGACAAAAAGTTTTTGCACAAAGTTGTGATTTTTTAATGTGAGTATACTTAAATATATTTTTATTTTCAAATGTTAGCTGCAGTCTTTTGTTTATGTTTTAGGTATCCTATCTGGATTCCTAGGTTTTAGGTGGCCTATCTGTAGTGTTTTGGACTGTTTCTATTAGTTCTACGGTAGAACTAGTGGGACATTTCCTAGTCAGTCCTACGATGTTAGGTGTTACAAAATAGTAGAACTAATGGGAACTTTTCCCAGCCAGTCAGTCCTATGATGTGTTACAAAATAGTAGAACTAATGGGAATTTTTATCCCACTAGTTCTACTAATGGGACTTTTTATTCCCACTTTATTTATTTTTGCTGCATTTATTAAGTGTGGTATCTAGATATTGGCAAAAATATTTTTTTAAATAATTGAGATTTTTATAACTAGCACTTTTCCCGCGACTTCGTCCGCGTGATTTTATTTAAGGACCCCTAATTTTTTAATAATGCAATATAGCCTATCTTACTCAGGAATAATGTAGCTTTCGATTGGTGAAAGAATTTTTAAAATCGAACCAGTAGTTTTTGCGTTAAATAGATACAAACAAATCTTTCATCTTTAAAAAAATTGTAAAGATTTTAGAATTTATTCATTTTTACTGCGTTCATTGAGTTTGGCAAACATAGTTTTAAACTTAATTGAAAAAGGATTATCAACCTAAATTCATGAAGACAATATACTCCATTTACAATAGCATTAGACAGAAGTTGAAAAATTTGTTGAAAGGGTCATTTATGATGCACACTTTGTAACAAAAGTACAATGAAACATGTTACACTTACGGTAGACGCCGAATTTATTATATTCTATTTTCACTGCCGCTGTCGCACTTATTTGTAACCAGTTTAATAATTTATCTAAATAAATGATGTGGCTTTCATTTAGTTGTATTATTTCATTCCAATTTAAAATTACCGTGTCAAGAAGAAGCAGGGGTGAACAACACCTGTAACGTTATTCGTTTCACTATAATTGTACCAAATTCAAAATGTTAACTAGTCTTTAGAAGACTTTTATTTTGTTTATAATCATTATACGTTCTTATTTAGTACTATATTACTTAGATCTTTTGATCAAAGGTAACTTAAAACAATTCGAATCGAACTTATCTTTAAAACATAAGGTTTTGCATTCCTGCTTCTACGGGCCGGGCTTTTGTAATGCTATTTTAAATGGAGTATAATTAGGTATATTGGCAGGAGACGTGACGGCAGATTTCGGACCGATATCTACCTATTATTGTTAAGTGCTTAAAACCTCTTATATTTTTAATGATCTGCAGAACAATATTTGTCCAATAGCATATTAAAATTCCTTTTTGCAACGTTACATAATTATTGTTTCTTTGAAGTCAACCTTGAGTGTTGTCATCTTGTCACTCTGGTGCAATGATTACGAGTATAATCTATACATACATACATACAAATAAATAAAATTAAAGTGTCTGTTTGTAATATCAAAATAACAGCTTTTTACTAAATGCATAATTATGAAAGTACATACTATAAGCGGAGCTAAAAAAAAAAAATTTTTTAGTTTTAGTTTAGTCTGTTTGTTCCGTCTAATCTCTTAAACGGCTGAACCGATTTTGACGGGACTTTCACTGGCAGATAGCTGATCTTATAAGGCTACTTTTATTTAAGAAAACAAACAGGGTACCGCGAAAAAACATTATAATCCTGCTAATAAAAGACTATAATGCGGACGAACTGGCGGGCATCAGATAGTGTTTAGAAAATCTCATTCTGCAGACACTACGTTACAAAATAGATAAACAAGCAACTTGTATTTCTTTATGTTTGGCAAAATTTGCATGTTTTTTCGAATCTAACACTAGACTTCCAGTCTAACCAGATGCATCTGAATACCAGTATTTTAAAGCGAGTTCCCATTCAATCCCCGAAACCAGTCACTTTCCAGTATCTACTGGGTAAGGGGTATTCCCTTGACAAGATTGGTAGACAGACCTTCGGGCCTTAATGAGTGTAAAAAATAGATAAAAATCATGTTTTGCAATATGGTTAAACCCTGCGCTCATAACATAATGGTTAACATGGTTCAAAGTTCACGTCCGTTATTGTTTCATAATACTTAAAACTAGCATTTTCCCGCGATTTCGTTCCCGTGCAAGTCATCTAGGTACAGTTCGACTGTGAAGTTGTTACTGCGCAGCCACTCGACTCGTGTTCAGAGCAGACATAAAGTTTCAACCGAACTATACTGGAGCTCAAACCGGCTGAGCCCTTGATCGATGTATGTATAATATATGTGTTAGGGTATTACACCAATTTTTGAAAAGTGTCTCAATTAAATTCTGTAGTGCTAATATGCCACCAAAAAAATACATAAATTTTTTATTCAATCGATAAGTGCCATAAAAATGCATCTAAATTTTAAATTTTCAAATTTCGCGCGTAGTTTGACGAAAACGCGTGTTACTGGACGCCATATTACTCAGCGTAAATGACGTCAGTTCGTTTTGTATCAAATGCGCTCATATTAAATATGATATTTGTATATAATTTAAAAATAATTCAAAGCATATTTTGTAATATGTGTAATAATGAAAAGATTACGTTAGTTACGAAAATAATAAAAATACAAAGCCTTAATAAAATGGTTACAAATACGCGCGGCAGCTACTGTAAAAATAGATTATAATATAATCGGTGTCTATCGTAACTTTAACATGATCATTGTACTTTTGTTACAAAGTGCATTAAAAAGAACCTTTTTTAACTTATTACGCCAATCAGTTGACTGACAGTTGACATTTTTTTGTTTACACAGCCGTACGGCGTAATAACATGGCCGCTACTATTTCATGGTGTTTCATAACAGATTAAAAATACTGAAAACTTTGAATTGAATTTAAAAATTGGTTTTGTTATTTTATGAACTAAAACTTACATTTTCAGACTGTTTTATGCCTAAACTGTCTCAATAACATATTTATAGATTTTTTCTCGTATACAGTAAAATACCCTATTGTAACATGGCAAAACAAATTAACACTTTTGTATTTTCGAAGGAGCAGGTCGGCCTCTGACGATGCAGCGGTGCTAGGTCATCATTCAAATTCAAATTCTAATCTTTATTACATATCACATGCGTTCACAAGGTCTTAATAATAATGATCATCATCATGTCACAAAATATAGAGGGTACAGAAAGACCGCTACCGCCATCTTCTATACAAATAAATAAAATTGAAGTGTCTGTTTGTAATGTCCAAATAACAGCTTTATACTAAATGCATGTGAAAGTAAGTATGGTATTTATACCTATCTCAAAAAAACAATTTTAAAAATTTTTGTCTGTCTGTCTGTCTGTCTTTCTGTCTGTTTGTTCCGGCTAATCTCTGAAACGGCTGGACCGATTTTTATTGGACTTTCACTGGCAGATAGCTGATGTTATAAGGAGTAACTTAGTTTATTTTTATTTTAGAAAAAAGATAGGGTTCCGTCCAAAAAAATTAAAACCCCGCAAATCCATGCAAAAATAATTAAACCCCTGCTGACAACCGACAATTACGCGGACGAAGTCGCGGGCATCAGCTAGTCCAAAATAATTACCTAAACTTGCCAGACTCACTAGGGCTGCTACTGTATTGACTCTGTAGGTTTTATTTGTGACAATATGAAATTTTATTGACACTGGTTGGAACTCTTTGCAATTTTTTATAACAACATTTTCTTGTTCGGGTTGAAATGTCAATGTCTCTCATTTATTCATTTAGACAACACGTGACAGTCGAGACTGAAGTCTGCTTGAAACTGCTTGAGAATGCCTGTAAACGTAATGTCAATGTGTGTGTGGTAAAAATGGCGGTTTGTTCTGAGGGGTCTCTGCTCGGGCGCGATGCAGCCTACGTATTTTGTGATCATGTCAACCTTTAGACGCCCATTTTTGGGCATAGGTCTCCTTCAAAGTTCAGCCGTAATCGCTATGGTTGGCGGATGCATGTTGGCGATCGCAGTAGGTGTGGCACTCAGAAGGATGCTGCTGCCCATCCTCTGGTCAATATCCCTCTGTCGCCTTCTACGACAACCCACGGGTAGAAATAGGGTGGTGCTATTCGTGGCCGGCACCACACGGCTAAAATTACTACACAACGACGCTTCTAAATACGAAATCAGAGTGTTTAGACCTCTTTGGTTCAGTCAATGCTTTTGGCCAGTATGCCAGATGCAAGCAACCTATAAAGTACCTAGCATAAACTTTACCCTGTTCACAATAAGATTAGACATAAACACAAACCTTTTTTACAGTCCCTTCAACCGATTTTGACTTCTATTCCGTAGGCTTAAGGATGACATTAGAGGCAAAAAAGTGGTTACAATAACAACTGTTTACTGCAGTTGCCATTTGTCATGCTACCAACGCAATATAAGTCAAAATCGGTTGAACGGACTGTAAAAAAGGTTTTTGTAAATGTCTAATCATATTGTGATCAGAGTATTAGGTTATTTATATGTGTTGCAACCTAGTCAAAAGTACCTATTTGACAAAATGTTTTTTGTAAACACTCTGAATTTATTCTAGAAGTAGTTTGCAATTAGAAGCGATATGCTAATTTTTATATCAATGCAATTGTTTTCCTAGCACTCGT
Organism: Charanyca ferruginea; assembly: GCA_947361185.1. Lineage (NCBI taxonomy): Eukaryota > Metazoa > Arthropoda > Insecta > Lepidoptera > Noctuidae > Charanyca > Charanyca ferruginea. The sequence goes on from OX376085.1 coordinate 14,256,869, forward strand.
GAAGTGCTTAAGAGGAAACACAAGGGCCGTTTTTCCATACAAACTTAGTCCCCTGTTTACTCCCTGGATAATGCCAGTAGATTAATTATTTTTTTTTTAAATATCCATGGCTACTATTGGCATGTCCCTATGTTTTCCTTTTTCTCATAAATTTATTATTAAAAGAGATATGAATATTCAAAAACCTAAAAAATTGGCATGATTTTCCTCTGTGTTCAAACATTCAGAAAACAAATTTGACTTGATTATATAAAAAATAGAAAACATAGGAACACGGCAAAAGCCTTTCTTTATATTTTAATGAAAAAAGCAGTTAAATCGGTTAAGTTTTGGAGAAGAAATCAGGGGACTACGAATCATTGATTTTGTGTACTTTTAATAGGTATTTTCGGTCAAAGCTGCAGTTGTCTCTATTGCGTTCTGCGGTTCGTGTTCGGGCATCGCGCGACAGCAATAGATTTTACAAATACCTAATTTTCAATTCTCTAGCCAGTGGTATTTCCTCCGGCGACCTTGAGCGACCAGAGAATCGTATGCGCTGCGTCCAAAACTCTCAAAGTTTAGTCGAAAAAATTTAATAAAAGATAGTATTCTTTAACTTAAAAAAAAAGGCGTATACTAAAAGATAAATAATAAAATTGTCTGTAAGATAGTAAAAGTTTCGTTTAAATCAGGTACATTTTGTGTCATTATCAATGTTTTGTCCGCGTCAGACACAACTTCACGATTTAATTAAACTATTTAATATTAACTTAATCAAAAATATTCACATACTAAATGATTAAGAGAATGTTCCATTTTAACATATATTTTTTTTATATCATTTACACGACACATTTTGACGTGATTGTCAGTTTAAAATTTGCAAAAGTCGCTTGTTAGCGCCTTAAGCCCGACACAGACGTAGCTATAATATTATATATTAATATAATTCATAATAATAATAATAATAATAAAACCATTTATTTTCAGGCAACAAAGACCCATAGAAAAATACCTTAACTTAAGTATACATATAACAATATAACAATTACGAAATACAAGGTATATTACGATATAATTTCTATAGTAATCTTTGAGTGACCACAGACGCAGCTATAAAATATATCTTTATTACGTCACCAAAATATGTGGGCAGATATAGGAAGGCATATTAATGTGTATATATTTCCAAAATATTAAACAAACAACGCGCGCAGAAGTAATAAGGGCGAAAATATATTTTTATATTTATAGCTACCGTGTGTGGTGGCTAGCTATAATATATATTATTTAAAGCAACGTATGTGACGGGCCAGTGACATGAGTACATCTCGGAATCATCTGAATCTCGGAAACGGCTTCAACGATTTTCATGAAATTTTGTATGCAGGGGGTTAGGGGGCGATAAATCGATCTAGCTAGGTTCCTTTTTCAAAAAACACGAATTAAAAAATATCAATTGCCTAGATATTAAGTTATTATATTCGGTTTCAATCTTGAATTTGTGGAAACCCTTCGACACACCATGACACACTATATTGGTATACGTCTGTTAAATTACCGTAAAGCAGCTAAATGAATACACTGGAAGCTCGAAGGGAGCTCTTGGATTTGAGATTCGCATATAAACTGCTCAATAACACCATTGACTGCCCACAATTGGTATGTAGATTCAATTTCAGAGCACCCCGTAGACCACCTCGCAAACCTATAACACCCTTAGCTCAACCTCTTCGCCGTACAGTGTTTGGTTCTAACTGACCTATACCCCGCATGTGCAAACTCATAAATGCAGCGATCTGGTTGACGACCACGGAGACCCAATTTCGACGTTTCTCAGATGTAATTAGTATTAGTAGGTATTGTATTTAAAATAATTATTTAGAATTTAAGTACTTTATGTCTTTAAAATTATGTTGGTGAAACTTAAATAAATAAAGCATAATTATCCTCCTTAATCTTTACAGTACTTATAGATACCGTAAATAGGGTTGCCAACTACTTCTCGGTAAAAAATAGTAGTTCTAAAATTTTTACCCATAAAAATATAGTAGATAATGAAAAGATGAAAAAAAAAATAGTAGGTTCCAAAAATTAGGTAAGTACTTTATTTTTTTGAAGAATATTTTGTGAATTATTGAACGCATCTGTTAACTTGACATTCCAGAATCGTTAAAAATAAGTATTGACGTTTTGTTCTCTACGCTTACACATTTTGAAACGAATATTATTGCTTGATGCCTTTAAAATATAGTAGTTTCGCCTACTATATCTTTTTTCCAAAAATAATTAGTAGTGGGGCCTCTAATATAGTAAGATACTATATTATATAGTAGGGTTGGCAACACTAACCGTAAAATATATCCTACCCTAGCACTTTGCCTGTGACTTCGTCTGCGTTTATTTTCTCAGAGATTTTTTCAAAATATAGCCTTTATCACTCAGGGAAATCGGATGAGTAGTTTCGGAGTTTACCCTGGGTACATACACACTTACACACAAACCAAATTTACCTCTTTATTTTATAATATTAGATTTATAAATGTAGACGAGGTTACAACCATTGTAAAGATCTACATCGAGAGATAAACCTGACCAGTCTATCTGACATTGAAATAAGTAGGTAAGCCTACCTAGGCATATTCTGTGTGCTAAAAACTATCAGTTGAGATGAAATTCATTCGGTTATGAAAAGAGTGAATGTGACGAAATAAAATTAATTCAATTAAAAATAGCTATGAAAACTTTTCGATAGGCAAGTTAAAAAACATGCCTATCATATAATATAATATCATATAATATGTGGGGACATTTTCACACACGGCCATCTGACCCCAAACTAGGGAGACCCTGTACTATGGGTGTCAGACATTTTTCTTTTTGTAAATACATACATATATAGATAAACAACACCCAGACACAAGGCAAACACAAGTGCTCATCACACAAATGTTTACCCTGGGGAATCGAACCCGCAACACGCTGCGCAGCAGTCGATCGCTCAGCCACTGCGCCAACCGTGTCGTCAAATCATGTTAATAAACTATATTTGATAGAAAATATGTCTCATCAAGTTATCTGATGGGTGAAGGTCGATCTTCCACGTCTCCCCTACTATATATATAAGGCGGGGATGACGATACGACAAAAAAATACTGGTGATATTAATTCATAAGAATATTTTGAACCTAACAAATAAATTCTATCACCAAACTTAAAAAAAAAAAAAATTAAACATACCAAAGAGCATATAAATGTAACCAAAATAGAACACCATTTGAAATATTGGTTTACTAACTTGTGAGAAGAGTGGCAACTTGTCGCGCTATATTTTAATAATAATAGTGCTCAATAAAAACAATTACACCAAATTACCAAATCTTGCCATGATCTTTTTTAGTTCTATTGCCATCGCCACCCTGTAAACCTACATAACTATTTATGTATATATCAGGTCCATAGAATAGGGTCTGCCTAGTTTGGGGTCAGATGGCCGTGTGTGAAATGTCACCACATATTATTAGTGATAGCATAGAATAATAATTAAGATCACCGAGAAAACCCATTTTATCTACTTTTACTACCTATTCGCCTATTTCTATCAGTATTTTTCCATTTCAGATTTACCTACGTAGGTATTAACGGTAACATGCGTCATTGTGAATGCAAAAACCAGTACCTACATACAAAAATAACCAATTATATTATAATAAAGTAGTTAAATAAGTAATGATTCTTCTAAAAAATTGTAAACAAAAGACAGGTTTTTCCGCATGCCTATTTACTAGTTTCTGAGATGTGGGTTTTTATATACAGACAGACTAGCCAGGGTAATCACCTGCCTACTAATTAAGTATGTAATTAAATATGAAACCGACATTTTAATCACTTTTGACTAGAGAGAGTCTTTTTAAATTGGTGTAGGTCATGCGAAGGTTATATCAATACGTTACAGAAATTATTGTTTAAGTTACAAAAGCAGAAAAAAAAAATCGGGCAAGTGCGAGTCGGATTCGCCCACCGAGGGTTCCGTACATATTTGTAGGTACATATCCAGACTTCTATACTAATCCATACCATACTTTAATCTACTTAATATTATAAATGCGTTTTTTGCGACATAAACGGCCGTATCTTTTTTTCACTTTAATATAGATTTTTTTAGGGTTGATTTTTACAGCATCAAGGGACCGTAGATTTGAGTATATGGTTTTAATTTCAACTCGATACCTCCACGCGTTCCCGAGATAAAGGGTCTTGACAGACAGACAGACAGACAGACAGACGGACAACAAAGTGATCCCATAAGGGTTCCGTTTTTTCCTTTTGAGGTACGGAACCCTAAAAAAGAAAGAAGGAAAAGAAGAAATTGTTGTTGTGTATATATTTATATCGGTATACATATTCCAGAATATAATTATGTATGTGTAGTTTATATTTTTTTGACGACGGCTTCTGACTCTTCGTAACGACTGTCAAAGATCTGCGAATGACAGCCGGGACCGAAGGATTCTCGCGTACAGCCACAAGCATAAATATGTATACAGATTGCAAAATTCAAAAGCAATTTTCTCGTGATATAACTATTACAACTTATAGATAAAACCTAATTTATAGTAGTTTGGGATCGAAAATACCCTATTCGTAACCCCATTACATTTCAATCAATAGTTTAGGAGAAAATCAGGTTAAAATGAGACCAACTGTTTACATGTTTTTGCTCATGACTGTAATTCGATTGAGAAATACCGACCTCATTGTGCAATGTAAATGTATTTTTTTTAAAATAATTATTAAAAACTTGGCATAGTCTTTTAAAATTACAAATCAAATTACCAATACGAAAGTTGAAAACCAGAAATAGAGGCTCTATCTTTGGCAATACAAATGGCGAGCCTATTTTTGCAAAGCTTGAATCACACAAGGTCAACATTTTGCAAAATTCTATCTGCGTGTGGCGATGTTACGCAACTGAATACGTGGTGTGGTGCGAGTTATTGACTAATCCTAACGTTATGTCAAAACATATTTGTATCCTATTAAGTTCTATAAAAAGATTCCTAAGTAATCCGAATAGTTCTCAGCGCCAGCGTGTCGATATCGCAGTTTTATCATTCAACGAAACGTGAGTATTGTAACACATTATTTTATTTATTAGGGACAAAAAACAGTTACATGCAGAAAAAAACAAAGAAATACTTAATTAAGAATTAACAAACATGTAACCCACACCATTGTCCACGATTTAAAAAATAAAAGAAGAGCAAGACAAGTGAAAAAATGCTTTTAATGTATAGTCCTTCTGACTAAATCTAGGTCAAAGCGCGCGGCGTGACCAATCTCTTGCACAAGAGAGTGCGTAAACATAGGTCCACTCCCTTTTGCCTCATTCTCATACAAGGGCGTCGCCAGCCGGTGGGCCAGGGGGGGCAAGTTGATATAAGGACTAGTACTTTTCCCGCGACTTCGTTTGCGTAGATTTCGTACTTCCCACAAACACAACACCCCGCTAAGGCCCCTTAGGGGTGAGTATTATATAACTTTTCAAAGCACATACATGTGAGCACTATGTTATTTAAAGCTACCATTTACGAGGTATGTCTTTCATTGACTTGAATGTGCCGGCGGTTGGGAGCATGTCATGCTCACTGGAATGTCTCGCTGACGGTGGCGCGCGTGTTGGATCATTCGGTTCCCTTCAAAATGGTTGAGTCAAATGATGCCGATCCGTGCGTCATGGTCGTGAACGGGCGCCGTTAGTTGGGACTGGTCATCTCTTAGCTGCCTCGGTTATTCTAATTTTATTTTGAATTGTTGATTATGATTATATTTTTATCTAAACCTCTTTTAACGTACACGACTTGTTACATTGTTCTCACATTGTACCCTAGATTCAATATGAATGATGTAACCGAAATTTGTAACATATTATTGATTTTAAAAGAGTGTTGTTCATGGAGTTTCTTGCTCGTTCTTCTCCATAGAAACCTACTGTTTGGAACGAGCAACTAGCTTCATCTTTCTGACTGACTGACTCTGACAATTCAAAAGTACCTGTAAATGGTTTATTTGAAATAAATGATTTTGAGTTTGAGTTTGAGTTTGAGTAAAAAAAAAATGTTAACGTCAATTTAATTTTTTATCTGAGTTGCATTTTTGCCAAATTTCAAGTTGATTAGTTTAAAAAAGTAAGATTTTTCGTACATCTCCCCTTTAGTGTTGAATTTGCAAAATTTATTGCTGAAATATGTTACAAATTCAACTTCAAAAGGGAATCGTACGAATAATTTAATCATAAACATGTTTTAATTGGAAATTTTTTCATCAGTGGTATATAAAAAAATCAATATAGCTTATCTGTAGTTAACGGTTTCGAGTTTCCATACAACAGTGTTTCACCCTTTCCACGCCCTAAGGCAATTGGATGGAACTGCTAAAGATTTTGGAAATTCAACCGCAAAAGGGAGTTGTACGAAAGATCTTATTTTTGGAACGTATCAACTTAATTATCTATGTTGGCGCAAATAACAACATATATGTAGATAAAAAATAAAATTTTACATTATTATTATTTTCCCTACCCCTTAAAAGGCGCCGTTTTGAAATTGGTAGGGATTGGGTCCCAATTATAACGCTGCCTCTTTCATTAAACGGAATTGCGGAATTATTGAGAAATTTATAAAATAAGTTACTAAACATAAATCACATCATAACACATTTTTAAAGCGAAAACGGAACGTTCAAATGGGCGATTAACATTTCAAATCTGTGAAAATATATTGTTTGCGGTATAAAATATAGTGCAAAATTGAAAAATAGGAACGTAAAATTATAATAATAATAATAATAAGAATAATAATAATAAAAATTTATTTCTCTCTCCACAAAGGTTAGGTTAATGATACCTTAGGACTATACAATATGATAGTGCAAACAAAAGCACCTTTGCGAGAGACTGGAGTCCGTACTAGGGAAACCCTGTGTTACAGATCTCCAGGCTCCCACCCCAGTGATTAAGTGAAATAATGTTACATCATTGCAAAAAGTTTAAGGTTAAACAAGCAACAAGTAAACCTTTAGACTTCTATGGAAGAGAAGCAAAAAAAAAAAAAACAAAGATAAATGGGTTTAAATACTTAAATATTAAATTAATTGGTCATGCATAAAGGTGTGGAGTGTGGCATTGAGTGTGATGTGTGTGATGTGTGAGTGTAAAGTGGCATTGTGTGATCAATAATAAATACTTAACATTTGTGTCTTGTATCAAACTCTTTGGACAGAAAAAACTTAGGTAATATTATTATTATTACTTTATTTATTATAAACAAAGTTTACAAAAATCTTATCTTAGAACTATGCCCCACAAAACGGTTTTTATGGTTTGTCTGTGGGAACCGAACCATACAGTCACAATAATTCATTTTATTATTATTGCGGACACTAAAGACATCAGGGGCACCCCGAGGTTCGGTTGGTTAGATTCCTTGAAAGCCCGTAGACAGGAATAGGAACCCCGCTCAGCGGGGCTCCGTCGCCCTGACGTCAACCGTCTTTGTGTCAATTTTCGTAACCGTTGCAGTCGACACCTTTTAGGTAACCCTTGCTTCCGCATACTAAATTTTACTCATGCATAAATGCATAAATTTAAGTGTTAAAAACGTGCAAATATTATAACAAAAACTTGAATGTCATTAAACAAAAAATCCCTAAAAAGGCCAGAATCCTTGCAGATAAAATGATTACGTAATGCAATTTTTGGTCAGATTTCCTCATTGCATCCGGAAGATTAAAACATAATATAAGTAGACGCTAAATTAAAAAAGGTTGTAAAACTCGTTAAAGATAATGATGAATTCAAATGATTCTGACATTGATGGCCTTGAAGATACGACTTACTATTATATAACACCATTTGTATAATAACTTGGATTAGAATCTATGATTTTTTTCTGAAACGAAAATGTATGTGTGTAAGAAACCGGGGGAGGGGTAGGCTTCCCTAATTACCTACATGCAAATTAAACATACGGTAAACTGAGACTATTACACCTCCGCCTACCCCTTTGCGTAATACAGGCCTAGGCGTGATGTTACGTTCTGTGTTGAGTAAGCCTATTTTCACATTTAGATAGAAGTCTAGACCAGTTGGAATCTAGGTTAGCTATATAATATATCTAATTTAATATTCCGTGTCGTTTGCATTTCGTATAATTTGCAATATTTCCGATGACGTTCACAAGCGAAACTGTGTATCTCTAATACTTAATCTCTTTTTGTAAAAGGTTGGAATAATTATAATTATTATTGCCAATGTTTCTTGGAACTCCTTTATGCAAAACTGTGATGTAATATAGTAGATATTAATACATGTGTGTACTCGTATTTATAAAAACGTTTCGAAACGAGTATTCATGTTTGAATATGGCGGTCAAGGGTCCCAGTACAAAGTTGCGCGTCAATAATGACTTAATAATCAAGTAACAGAAGAGATGAGCAGAGGTGTAGCACAAAAACAGTTCGCCAATAATTTCGGACATAAAAAAATGTTGAGTAAGCAAAACATTAGTTATCATTCGGTACCTATACTAGAAAAGTTTGATCATTATCATCATTTCAGCCGAAAGACGTCCACTGCTGGACATAGGCCTCCCCCAAGTGGCGCCACATTGACCGGTCCCGTGCGACTCGCATCCAGCGGATCCCCGCAACCTTTACCAGGTCATCGCTCCACCTAGTGGGAGGCCTTCCAACGCAATGTCTTCCGTTTCGCGGTCGCCACTCCAGAACCTTTCGGCCCCATCGGTCATCCGTTCTGCGAGCAATGTGCCCTGCCGACTGCCACTTAAGTTTGGCAATAGGGTATTACACCAATTTTTGAAAAGTGTCTCAATGAAATTCTGTAGTGCTAATATGCCACCAAAAAAACCATAAAATTTTTATTCAATCGATAAGTGCCATAAAAATGCATCAAAATTTTACATTTTCAAATTTCGCGCGTAGTTTGACGAAAACGCCACTTACTGGACGCCATATTGCTCAGCATAAATGACGTCAGTTCGTTTTGTATCAAATGAGCTCATATTAAATATGATAATTGTATATAATTTAAAAATAATTAAAAGCATATTTTATAATAGGTGTAATAATGATAAAATTACGTTGGTTACGAAAAAAATAAAAGTTTAAAGCCTATATTACGCCAATCGGTTGACTGACAGTTGTCATTTTTTTGTTTACACAGCCGTACGGCGTAATAACATGGCCGCTACTATATCACGGTGTTTTATAACAGATTAAAAATACTGAAAACTTTGAATTGAATTAAAAAAATTGTTTTGTTATTTTATGAACTTAAACTTACCTTTTCCGACTGCTTTATGCCTAAACTGTCTCAATAACATATTTATAGATTTTTTCTCGTATAGAGTAAAATACCCTATTCTTCGGGCTACGTCGGTAACCTTGGTTCTCTTGCGGGAAAAGTTTAGGTAGTTAAAAACAAATAACAAAAACAAAATAAATAAACAAACAAAACAATCCTGTTATGTCTTTATATTTATATCTGCAGGCTCAGATTATGAAGCAAAAGGCAGATAGACCGCGCGGATCACGGAGAGTGAAGCCAAAAAAGCAAATACAAATTTAAAAGTGAATATCTACAATCTCGTGATTGTATTCGCTTATGAAAGAAAGAAAGAAAGAAAAAACACACACACACAAAACACAAAACAACACAAAACGGCGTTTGGTGCTATGCTGAGTGTCAGTACAGCACGAAGCGCGTTGTAGGTATTCACTTTTGAATTTGTATTTGTTTTTTTGGCTTCACTCTCAGTGTTCCATTCCGCGCGGTCTGTCTGCCTTTTGATTTATAATCTGAGTCTGCAGGTTAAAATTCTCAAACTCACGGTGTTTGAGATTCTATCTGTAAACCCTCCTCCTTTGAGGGTTTGGGACTTGGGGTGGTTCAATGAAACTACAGTTCACTCTGTTTCTGGGAGTGTGGACCATGACCCAGTGGTACCAACACTTGACCCCAAGTCGGATTTATTCGCTGTAGATGTAGTGGTTACACCGTAAATTACAACTGCTTGTTTTGGATTCATTCGGATTAACAAATCTAGGGACTATACTAAATCGCGGAGAATCTCAACACCGCGATGCAGAATTCTATCTCAAAAGTACAACGCCATCTAGAGACGCGTAGATAAACAAATTATTAAATAGACGGTTGAACATTCCGCCCACCAAGGACATTTTGTGCAACATTATGTCCTTCCAATCTTAAATTACAAGATAATACTTGGTTTAGTTACAATTTCTAACTATATGATATACAAACTTAAACAATTGCTAACATAACTAAAACATGTTTCTAAAATTTTATAAACAAATAACAAATTTAGGCAATAGGCAAAACACATAGTTTTGATGTTGGCCTTTTAAGAAGAGAACCATTACTGCGAAGTGTGACTACTCGAGTAAGATTGTCTGACCCCGGATGCTTTTCAACCACCCTGCCAAGAAGCCACCGACAAGGAGGTACATTACCCTCTTTAATTAAAACTATACGTCCCATGGTTTGTTCAATAGTTTGCTTGGACCATTTGTAACGATAGATCGTCGTGGTGAAATATTCATCGGACCAGCGACGCCAAAAATGTTGCTTCGTCTATTGTACTATCTGTTTAGCTCCCTGAGTATAGTATTTAGTGCTTAAGTAATTACCGCTATGTAGATTCCTAAGATGTCATTGTGCGTCAGCAATCAAAAGATTGGCAAAATAACAATAATTCTATAAAATAAACACGAAATTTTTAGGCTCCAGGTCGAGATTAGAACGTTCTAATCTACCGCCCACCCTCAGGATTTTAACGGTATCCAGGTAACGATTTAAAGACTTAAACCTCTTTCTTTTAGGTCTTTCCTTTTGCTGATCCAGGATAACCGCTTCAAGGTTTTGACCTTGACATACCCTAATGCATGTCTTCAACGTTAATCTCATTTCTTCTGCAGTCTGAAAATCTGTATGAAGGTAGGCCACGTGCACTATTCGGTACATTTTGATAATGTCTGAAACTAGGCAACTACGGTAAGTTCTCCATCGAATCCGTAGGTGTCGCAGATCTGGTTGCAGTCGTGGACCAATCATTAAGTCGTCGTTGAGCGACGTTTCGTTTTTTCCTTTGTAGGAAGCGTCAAAGACAACACGAACCTTGGTTGTGTCTCTATCGTCACGTACAACCGCATGATGAGGCAAGTACACTGCATGTTGATTTTGTTCTTCTTCTTTGGTTATTTGCCGCATGTGTCCCATTTGCAAGTATTCATTTATGACTTCCTTATATTTTGTTTTTAAGTCTGCGTTCTTACTCAATTTAGCTTGTAATGCATAAAATCTGTTAAGTGCTACCTTTCTTGTATCGCCATATTTACAGCTCGGATCTTGACTTCGAAATGGTAAGTTTACCACGTAACGACCGTCATTATCTCTTATAGTTGCAGTCTGGAATATCTCTTCACATCTTGATTCTTCCTCGGTAAGTATACGTTTCTTAATTTGATTTGGTTCCTTTTCTAATTCCCAGAACCTTTTTAGGATTTCATCATCTCCGAGGTGAGCATGCATCACAGTAATATTTGATGTACCCTGAGTCGCGGAGGCTACCGTTCCTGACAAAATCCATCCCAATAAGGTGCATTGAGCTACAATGCTACCCCTGCTACCGCCAAGAGCTGTCTTTAACCCATTTTGTAAAACCTGACTATAAATTTCTGCTCCTAACAACATATCCACTTTATCCGGTTTATGATATCTAGGATCCGCTAATTGTATATCATTAGCTTGTGCCCAATCTAAATATACCGTTTCCCTAACAGGTAGTAATGACGTAATCGATTTGAGAACGTATGCCTTGACTACAAGTTCAAACGATGGATCGATCCTGGACTGAATTTTAACCTCAACAACCGAATTTGAGAATAATTTGCTATTAGCATCTATACCAGTTATTGAACCCTTAGCCGGTTTTTTTTGTAACCCTAAAGTCTGGACAGTATGTTCTGTAACAAACGACGCCTGAGAGCCTTGGTCTAACAAAGCCCTGATCGTATACCTCACCCCGTTTTTCGATACAGCTCTCACAAGAGCCGTGGCTAATAAGACTTGGTTATTAGCTGTGCCTTTCGAAAAACAAGTTAATACTTCGTCTACATCTTCTGCCCCAACCGTGTACGTATTTTCTTTCGTCTGCAAAACCTTGCTGCTAGACGAAGCTCCTTTCTCCCCTACTGACTCCTGCTCACCCTTTGGGTGCAACAAAGAGTGATGTCTGCGCTTGCATATTTGACAAGAAGCTGTACATTTGCAAAACCTGGCAGAGTGATTGTGTCCTAAGCAATTAAAACATAAATTGTGATCCTGCACAAACTTACGCCGAGTATCCACATCCTCGCTGACAAATTGCTTGCAATTTCTTATTTTATGCTCGTTGTTACAAAACGGACAAAGCATTGGAGCTGCATTAGCAGCCGTGTGAAAAACCTTTGCCTTATTTACATTAACATATCTTTGGTTTGGTTCCAAGAACTCAAATGCCCTATATCTGCCTGTTAAAAATTCTTTGAACTGTTCAAATGTAGGCAGGCTATCTGTTTTAGTGTTGCTTGATACCTTTAGTTCCCACTCTTTTCTACTGTCCAAATCTAGTTTCAAAGTTATAATATGAATAATTAAAATATCCCATGAGGTTACATCAATATCTAAATTAGTAAGTGCATTAAGACAGTCTGATGTTGTATCCATCAATTCTTTTAAAGCACTAGCTGACTCTTGTACTATATTCCTTTGGCTTAGTAATCTTTTCAAAATGCAGTGAGATAAATATTTTTTATTGTTGTATCTGGTCTCCAATTGAGCCCAGCACCTGTCATAATTTGATTCGGAAATTGGTATATGACGTAAGAGCTGCTCAGCTTCCCCAGACAAATAACCCTTTAAATAATGTAATTTCTGAACCTTATCAATACTGTTATTTTTATGTATTGCTGATACAAACAAATCTCTGAAAGTCGGCCATTCAGTGTACTTTCCCGAAAATGTTGGAATAGTTATTCTAGGCAACTTTATAGACATGCTTTTGCCTTCAGAAGCAACCTTATTTGAGGACCCCGCAACTGGTGAAACATCTCTACTCGTAAACTTATTTAATGCAGTTTTTAACTCACATTTTAAGTCTAAATACAATTCTTCTGTGTTAAAATAAACTTCGTTTATAATGTACGACGAAGCAATCAACGCTTTAGGTTCAAAATCTTTAACAATTTGTGTATGAGTTAGATTAAATTGTGCCCACAACTCTCCAACATTTTCTAACCTGGTTTCCAAATATTGTTCAGTAATTCTATCCTTTGGCGTCTTTCTAAAATTAGATTTAGCTCTTGACAATCGAGCGTAAATATCGTCCTGTAGCCTAACATATGATTGCAAAGACATTTTGAAGTTAGTGACCTAAACAAACAACGAAATAATTTCCATAAATTTTACAAGTCAATGTAAACAAAGAAATTTTTCTAAGTGTTTGACACATTCACAAATAAATTTTTCTAAGTGTTTGACACATTACATTCTATTCAAAATCGGACATAGGCTCCCCGTCTGAACACAATTTGCCTAAAATCTAGCTAAGTCTAAACCTGCACACATGAAATTATTCTAAGTCTTTATAATGACTACTAGAAAGTTAAAGTTAATTTCTTCTAGACAATAAAGTTCACTTTTGCTTGGCACGTAAGAATTTACAAAGTACTTACGATTTTCGACCCTATCACTCACTTCCTTACGACCTTAATCGTCTGCAGCTTGCTTGCTGGTGCTGGTGGTGGTGGTGCTCCTTCCTCCGTACCTCCTACAACTGGATCCGGTGGTGCTGTCTCCTTGCACCATCCAAGATCGCTCAGCAGGAGCGTATGGGGTTGATGCTTCTCCGTCCAGTTGGTAGAAACACCTGATGTAGCCCTTACCAAAATACCAAATCCGGCTCCTCGAAGGACCATGTAAACCCTCCTCCTTTGAGGGTTTGGGACTTGGGGTGGTTCAATGAAACTACAGTTCACTCTGTTTCTGGGAGTGTGGACCATGACCCAGTGGTACCAACACTTGACCCCAAGTCGGATTTATTCGCTGTAGATGTAGTGGTTACACCGTAAATTACAACTGCTTGTTTTGGATTCATTCGGATTAACAAATCTAGGGACTATACTAAATCGCGGAGAATCTCAACACCGCGATGCAGAATTCTATCTCAAAAGTACAACGCCATCTAGAGACGCGTAGATAAACAAATTATTAAATAGACGGTTGAACACTATCTAAGGGATTTTTTGGCTAATCAAATGGACAATATTATTATGAATATAAAAAGAAAATCTTATGCGTGAAAAAAGTTATGCGTGGTCAAACAAAAAAAAAATCTAAAACAAAAAAAAATATTCTTAAAATGAAAACTCCTAGGCCAATCTATGTTAAATTTTTATGGAACCAAATAGCAACTATTCCGCATAAAACTAAAAAAGAATCACGTAAATCGTATCGTAATCTCAGCGTAATCGGTGTACCTACATAAATACTGGCTTTGATTTTGTTTGTTGTTTTGTATTGCCACCGACTTGCGAATTTAAAGTTATTTTGTTACTTTTTGAAGGCGGTTGTCTTTTTTATAAGAAAGTTTTCTTTCTTTTTTTTCTTTCGAGTCGCTGGTCTCTCGTATCATATAAATTAATTACAAAACGGAGACGCAAAAATATTTCAGTCATCCCTTAATTTTATACCAGCAAATTTTTATGAAATTTCGACCAACTTTGAGGTAATTATACACTATCAATTAAAAAAAAATCATCGAAATCGGCCTATACTGAAAAAAGTTATGCGTGGTCAAACATATAAAAACATAAACGTGTCGAATGAGGGCTACCGTTTTTATGCTTACCAGTTGGCGCCACTGTCGAGTAAGGTCCCAAAGTTTGTTTTTACGAGCGTGAAAACATATTATGAATATCAATCGTATATATATCATTTTTTTAAAAGAGTAAGTATGGAGTTTCTTTCCCATTCTTCTCCATACGAAACTACCTTTTGGAATAGGCAACTAGAATCAACTTTTTTTATTATGACGTTCAAAAGTGCCTTTTTAATGGTCTAATTGAATTATATGATTTGACTTTGACTTTATCAATCGTATGCGCTGCGTCCAAAACTCTCAAAGTTTAGTCGAAAAAATTAAATGAAAGTAGTATTATTGAACTTAAAAAAAAGTCGTATACTAAAAGATAGATAATAAAATTGTCTATAAGATAGTGTAAGTTTCGTTTAATTATACCTGGTAGATTTTGTGTGATTGTCAATGTTTTGTCCGCGTCAGACACAACTTCACGAGTTAATTAAACTACATATTTAATATGAATATAATAAAAATGTTCACATACTAAATGATTAAGAGAATGTTCTAGTTTAACATATATTTTTTTCAAATCATTTACACTACACATTTTGACGTGATTGTCAGTTTAAAATCTGTAAAAGTCGTTAAATAGCCCCTTAAGTATCCGAAAGATAAAACTGTCTCAAATCACTAGCATTAATTGATCCGTAACTCGTATTAATATTCACAACATTACTCTAATTACGTGCTAATTAGGCATAAACCCGCGTAGCCCACCCACAAACAGCGCCACACTGGCGCCTCTAGCGGCAAATTCATACGCGATGGCCCTCATTGAGAACCTCCTTCTTTTTTTTAAATCCGTTGTAAATAGAAAAGTAGACTATGAGTATATAGTAGGTAATATTAGTAGGTCCTTACGTTTACGTCAATGCCAGCAGGTCATGACCAGTCAGTGAGACCGCCACACCAAATAAACAGCGCGATCGTACCGAAATAACTCTAGTTTGCAAAACTTGTCCTCAATATTCATTCACGATAATTTATGGAGTGTCACCGGACAGGTAACTATGTCTGCCGGGCGTTTAGTTAATTAGGTAGGTAAATACATTTATTTATTGTTTTGTACATGTAAATGGTCTGAAATCGCCAATCCGCCTTTTATTTATTTATTATTAAGGGTTTGCCAACAGTTTCTGTATACATTACATCTTAGGTATAATTTTTAGAAGTAACGCACTTATACAATCGCCAATTACAGGCCTACCAGCATGTTAAAAATTTAGACAACACTAATAAAAATAATAATATTTCAGAAACTAAAACTATTCTAGAACTTAACTTAAATAGTAACTGAAAACTTAAAAAAAAAGCTATTCTAGAACCTAACTAAAGTTGTAACCAAAATCAAAAAAGTACTTTTAACTAAAACTTTGTAAAAAAGAAACGTGCATAAAAATGGATGGATTTGTAGACATCAAAAACATATTTGCAAAAACAAAATATCCAGAGAAACAGGTAAATCAAAAGTTATAGCAAATTGTTATGTTGTAATTTTCAGGACTCCAATATTTTGGTTTTAAAAACTTTGATCGTATCATGGCCTTGAGCGCACGTGGTGATCAATGCTCGTGCCTTCTCTGTATGAGAAGAGGGCTTGGTCCAGCAGTGGGACAATTATAGGCTGGTATTGTTATAGGCTGGTATTATTATAGGCTGGTATTATAATAGGCTGGTATTATTATAGGCTGGTATTATTATAGGCTGGTATTATTATAGGCTGGTATAATTATAGGCTGGTATCATTATAGGCTGGTATTATTACAGGCTGGTATTATTACAGGCTGGTATTAAGAATTATTAACTTGAGTGGTTTATAATAGTAATATGGAGAGGTGGGTCTGTTTATTCGCGGTTTCATGTCATTATCGAGGATTTATGTAAAACGTATTGAATTTAGTTGCTTGTGTGTCCGTTTCATTTTACTAATTGATTCTTTTGATAAATGTTTGATTATCGTAGTGAGTGCCAGCCTTAGAACTTAACTGTCCACATTAGCAGACACAATAGTTAATCAATCGCTAAATGACTCCGACAGTCATGTAAACAATCAACTGGTTATAATAGTTTTGATAGGCGAAACAAAACGAGCTGGATCATAGTAGGTATACACTATACTCGATTCATTAAAACATTTAAGAAATATTGTTATTTCAATGTTATTTTGCGATAAAATACAAACAAACTATTAAATCATCATCTGCCGAGCCTTTTCCCAAGTATGTTGGGGTCGGCTTCCAGTCTAACCGGATGCAGCTGAATACTAGTGTTTTACATGGAGCGACTGCATATCGGATCTCCACAACCCAGTTACTGGGTAACACGATACCCCTTGGTAAGACTGGTTGTCAGACTTTCTGGCTTCTGACTACCCGTAACGACTGCCAAAGATCTACAAATGACAGCCGGGACCAACGGCTTTACGTGCTTTCCGAGACACGAAGGGAACTCGGTAAAAAAGGGATGGTCACCCATCCACAGACCGACCGTGGCTAGCGTAGCTTAACCTTTGACTGATCGATCTGTACGACGAACTGCACAAAATAAATAAATATTTTTTACACAGCCCATCCAATATTAACTTGGGAAATGCTCCATTAGGGAGACCAGCCATTTTGTTTTGTGACATCTCATAGGTCCCGCTGAGTTCTTACGTAACTGTCACACATTTCTCTGGCTCAGTAGAACATCAAATGTGTAACGAGAGCCGCGTCGAAAGAAAATCTGCAAATATGGTTGACCAAGTTCTACTGAAATTTCGTAAAATTGGCTAACAGTACAGTATGTGTAAGTGCGATCGTCAGGATTACACATTACAAAACTTTAAAAAATTAAAACAATTAAATTATGTATTGTAATACAACTAAAAAAGAAAAACTTTTATACAAAAAAGACAACCGCCTTTAAAAACTAAACGGTAAAAATATAACTATATTCGCAATTCGGCGGCTTTGGTTTGGTTTGTTGTTTTGTAGACCGTTGTTCAAAAAAAGTTTTTGTTTTCGCTTTTTGGTGCCTACTTCTTATCATACAAATCAATTATGAAACGGTGACACCAAAAAAATTAAGGCATCCCTTATTTTCCACCCATAAGGGTGGAATACTTTTATGAAGAATATTGGGACCAACTTTGGGGCATACATTATCAATTTTAAACACAATCATCAAAATCGGACTACACTGAATTAAGTTTTGCGTGGCTGTTTTCCAGGGTCGAACTCTCAGGTCGGGCAATTGGTTATTAAGTTTAGAAATACTAATATTAGAAATAATGATTAGGATTTTTTTAGTTCAGCTCCTGGACTTGGTGCGACTTGTGCCTCGGGTCTTGGCGGTCATTTGCAGATCTTTGACACACGTTACGGTTATCAGAAGCTAAAAAGTTAGCCAAGCAGTCTTACTAAGAGGTGTCGCGTTACCTAGTACCTACTCAAATTTCGAAGATACTCAAACTGCGAAGATACTCAAACATCGAAGATACTCAAGCTTTGAAAATACTTAAACTGCGAAGATACTCCAACTTCGAAGATACTCAAACTTCGAAGATACTGAAAGTGTTGGCGTTTTTTTAAAACAAACTGTATTAGAGGTCCTGCCTATAAACGGTTTAGTAGAAATAGGTTTATGCCTCTAGCTAAGACTTCGACATACTCAGTATAGGTACCTAGCTAGTATTATTGCAATATTTTTAATTACTTAAGCGCCATTCTTTGCATTCATAGTATTGTTTTAGTAGGTTCAGAGGCCAGGGTGAATTGACTGAAAGACCTGCTTTATAAATTGTATTTCTTATTTATTGGATTATCATAATGTATGTAAACTAAGGCGTATCTATTGTGTAATAATCGGGCCTGACCAACAGAGCTCGGTTTAATTTTTGGGTTCTGGAAACATCTAGTGCGCGCGTGCATTGTGGCGGAAGAGATCGTGAACAGGTATTTGGAAATTGTTTCGCGTTTGCGTAGTATAGTAATACTAATAGTAGTCCTAGCACTACGAGTACTATTTGCTAATCTTTTACACTTTAGTTATGGCTAGTGTATTTGGTTAATTATTCTAGAAACTAGACGTTGTTGTTTATCGGTGGTTATTTTATAGAAACATCAGCGGTTCCATACAAAAGTGCAAACCTAGACAGTTAAGAGGAAACACAAGGGCCGTTTTTCCATACAAACTTAGTCCCCTGTTTCCTCCCTGGATAATGCCAGTAGATCAATTATTTTTTTTAAATATCCATGGCTGCTATTGGCATGTCCCTATGTTTTCCTTTTTCTCATAAATTTATTATTAAAAGAGATATGAATATTCAAAAACCTAAAAAATTGGCATGATTTTCCGCTGTGTTCAAACATTCAGAAACCAAATTTGACTTGATTATATAAAAAATAGAAAACATAGGAACACGGCAAAAGCCTTTCTTTATTTTTTAATGAAAAAAACAGTTAAATCATTGATTTTGTGTACTTTTAATAGGTATTTTCGGTCAAAGCTGCAGTTGTCTCTATCGCGCTCTGCGGTTCGTGTTCGGGCATCGCGCGACAGCAATAGATTTTACAAATACCTAATTTTCAATTCTCTAGCCCGTGGTATTTCCTCTTACATCTTACCTTGGATGCCAGCGTTCATCTATAATGAGTGCAATTATTTGTTTGTATTTCTTTGTAACTTTATCATTATGGAAACTTCGCGGGCATCAGGCTTATGCATAGAATTCATTTTTTTTTCTAAATACTTAAATGTAGCCTATGTTTCTCCTTATAAAATCTCTATCTAAATTACCTGCCAGTGTAATAATCTGCCAGTGAAAGTCCTGTCAAAATTGGTCCAGCCGTTTCAGAGATTAGTCAGAACAAACAGACAGACAGACTGTATACAATAATTTTGAATGTGTAAACATTTAAAAGCATTTAGTAAAAACCTGTTATTTTTACAGTACAAACAGACATTTCAATTTTATTTATTTCTTTAAGTAGATACTTACTTAAATTCTTTTCTATTCTACCTATACACACGGTCAAAATATATGGAATAAGTTTATTTTGATACCTAATCATATGAATTCATTTATACAAAGGGCTTTTCTTATTGGCTGTACTTTCACTGCACTGTTAGTTTCGTCACTTGTTTATAGCACTATTGCCACAAAATATAGAGGGTACAGAAGGACCGCTCCCGCCATCTTCAAAAATAATTACCTAAACTTGCCAGACTCACTAGGGCTGCTACTGTATTGACTCTGAAGGTTTTATATGAAATTTCATTGACACTGGTTGGAACTCTTTTCAATTTTTTTAAAACAGATATTTCCTGTTCGTCACGAAATGTCAATTATGTACATCATTTTTACCAGCTTTTTATTAGCTTCACCTGTATGTTTGTTTGTAACCGACTTCTTTGGGCGCGATTTGACCCACTTTAAATGGCCAGATTTCGTTCAAACTTTGTAGATTTATCGAGGACCGATGACAATACTCTAATTTGATAAAATTATTAAAAAAAAAAACAAAAAAAAAAACAAGTTGTTCAAAATTAGTTGCCGAAAAAACAGCTATTATATACTAGGAAGGTACTGCACAAGCGCCCCTGTACATAATATTTATAGATATAGATATAACCAAACTAAAAAGTAAAAAATAAATAATAGTGTAAAAAAACTAAAAACACGCTTTTTATAGAAAACCAAACTAAAAAATAGAAAATAAATTTTAATAAATTATTTTATTTAAAAAAAAAGCGTGGGGTGCATGGTGTCAATAGTTATAAATATTTTATTGACAGATATGAGTAGAGTGATTATCATTTTGATAATATCTTAAAAAGCACTCCACGCTTTTTTTTAAATAAAATAATTTATTAAAATTTATTTTCTATTTTTTAGTTTGGTTTTCTATAAAAAGCGTGTTTTTAGTTTTTTTTAACTATTATTTATTATTAATTTTGACACCATGTGACAGTAGAGACTGAAATCTGCTTGAAACTGCTTGACTCTCAAGCAGTTTCAAGCAGACTTCAGTCTGCACGCATACATTGACATTACGTAATGTCAATGTGTGCGTGCAAAAAATGGCGGTTTGTTCTGAGTGGTCTCTCTGCTCGGGCGCGACGCAACCTTACGTACTTTGTGCTATTGCAATATCCTGCAAATGCAATGCAATCAAACGTTGTACGTCACAGTACTTTAACGCAGTCTGAGGAAAGTCTCAGTACAACAACACAGAGTACATACGAATTTCAAGCAGCTGTGCATGTATCTGAGAAAAAAGTTACCAATATTTTCGCTTAAACCATCATCATCTGCCTAGCCTAACCAACTGTGTTGGTGTCTTTCAATCTTACCGAATGCAGCTTACTACCAGTGTTTTACATGGAGCGACTGCGTGTCTGACCTCCAGAACCTTTACTGGGTCACGATACCCCTTGTTAACACTGGTTGTCAGACTTTCTGACTTCTGACTACCCATAATGACTGTCAAAGATCTACGAATGACAGCCGGGACCAACGGCTTTACGTGCTTTCCGAAACCCAATTCATCAGCTCCATTCATGCTAAATTGTAAAACACGGTGTAACTGAAAAGAGGGCGTAATGATATGCTTATAAGCTTAGTTTTTGTTTACTACAAACCTGAAAGGAGTCGTTGTACTTATCATTATGAACAAATTCTGCTATGGGACATACAAAATTTTCTATTATTACGTTCGCTTAAGAGTGGCCAACCCATCATAATTTCCCGCGAATAGCACCACCCCATTTCTACCCGTGGGTGTCGTAGAAGGCGACAGAGGGATATTGACCAGAGGATGGGCAGCAGCGTCCTTCTGAGTACCGTAACACCTACTGCGATCGCCAACATCCATCGGCCAAGCATGGCGATTACGGCTGAACCCCCCCTTGGGGGCGACCTATGCCCAGCAGTGGACGTCTAAAGGTTGAAACGACGAACGAAAAAATGTTCCTCTAGATATATCGAACACACAGGTATCACCTTGCATATGTAATGGAGATTTTAAATTACAAACATTTTTAACAAAAACTTGTAAAACTTTTTCAAAAACACGTATTTCCTTGAACAAACTCTGCGAAATGACAATGCCAGATCCTGCCCCACCCATGTACAGAAAAAGTAAATTAATGAAAATAATTGTAATGAATATAGAACCGTTCTATACTAAATTGTTTTTCTTTAGAACTTGCGGATTACGCAATACCTACCCAAAAAATACACACTCATTTTACCTAAAATACAATTGAACCTTTAATCAATGTCATTATTGTTTTTAGATTTATACGGAAACCGCAAGTTCTACAGTCACTAAAAGTAATGTGTAGTTATCAGCAATAAATAAACATTATGATGCTACATATTGCACATGACTTTTATTGAGTGGGGCAAAGTTCTATAGAGTTTCTGGCATTGTCCTTTCGCGCGCCAGTTTTTGTGCTATGATAACGCGTTCTCACTCTCTCGTTTGTTTTCGAACTTTGCTTTGAATGAAACAACCCATTTTTCAATTTTGGTCGCATTGACAATAGGCGGAAAGGGCCCTCTTAAGTTGAGAAAGTCATCAGTTTATTTTTTCGGGACTTCAGGGACGGTCCCCTATCAGAAATTGTTCACATTATGTTTTGAAAGCTGGTTCACTCGAATGTATAAGTACCTAAGTGGGAATATTAGGGAATATTTAGAGAAGTTGTAAATAAACTTTTATCATTTTCAACACATTTTTCATTTTACTAACAATTTTTGGAACCTATCACGTAATTCTATGCGAAAATAACTTTTGCATAAGTTATTTGATAGCTAATTAATTCTCTTTAAAACGGAATGTTTCGCATTAATTGGTTACGTTACTAAATACATAATTAACGCGTTTCTACCCTAGTTACATTTTGGCATTGACTTACACTGAAGTGAATAATCGTGACGTACAGTCTGGCGCTAGGAAACAATACACGTGCTCATTAGGGCCCGTATCGGTAGTAGCGTAGCAGTACGAAAATTACAAGAACTTAATACACTATATATACAATATGATTTTTTAGTCACGTTCCAAATTTTTTTAGATAGTACCAGTGAAATTGAACAACTTTCTCCAAGGAACATGGGTCGAAATATGAAAAAAATAATCGGCTCTCCCATACAAAATCAATAGTCAGCTGATCGATTTTGCATGGGAGGTCCGAATTTGCTTTTTTTCCTCATTTGGATTTAAGTGAAATGACCCTCCCCGACCCTTGCTCGTACCAGCCCGCGCCGCTGAGCCTGTAGCTTTTTTGTCCCTGAGTATTCGAGATCCGATCCAGCCTGTACCTTTGCTGCCCTCTCCCAGCGACGATGCCCTAAGCCGAGACTCGTACCCCACAGGGGGTGCCCTCAGCGTGTAGTCGCTTAGTTTTTTGCCCTGGCTGGAGGCCAATTCACTTTGAGGCACTACAGGAAAGTCCGGTTAAGCAGCCGATAACCTCCTAGGTTGACATGAGAGATGCCATACCGAAAAAAAAAGAAAATACACACAGAACAGTGAAATGTCATGCGATTTTATACCTTATGCGGTGCATTTAACTGTCACGTTGTCCTATTCTGCTAGTGATGTTGTGCTAGGCAAAGAGTTGCGACCACAAAATTGTGTATTATTAATTTAGCACGTAATATAAGGCCAGTGTTACAAGGTCGAATACTTGCCCAACTGAGCAATCGTCGCCGCGTCGGCTAACACCGTAATGACGGATATTGCAGCTGAGTTTGCAATGTAATGACGTAGTAAAGTGCATAAATCGCGTAGATGTTTACGGTCTGTGGTTACGAAGACAGTGAAGGTTCAGCTGTTGGTATGCTGCTTGAGTGCTAGGTTCGATTCCCTGGATGGCAAGGTGTTATTGGACTCAATATTAACCCTTTGGGGAATATTATTAAAACGATGTACTTAGTGAAGAAAGGAGATCAAAATGTGATAACTGATAAATAGTAAATGTTTCAAAGTTATTTGTAATGATTTTTGATTGATTATTTGATTAGTTTTAGGTTTATTTCAAGGATAAGTTTTAAATGTTTTTGTATTGACCTGTATCGCATCTCACATCGCTATTCACTCTCACTTTGCTTAAGGTTCAAAATGACCTTGATATATTTGACACTTTGAATTGGGTTCGAGTGCGAAGTGAGTGACGAAGTGACGGGGATTTTTTTTCTTTCTTAAAGGCTAAAAAAGGGGTACACTACATAAATACGAAAAACTTTATTCCGAAAGTCAGAAATACGAATTTCAAAATCCCGATTTTCATAATTCCGAATAGTTCAAAATTCCTAATATGGCAACTCCGATTTATCATTCATCCTATTTTTAAAATACTAAAATTTCAAAATTCCGAACGTTTATAATTACTATTCTCAAAATACCGAGTTTCAAAAGATCGAATAACAAAAAGTCCGACACAATGAAAATTCCGAACATCAAAAATACGAATTCCGATTATTAAAATTCCGATTATTAAAATTCCGATTATCTTTATCGTTATTGTGCAATCGTTTATCGTGCAAGCAAGCATGCAGCATGCAAGCAAGCATGCAGCGTGCAAGCAAGCATGCAGCATGCAAGCAAGCAAGCATGCATCATGCAAGCGAGCATGCAAGCGAACATGCAACATGCAGCAGGCATGGTTTCTGTCACGGCTACGGCGTTGCGGGGCTCCGGCGGTACCACGCGAGCTTATCGTCGCTCGCTGGCCGCCTCGCCCCTCCGCGCCTACGCGAATTTAAATTACACTCTAGTTGTAGGGCAGACAAGACTACGTGGAGTCGGTTTCACAGCAATTCGTTTCTGTCATTAACTTTTGTAGCACAACATATTGACTTTTTAAGATTATTTTTGTTATTGTCTTTCTTTTTATACCTATATATTTTTGTTGAAATAAATTCCATAGAAAAATACACCGAATAAACAATATTTGTTAAAAAGTAATTCTACTGTTTGATAAGTTTGGTAAACAAAAAAAAATTTGATAAAAAATTCTTTGAATTGTGTTTCTGTGAAATATGTTTCATTCAAGTAAATAGTCTTTGAAATAATAATAGTCGAAATAAAAATACAAGAACCAAATATTATATGAAACATTTTCTGGGAAACGAAATTCTATGAAATTTCTGTCTGCGAAACAAGGGGACACCATTTTGAATAAATATGCGTAGCTGAATTGAATCAGAATCCTAATTTTAACAGTTTATTCGAAATATTGAAATTCGGAATTTCGTTTTTCGGACCGAGAACTCATCGAGCATTTGATTCTTCGAACATATGAAAATCGGAAAACAAACAAATCGGATTTACGACATTCGGTAAAATAACTTTCGTGATTTTAAATAATAGAGATTATAATTTTTAGGTATTATGAAATTCGGACTTTTGAAAATCGGAATATCGAAATTCGGAATAAAATATTTCGGAATATTTGGGTGTTCCCCTAAAAAAGGCGATAGAGAGATATTGACCACAGGATGGGCAGCAGCGTACTTCTGAGTACCATAACACCTACTGCGATCGCCAAAATGCATCGACCAATCATGGCGATGACGGCTAAACCCCCTTGGGGGAGACCTATGTCCAGCAGTGGGGGTGGAATTCATGTTAATTCCCCCTATAGGTCTCTCACATAGGTGATGATGTATTGAGTTGGCAAATTAACTAAAACTGACTACAAGTGACATCATAAGGTATAAATTGACATACACCATTTATTTGAATCTACACGGGGGCATTAAGTCCGCCTCTGTACTTTGTGCTTGAAGTGTAAATAAATAAAAAATACGCGTTCTGACGGTTCATAAAAAGTATGATTGATTAATCAAATCAAATACCCAAAATTAGTTTGACGTAATTAATTGAGAGATATAATTTGTCTCCTTTTAGCAGAATTAAGCTCTTACATAGCGTTGCATCGCTTATGTATGATGAATTGATGACAGACGGTCCAATAAAATAGAACTTGTTTTAAATGTCACTAACTAATGCTATACTTAATATTTGTAATCGAATCTGAACCATTGTACCTGAATTATGTAGGTATGTGAAACACGTAAATAGTTTTAGTATCAAAACTTTTTCCGCAAAGATTTCCTACTTCCCCTACAAACGCAACACCGCTAAGCTCATTTCAAAGTTGAATAAACCCTTTATTATTTACTTAGGTTCTCATTCGTGTCTAGTTTCAATTTACCCAAGAAATAAGATTTTAAATACAATTATCCCTTTTCATCCCTTCAGGGGGCCAAGTCTGCTATTTTAATAATTTCGTCATTCCAACACGATCCCATTGTCATTTTGCTAAAAGTTCGTAATCTGCTAAATTCATAATGGTCGGTCAATGGTCTCGTAATAGAATTGTGTTATAATGACATTGTCGTATTGCCATTATTATGAAACCCGTTGTTGAACATTTATTCATACCAGATTTCATTTATATATATTTAAACATATTATTTATAAGTGTTATAAGCAATCTGAAGTAGTAAGAAGTTCGTAAACTAAAGTCAGTCATTCATTTGTCATTATGTACGAGATTACCATTCTATATCATTTCTTTCAATGGAGTGTCAGTGGTTGACCATTGGAAAGTCATAATGACGCCATTATATTAGTAGATTACCAAACTTGTCAAAATCAACAATTATGTCATCAATGATAGACCATTCTGACACTATTGTAATAGCAGACTTGAGGCCCTGGTGTTGAGTTTCCAAATTACTTTTCTAGTGCTCATCTATATATCATAAGAAGAAACCATGAGCAAAATTCATACAACAATTCGATTTTCCACACAACAGTATTTCATCCCCTTCGGGAATATCCAAATATTGTCATTATCATCCTGTGATTAACCTTTTCCCAGTTAATTGAACTTTACACCATTTATCATATAACTGATATCTAGTGTGAGGAGTTCGTCGCTAGATAAATGTCGTACAGATCGATCGGGCAAAGGTTAAGGTACGCTTGCCGTGGTCAGTCTCTGGATGGGTGACCACCCATTTCGTACTGAGTTATCTCCGTGCCTTGGAAAGCACGTATAAAGCCGTTGGTCCCGGCAGTCATTCGGTTATCTTTGGCAGTCGTTATGGTTAGTCAGAAGTCAGAAAGTCTAACAATCAGTCTTACTAAGGGGTATCGTGTTAGCTAGTAACCGGGTTGCGGAGGTCCGATAGGCAGTCGCTTCATGTGAAACACTTGTATTCAGCTGCATCCGGTTAGACTGGAAGCTGACCCCAATATAGTTGGGAAAAGGCGACGCAGATGATGATGATCTTGTGACTGTGCTGGTTGCACTTTGCCACCAGATATACAGAACTACCAATTAAGCTAAATTGAAAGCAGTAGGCTAATTGTATCCATTACTTTGTCCACAGAAGCGAAATGTCTTTTGAGAACATGTCCGGTGCGGAGGTGGACGCCCTGCCTGACAGGATCGCGGACACCTTCTCAGGGATGAAGATCCTCATCACAGGAGGCACAGGATTCATGGGAAAGGTGCTGGTGGAGAAACTACTAAGGTAAATATGGCAAAAAAAAACCTTTATTGCAGGCTACACATGCCCATAGATAAATACCTTAACCAAAACATAAAATTTTTTATAACTTAAAAAAAATTATTAGCATATAAGACTTAAGAGTATGTTAGTAGCACTTCAGTTTGCACTATATTAACTGTTTGCTGTCCTGTGGCACTTGTCTGCGGAAGCGACGTAACACCACATCCTGCGGCCAACAGTCTTCTTCCATGACGAGGGGCTGATAACAATTCAGTACTCGCACCACGAACGCCTTGAAGTTGACGTTATGGCGCGACTCCAATAACTGCACCCTCGGCGTGTACTTCGTCTTTCGGCGCACGTACTCTACGATATCCTCCGCCTTAGTGGTGTAGTGCAGGCGGGAGATATACACCGGCTATGCTACAAAGCACCGTTGCTGTTTTGCCGATGTAGTTACAGCCATGAGGCATGAGACACCTCATGCCAATGATGCCTCTGGTATTGCGCATGCCTAAGCAGCGGTGTAAGGTAGTGGAAACCGAAAAACCGATGACTGTGATGGAATAGACGTGTTCTAGAGTGAAGACCGCGAATCGGCCAACGTCAGGGTACTTACATAAAGAAACAGGTTTCCGATCGCCGATCGGTGCAGGTATAATATCCCCATGTTATCTAATGCGCGCCCTTAAACTGGCCGGTACCAATTACCTAGACCGAACCATTCGGTTGTCAATAAGGACAGATTTACCTGTTTCTTTATGCTGGTGGAGACTGCACCGATCAGTACTGTTCACCTGTTTCTTTATGTAAGCACCCTAAGATAGGACGCTCTCAGGCTCGGCGGAGCTGGAGCGACGACCTTCGTAAGGTATAGCTAGTAGAGATTTGCATAAAATCGACATGAATGGCGAGCGATTGGAGAGGCCTATGTACAGATAAGGAGACTGTAGGCTGATGATGGTGATGATAAGCCACTACTTGTTATTTTTGATCATCTAAATGCTCTTCTCTTTCAGGAAATGTCCGGACATCGGTAAGATATATCTGTTCGTGAGGACGAAGAAGGGGAAGAATCCGAAACAGAGACTGGAGGAGATCTTCAACGGAGAAGTAAGTTACATCTGAATATCTAAGTTCTGTTTAAATCTCAGAACGTCTATAGTATTTACAAATCATTACCGATTATTATTATTCTCATTTATGAAAGAAAGGAAAAAAGAAAGAAGTAAGAGAGAGAGAGAGAGATACATATTATATTACATTTTAAATATTTGTACAACAATAAAAACATTTAAAAATATAAAAATAGTAGCCCACCGGTATCGGGAACAGGGTCCAAGCTACTGGCGGTCAGATCTCCAACCAGGGAAACCTCCTGATAATGCGGGGTCAGTGCATTATCTATGACTATGGTACCGTTACCCTTTTGACCGCCACTTTCACAAAAAATTCGTCTGTCAAGTCTGTCGTCGTGACTATGGGGTACTGGCTATATTTTGTTTTGTCGTCTATACATGACTGTCGCTCGAAGAACCGATAACCGATGGGAAAGGAAGGTTCTCGAGTGGCGACCACGAACCTGAAGACGTAGCGTTGGTAGGCCCCACCCTTGCAAAATGTACCACTCACTAGAAGGAGAGAAAACGACTGAACAATACAGGGGTGTGATTCTGTAAGACCTAATTCTAAACTTCGAATCTGAATCAGCTGTGAGTTTATTGATTGGCATTCTTAAAACTCGGTTGGTAATTCGAATTTACCATCCTTGCGAGCGTGTGTTGACAGGGAGAATTTGACGGATAAAGTATGAGATGACGTAATTTCCCCGTCACTTCGACGCTCACTTCGCACTCGAAGCCGATTCAAAGTGTTGAGTTGAACTAAATTGACAGGGAGATTTTGACAGATTAAGTATGAGATGATGTAAGAAGTGGCATTCTGTAAGGTAATTGGATTGACGACATCGTCAAGGTCGCGGGTAACCGGTGGATGCAAGCGGCAGGTTGCAAGAGTTGTGGCGTTCTTTGGGGGAGGTCTTTGTTCAACAGTGGACGTCTTTCGGCTGATGAGGATGGAGTATAGGGACGATGTTAACTGTATGTGGAACAAGCAATAATGTGTGTTTTTGAGACAAAGCGATAGTGCGGCCCGTACGTAGTACCTATCTCTTTCTAAAATTGTGATTCATTCACGTCACGGTTTTGTAGGAGCGAATACTCTCACTCTATACACTCTGAATACTCAACTAAGTCACTACAGACCTGCAGAAAAGAGACAGGTTATGGCCGCACAGTCGCTTTCTCTCTTTCTAGTGAATGGTAATTATTGTGAGGAGTCTATTTTCTATGATTATAGCAGCGTTAAAAAAGTGCATCGAGCGTTAGAAAGAGACTATCGCACAGGTATGTGTGACAAAGACGACACGATCACAGTATAAACATTAATACTACCGTAAAATAGCGACACGCGCCGCCTCCCTCTGAAAGACTGTTCCTCACCTCTTAACGCGTCGAACCTACTTTTGAAACTGCTTTTAGTTCTCGCGGCGCGTAGACACGCACACACACGCACGTATTTGTACAGTCTGTTATTTTGGTAGTAGTGTAGGTAATTAAATCACATGACGTTCCACAGTACAAGTCGAATACCTCAACTATGTCAAACCGACACAGCAATAACTTAACGCAACGCAAACAACTTCGTGCGTTCAAATTGAGTAAACAATCATTTGAACTTTTCCATTGCACAAACCCATTGGGAATCATCCAGTAATTTCTGAGAATGCGCAACCATAACGTACACACGGTGTATGTGACAATAACGAGGTTAGGATGCCAAGGCCGGTGGAAATAAGTTCTTGTAATTACTCGACTGTGTGCGACGAAGCCTTTGCCTTGCTTTGGCTCTGTGATCCTAAAATAAAGTTAAAAATTAATGGAAAATCATGTAAGTTTATTGCATTGTTTTGGTAAATAATATCCTTTAATTTACCAAAACATTGCAATAAGTATCAATCAATCAATCATTTATTTTGTTAAACATGGGTTTAGTTACAGATAGTATGTTGTCTAAAATATGTGTACTAAGTTTTGCCAATTTAGGGCGTACAAAATCAACATAGATTATACATGCCATTTCAATTCAAATCATTTTCCTTTGCATTGCAAAGCAGAAGATATTTTTATACTCTTTTGATGTGAAATTAAGGAGTAAAATGGTTTCATCTCAATGATTTGGAGGTGAATTGACATTTCTTTTTCTTATTATGTGATACCGATAGAAAAATTGTGGCTAAACCAAATTACGTATCATATCATGTAGATTACAAACAATATTTTTCAGATGTAATTTCTCTGTAAAATGCCGACGAAAAGTTGCTTCATCTGCATGCTTGTTTCAAGTTTTTTTCGAGAGAGCAGCCTTAAGGTCGAGGCTTTGTCTTATGCTGTCACAAAAATATTATTAAAGTGTATACTCAATAAAGGATTACTTAAAGTATACAGTTGCCATATTGTTGTTTATTTGTCTGTCACAATGGTTGTGAAACGCATTGACTTCTGTGGCAATATTTTACAAAACAGCGTTAAACGCGGCCCAGTGATGCGTGGCTTATGTACGTTTATCGTTACCTAGTGTTTACCTAATTATAGGTAACTAGTAACTCACCCCGGCTCCGCCCCGGTATTGTCGTCATATTTACAACCCAATTACACAAAATCAGAAAAATTACAAGGTTTTTGAGATTTCGTGTTTTGTCAGTGAGTGATAGAGTCACCTTTTGCTTTTATCTAATAACTAGCTTTCGTCCGTGTGAATGTCATGTTATAACTGATGCAGACGATGTAGGTAGCGGATTATTAAGAAGCATAATAATTTTGTCCTTCCTCGTGGTACAAGCTATTTTCATACCAAAGGAGTTGTTTCAAAATATATGGAGCCTGGACCCACTCTTTGTACATCATACTTAAAAATAGGGAAAAACATTTTATATAGTTCTCAATTGTGCAATTACCTTAAAATGGTTTGTAAGCAGGTAAAATACGAGAAATTGCACATGAAATTGCAACACACAACAAAAAAAAAGTGTCATGGCGGTAAGCTGTCATTTTGATTGATTAATGACGTGTGACATTTTATAATTCTGATTTTCTGCGTCGATTTGTGGATAGCCAGGTACAGACGCCAGCAGGTCAACCTACCCGAAACTGTCACATTTTCCCAATCCATCTTGAACCTAATTCTTTAACCATAAAGTTGAAAATCGATTAAAGAAATGTGACAGATTGTAGTAGCTTGATGTGCTGGCGTCTGTACAACACATACGAAAAAAATGGTGTTCAAGTCACAAAACGAAAGTAAGGTTGTTAAAACGAACACCAGAAACTAGAAACAAAACGAGACGAAAGCACAACATACGGACGAAAGTGACACTGTTGACAGCTGACAGTTCTCTTTCTATGATCAATGTTCGATCTATGATTTATAGAGTTGTTAAATCTGAGTGACGCCATGTTGAAAATCCTTAAAAATAATTGTTAAATATCAATTTACTACCACAACAGTATACATTTAAATGAATTATCTGTATTTTTCCCGGATTCTACGGATTTGTCTCTTATTTTTGAAATGGTGTACATAGACTGGGCCCATTATGAAACATGTCCTTTCGTAAAAATCGTTTGTGCCGTTAAATTGTGATAACGTAATAGAGTTACATTTATTTTAAGAAATATGAAGGAAATAAAGAAATAAAAATGCGTTTATTGGCATTAAATAGGTACACATTAAAACTATAAAAAAAAACAGAAAACAGTGAATATGTAGATTTGTTATCGTTAGTAACTAAAGAAATGATGGAATACATAATAATATGGTTAGAAACACAGAAATCTTAATAATAAGGCAATATTATTAAGATTTCTGTGGTTAGAAATGTTGTGAGTACTGAGATAACGACTAATAGAGGTGTATGGACGACCAAAGACATGCTGTGCTGACCATTAAGTTAATACATTAGGGACAGGGGTGGTAGATTTGCCTTATTATTAAGATTTCTGTGGTTAGAAATGATGTGAGTACTGAGATAACGACTAATAGAGGTGTATGGACGACCAAAGACATGCTGTGCTGACCATTAAGTTAATACATTAGGGACAGGGGTGGTAGATTTGCCTTATTATTAAGATTTCTGTGGTCAGAAATGATGTGAGTACTGAGATAACGACTAATAGAGGTGTATGGACGACCAAAGACATGCTGTGCTGACCATTAAGTTAATACATTAGGGACAGGGGTGGTAGATTTGCCTTATTATTAAGATTTCTGTGGTTAGAAATGATGTGAGTACTGAGATAACGACTAATAGAGGTGTATGGACGACCAAAGACATGCTGTGCTGACCATTAAGTTAATACATTAGGGACAGGGGTGGTAGATTTGCCTTATTATTAAGATTTCTGTGGTTAGAAATGATGTGAGTACTGAGATAACGACTAATAGAGGTGTATGGACGACCAAAGACATGCTGTGCTGACCATTAAGTTAATACATTAGGGACAGGGGTGGTAGATTTGCCTTATTATTAAGATTTCTGTGGTTAGAAATGATGTGAGTACTGAGATAACGACTAATAGAGGTGTATGGACGACCAAAGACATGCTGTGCTGACCATTAAGTTAATACATTAGGGACAGGGGTGGTAGATTTGCCTTATTATTAAGATTTCTGTGGTTAGAAATGATGTGAGTACTGAGATAACGACTAATAGAGGTGTATGGACGACCAAAGACATGCTGTGCTGACCATTAAGTTAATACATTAGGGACAGGGGTGGTAGGATGATGATATTAAAGCTAGTATCTAGTACGGATAGGGTTTGGAGGAATTTGACTGAGTAATTTCATCGCATACTCTTCGAAATGATTCCGAGAGCGCACTGACTAGTTACACTCAGTGGCTAAATTGAAGGTTTTGCAAGTTTAACTGTAGCAGGTCAATAGGAGATTGTCGACTGCTTAGCCAGTCTTTTCTATAGTGCCTTGAAGTGATCTAGGCCTCCGGGCAGGGCAAAAAACTATTAAATTAAGTGACTACACGCTAAGGGCACCCCTATGGGGTACAAGCCTCTGCTTTGGGCGTCACTGGGGGAGGACAGCAAAAGGACAAGGTGGATCGGATCTCGTAGGGAGATTACTTACTATGCCCAAATATATGTAGATGAAAAGCGGCCAAGTGCGAGTCGGACTCGCCCATGAAAGGTTCCGTAGCAGCAAGTAACATAGTATAAAAGTATTTTTTTTATATTTGAGTTGATTGAATGAAAGGTAAATTGCTGTTTACGATTTATGACGTATTAAAAGAAAACTGTTTACTAGAACTCAAACCAATTTTCGGTGGAAGTTTACATGGTAATGTACATCACAGATTTTTTATAGTTTTATCATTCTCTTATTTTGGAAGTTACAGGGGGGGGGGGGATACATTTAACCACTTAGGAAGTATCTCTCGCGCAAACTATTCAGTTTAGAAAAAAATGATAGTAGAAACCTCAATATCATTTTTAAAGACCTATCCATAGACACCACACACGTTGTGGTTTGACGAAAAAAATTTTTTGAGTTTCAGTTCTAAGTATGGGGAGCCCCCAAAATTTATTGTTTTTTTTTTTCTATTTTTGTGTGAAAATCTTAATGCGGCTTACAGAATACATCTATTTACCAAGTTTCAACAGTATAGTCCTTATAGTTTCGGAAAAAAAGTGGCTGTGACATACGGACGGACAGACAAGCATGACGAATCCATAAGGGTTCCGTTTTTTGCCACTTGGCTACGGAAGTTTAAAAACTGTGTCACAAGCATATCAAGCGGTTTGTAGCCAATTGTGTTGCAAGGTAGTGTCTACATGAGCCACTTTGTACTCACAACAATATTTATGAAGCTAGCAACTATGTATATACTGCCGTCCGCTGACAAGAAGACCGTTAGGTGAATAAACCTGATTTTGAGCTACGGTCAAAAACGCGGGAAATTATTTCCCTAGAAATTGGTTACACACACTGCTATGTTAAATAGACCAAAATACTTGATAGCTGTTAAGCTTTCATTCTATGGGTTTTAATGAGTGTTAAGTAAAATAATATTGTTTTAATTTAAGATTTTGTGTTTTTGTCATGTTTATCTATTTCATGATGGGACCTCTTACAATACTAAAAAACGGCTGGCTGAAATACAGCCGTCTTATAGAGTTGTTGTGGAATTGTAACCGCCATACATTTACTTTCTGCCACAGTTTAATGCAATTTCAAAGCTAAATAACAGTTAAATCACTTAACCTTCTTTTTAAATAGTAAATTAATTAAAATTCAGTGAACTGCACCAGTGAAAAAACGTTATTAGACTTTAACTGTCTATGTTATTGTTTAGAAATACTAATATTATACAGATTTATGACCTAAAATACAGTTTCTGAATATAATGTGCACAAAAACTGTCTTTTAGTTTAGGAATTACTGGCTAACCCGTATTGCTTGAAAGTCAAATGGACCACTATGTGTTAGATTTTTTATATATAATGGGATAGCTTCTTGTGGTTTTAAATACTTATTTGTACATGTAAAATGGCAGTTAGGTAATTAAAATAAAACATAAAATAATATGTTTTCTTTTAAGTATGTATCTATAATCAAATAAGGAAATTGAAATAATTATTGAAAATAAAAAGTGCTCACAATCCTTTGTGGTACATAAAAACAGAAAACAACTCAAAAATAATAACTAATTAAAAATTATAAATAAATGCATTGTATTGTGGTGCCTGTGACAGCTAACAAAAGAAATATCATATTGTTTTATGGCATATCTACTGAGGCGACACAATAGTGACCACTGGAGCTATATATTATTTATCATAATATATTAATACACATTTGTAACCGGTCACAAGCACCATCATACAGTACAGCTACGTATAAACCAATAAAAATCATATTATAAAAGCAAAGTTTAATTATTTTCATCCAAAAAGTTTATTTTTGTGATTATATTATATTTTTATTGTTATTTAAATTGGAGTAACTTATTCACTAATGAGATCAATCATTACTTAATGTTATTGTGTTACCTAAATATTATACATTTAGCTACATACTTAAGAACCAAATTAACAGAAAAATTTTGTTTACGGATGAGAAAATCTTTACAATTGAGCATCAATACTTTGACATTATGTGATATAACGCATATCTATAAGTTTGCATGCTATATAAGTTTAGCAAAATATGTACGCACTAATTTAAATGTAACAGCTTTAATACCATGTTTTTATGCGAATAAATGAATTTGAACATTTTAACAAACAAAATGACCGTATTTATGCTCAAAGATCTAAGGAAGCTTCCCAATTAGTCGACAGAGTGCAACGTGGGCATTATCCGACTTCAGTGATGGTTTGGTGGGGTGTTAACTATGAAGGAGTGACTGAGCCATATTTTTGTGAAAAGGTATCAAAACATCGGCACAAGTGTATCAAAATACCATTCTTGAGAAGGTAGTTAAGCCCCTTAACAACACCATGTTGAATAACCAAGTATGGTCCTTCCAACAAGACTCGGCGCCGGGTCATAAAGCTCGGTCCACGCAGTCTTGGTTGGAAGAGAACGTTTCGGACTTCATCACAGCTGAAGACTGGCCGTCGTCTAGTCCCGATCTTAATCCGCTGGATTATGATTTATGGTCAGTTTTAGAGAGCACGGCTTGCTCTTAACGCCATGATAATTTGGAGTCCCTAAAACAATCCATACGATTGGCAGTGAAGAATTTTCCCATGGAAAGTTCCCGTGCTTCTATTGATAACTGGCCTCAACGTTTAAAGGACTGTATTGTAGCCAATGGAGACCACTTCGAATAAGCTTTTTATATTTTAAATTGTTTTATATTTATGTATTAAACTAATACATTGTAAAGGTAATAAATATTATTTTCAATAAAAAAAGTTTTTTTTCTTCGTGACAATATTTATGGCAAGACTAAGTATTTCTGGATACGACATATACAGTATAAATTGCAAGCCTCACAGTTATCCGGAATCATTGCATTGTGAGCTGTATCTTTGGCATGTAACTCATACGCTTCACAAACTTTGCACACCACCCAGTGATACCACAGCCATCACCACCAACTCTGCTTCCCTGTACTAGTTCCCCTGGGCCGTGACCAACATGACGTCTTCGTAGCACGTCATCTCTACGCCCGATTGGAGCTCGCCCCTCAGTACACAGTCGTACTCGATGTTCCTAGGTGTGAGCCAACGATCGAGATGCCAACATCACCCCACCCCAGGACCCAGCTTCCTCAACCAGGGCTTTCACCCGCGCTAGCTCGAGTAGATGGTAGAGCGCTCATACCGAAAACAGTACTAGCTCTTGTCCGGTCCCTCTGTGCACAAGTGGCTGACGAGGCAGGTCGCTCGTCTAACAGCACTATGGCTTCGTACGCGGACGGCGAGTCTGTAGGGTGCCCCGACTTCTTGAGCAGGATTAGGCGGCCAGATTTCCGCAAAGTGGAAAACGCCACGCTCAAGGTACGCTCTCAGTTGGAACTCTAGCTCTTTCAGGGCATGGGCTAAAACACGGCCTTGGACCCAGTCGGGCCCCGGAGCCACATTATGGCCGCATCTCTGCCTGTGTCACCCCTGGGACGCTGATGGCGTTATTTTCTGCAGAATGCGGTTGTGGGCAAAGCCATGGAAGGCGGAATGTGCTCCACTGTTGCCGGGAAGAACCTGCTCCAGCAGCTCGGGTAGGGAGACTCTCCGTAAGTGGAGGCGCCGCGATCCGAAGTTTCTCTCGAACCGCTCAATGGGCATACCGGGAAGGTACATAGACGTCTTCTAGCGTAGGAATGTCAGTTAACCGTTTTTTGTATTGTTTTCGTTGACATAATATTAAACAATCACAACTAAATAACGGTCACTGTCTTTTAGAATTGTATAAGCTCCAAAGTCTCGTTAGCTTACCAACGACTATCCAGCTAAGTGTGAGTAACGGTTTTGTAGAGCGGTAATTGAAGAAAACTGTCTTTTAGATGTCATAAATGTCAATTCGATTTGTATTACAATAAATCATTAAAATGCCTTTAAAGTGATGTAACGGTTTAATACTATTGTTGTTTCACGTAACCGTTTTCTAAGATTGCACTAATCCATTAGTATTAATTTTGAATAGACGGTTACGAGCGTCTAACCGTATTATAGTATAATAAAGTGACTTAACCGTATTTAAGTGTTGAACGATCTCAAAAATGATGTAGTTAGCCGTGTGTGTAGTCTCCATATCTTGTAGCGTAATAAAGATAGATAAATATGACTTAGACTGATTGTTAGAGAAAAAAATGCTCTTTTTCGTAGTATATATAACTCAAATTTGACAAAATGTCACTTAACGGCCTTTTAGTAAACGGACGGCAGTATAGCTTTGGTTCGCAACTCCGGTCCGGGCGATTTTATTTATGTATGCCTGTTTTTTTTTAAAATAATAATTAGTATTGCTTATAGCACTCAAGGATAACGAGCGTCCAAAGCGAAAAAAAAATCTAAATTGAACCTGTAATTCTGGAGATTAGTAGAGAGTTTAAACAAACCAACAAATTTGTCATCATCAGCATCATCAGCTGGTGTGTGATTCTGTAAGACCTCATTCTAAACTTCGAATCTGAATCCGCTGTGAGTTACTTGATTGGCATTCTAAAAACTCGGTTGATAATTCGAATTTACACTAGCGCCACCTTTGCGAGCGTGTCAGCGAGTTGAACTAAATATACAGGGAGATTTTGACAGATAAAGTATGAGATGACGTAAGATGTGGCATTTTGTAAGGTAATTTCCCCGTCACTTCGATGCTCATTTCGCACTCCAACCCGATTGAAAGTGTCATATATATCAAGGTCAATTTGAACCTTATGCGAAGTGAGAGTGAATAGCGATGTGAGATGCGAGTTGTTGTTTGAATTTTACAGAATCGACCTATTGTAAGACATCCACAGTTCCCCATAGGGAGGGGGAAGGTTGCCATAATCCCCACGTTTGCTGCCCGGATTTTCCCTTAGTCGCCTTCTGAGGCACCCACGGGATGAGTCAGATTCAAATTCCTTTTTGCCTGAAATATGGTATTTTACAGATTTTATAACACATACACAATAGTTCTACATATTCCACCTACTAAATAATAATAATAATAATATGTGGGGACATTTTCACACACGGCTATCTGACCCCAAACTAGGGAGACCCTGTACTATGGGTGTCAGACAGCTTATATACATACACAAATACATTTATTTTTGTAAATACATACATATATAGTTAAACAACACCCAGACACAAGGCAAACACAAATGCTCATCACACAAATGTTT
Organism: Charanyca ferruginea; assembly: GCA_947361185.1. NCBI lineage: Eukaryota > Metazoa > Arthropoda > Insecta > Lepidoptera > Noctuidae > Charanyca > Charanyca ferruginea. The sequence goes on from OX376085.1 coordinate 14,295,782, forward strand.
ACCCTGGGCGGGAATCGAACCCGCAACACGCTGCGCAGCAGTCGATCGCTCAGCCACTGCGCCAACCGTGTCGTCACAAATTCGGAATTTGTGACAATAATAATGATAAAATAAGAACAAAATAATATTATTCCAATAAAAAAAATACGAGTGTGCTTTAGACCACACGACTGAAGTAAAACTTCTTTAGCTCCATCTATATGCATGTATCCGTTTGCAACTGGCTATGAGAGAAAGAGACAAAGAAAATGTGTGCTCGTACCTCTCTCTCTTGCCCCTATAGTAATATACGAACCGTAACTCTCTCTCTTTCTATCTTCACTTACTTATATCTCCCTCTCAACTTCCGTTTGCCTCGCCCGATCACAGTTTTCCTAACGCTCTCGTCACCCATTCACCAGCTTAACTCCCCAAGTCAAGCCTGCGTAAAGATGTTTTACTTAAAAAAAAGGGTGGGTTTTATTCTGGCTCGGAAACCCCACAGGAGCGTTAGCCAACAACCGTGTATAGCTTGATAATGTCGTCATGTATGTAGTTTTGTACACGAGTGCATCCCCAATGAGTCTCTTGGCCTGCTTCTCAAGGTTTTGGCAGACCCATCCGAAAGTTAAGAGCAGTACTCCATTCAAGCCATGAGACCATGACAATCGCAACACCTTTTTGTACTATATTCTTACAAAGGAACTGTTCTTTCTTTTTTTTTTCACGACCGTAATTTTACGCTTGGTGAAGGTTGAGCGGCAGTTTTTTTTTCCGGTGCAAATCCTTATGGATTTCCGCCATCATGGGTCACCCATCCACAGATCGACCGCGGCTAGCGTAGCTTAACCTTTGACCGATCGATCTGTACGGCTTTAACTTAGCCACGAGCTCTTCCCCAGTCCTAGAGTACTCTTTGTAAAACCCTTCAATTTTCTGTTTCCAGCTCTTCGAAAAGGTTCGCGCAATGAGGGGAGGAGTGGATGCCCTGATTGATAAGGTGATCCTCGTGTCAGGGGACTGTGCTGAGCTAGGCCTTGGGATGAGCGAGGAGGACAGACAGATGGTCATCAATGAGGTCGACATCATCATCCACGCTGCTGCCACTATCAGGTAACGATGCTGCCTGCTGGTCTAGTGTAGCTCCTGAAATGGGTTCCCTGGTATACTCACCAAGGTTTCACGATCGTGACGTTAGCTGTCATCCGTCCGTCTGCTTTGTCAATCTCTAGCATCGGGACTGATGACAGCTCACTTCACCTAGGTGTTCACCGAGAGAGATTGTAACAGCATAGTTCTACTGTTAAAGGTATTTTTAGTGTGTTTCATAATTGTTTGTCGTGTGGTTCTAGAAAAGAAAAGGGCAAAAAAAAATATTTGCAAGAAAATACAGTGGCAGCCATAAAAGTTTAGGATCCGCTGTTCGTAAGATCGGCTAGGAAACCAACTGTTGGTTTCCTAGGTTGGGCAAAGCGTTGTTTCAAAGTCAGTAATTTTTTAGTCTTGATTTGTGCGTGGTTGATAGCAATAGGCTGGTCACCTGGTCATATGGAACTTATGCATCACTAGCTACATTAGAGGTTTTTATTGTCTAAAAAAACGGAAGATTTTCTCGTGTATCATGGGTACCTACGTTTACAAACATATAAACTCACATACACAAACAGCCAGACCTGGAACAACTACTTAGAGTAGTAGGTACTAGAGTCACTGCGCCAACCGTGTCGCCAAGAGTATTCGACCTGCCCACCCCTTCATGGAATATCTGGTAATGTTTGGTGCACGGTTCCAGGTTCGACGAAGAGCTGAAGAAGGCTGTTCTGCTGAACGTGAGAGGCACCAAGCAGATGGTGGAACTGGCCAAGGTGTGCAAGAAGCTGCAGGTGAGATATTGAGCTTGTTCAAATCTATATTGGTATCCATATTGTAAAAATACAGGTGATTTTTATTCATACATATAAACTATTATGGATCCTCTCTCGGGCACAGCTAAGAGAGAGGAAGTGCGCTTTAATGATTCTAGTTATTATTAAATATATAAATTGTTCATCATCATCATTAGCAAAAAGACGTCCACTGTTGAACATAGGCCTCCCCCATAGAACCTGCCACTTGCATCCACCGGTTACCCGCGATCTTGACAATGTCGTTGATGCAAGCGGCAGGTTGCCGCTCGTTGCGACGTTCTATGGAGGAGGCCTTTGTTCAACAGTGGACGTCTTTCGGCTGATGATGATGATGGTAATAAGGATATTTGACTTGTATTGAAACAATGATGCAGATACACCAATTAATCGGTGTCCCTTTTAAATACCTAGGGCATTTTCTTAACGCCGACCTCAGGGACGATGCAGACATTGAAAGGAAGCGTAGGGCTCTAGCGGTCCGAAGCAGTATGTTGTCCCGTAGATTTATGTGTGCGATGTACAGACCTAGTTAACGTAACACTTTTCAAGGCTTATTACCAAAGTCTGTACACGGAGATCGCGATCGCTGGATGTCCTGCGCGTCCAATATAACAATGCTTTCAGGATGTTGTTGCCTTACTTACCTGTGCTTCCTCACAGCTGTTCATCCACATATCCACGTCGTACTGCCACCTGCACGAGAAGCTGTTGGAGGAGAAGGCGTACCCTCCCCCGGCGGACCCACACCAGATCATCCAGACCATCGAGTGGATGGATGACGAGACTATTAACGCCATGACTCCCAAGTAAGTGTAGCTTTTAGATTATTTATTAACCGCTAAAGAAAATAGGGGTGATTTAGGTTTAACTTATAATTATGTGTTTGTCTCTGTTTGTGGCATACTAATGCCAGCTACACACGTAACGATCTATCGCAGCGATTAAACTTTGAAAACCGATTTGCGCAGTTTTATCGATCGTGTGTATGATAAATCGTTGCGATAATCTGCATTATTAGTGTGTGTGTTAGTGGCTCCGAAACGGATTAATTGATTTCGTTTTCCAACCAACTTCAAAAAAAGGAGTATTCTCATTTGGGGGTATTCCTCGAAGCGCACCTATTTTGAAACGTACCAAATGAAGCGCACCAAATGTATTCCTCGAAACGCACCTGTTTTGGTACGTACCCAATGAAGCGCACCTAATGTATTCCTCGAAACGCACCTGTTTTGAAACGTACCCAATGAAGCGCACCTAATGTATTCCTCGAAATGTACCCGTCTTTACATTTCCCGTCAGTAAGCTTCGAGGAATACTATAAAATAGGTGCGCTTCGAGTCATGCGCCCTCAATTTGATACGTTTTTATTTTTTATGTTTGACCACGCATAACTCTTTAGGTACAAACCTACAGTGTAGTCCGATTTCGATGCTTATTTTTTTTATGGATATTAGGTAATACCTCAAAGTTGGGAAAAGGGTGAAAAATTAAGGACTGACTTAATTTATTTACTGTTACTATTTTTTAATTGATTAGAAGTAGGTAAGCAATAAAAAGCGAAAAATATAGGTACTTAACTTAAAAAAAGACAATCGCTTTAAAAAAAAAAAAATACTTTCATTTCGGAAGTCAGCGCCAAAACAAACAGAACCAAAGCTGAATTGCGAAATGGAATTTACTTTACGAAGGCAGTTGTGTTTTTTGTAAAAAAAAAGTTGTTTTATAGACTTTAATGAGTATTACGACCTTTATATGAGACTTGAACATCTCTGATACATGTAGAAAATTAATAAAAAAATGTCAGGGACATTAGTTTGCAAACGACTTCGGAAAATTATGGGGCTATGGAGCAGTCACCTTCACTGTCAGTCATACATTAGCACGATCACATCAACCACGCCATTACCACCTGTGGGTCACGGCCGCACCTGTTACTGGTGTGCAAGATTGAGCGCTGGCAGCGGCGCGGAGGTCGTTGACACAGATCTCAAGGCCGTCTAATTTTAGCTAAGTGTAGTGTGTGTGCAATGTACCAAGAGCCGGGCGGTGAATGGGTCTGTGGGCTGTGGGTTTACCGTACAATTGTCGACAGCGGTCGTACGAATATAGTGAAGTTAATAAAATTTTGGTCAATATAATAAAGCTAAAGAGTTTGTTTACTTGAACACGTTTATCTTCGGAACTACTACTGGTTTGATTCTGAATATTCATTATTCAAAGTCGCGGGGATAGTGCTAGTTGGTTTGGTATAACTATTACCGGCCAAACCCGATTTTAGGATGAACTAGTTTCGCCTAGGCCAAACCAGTTCTCCCTACACGCGATAGGACAAATAAAACAAAAATACGGAAATTGCAGATAAGGTGATTTCTGTGGATGAATATAAGTTGATCTAGTGATGGATATGAAATTAATAGTTAGTTAATAAATAACTTTAATAAATCATAATATTATAAACTATTTTATTTATCAACCGACTTCAAAAAGGAGGAGGTTCTCAATTCGATTGGTATTTTTAATGATGTATGAGCTATATGATCCGATTTACGTGATTCTTCTTTAGTTTGATGCGGAATAGTTGCCATTTGGTGCCATAAAAAATTAACATAGTTGGTCAAGTAATTTTCATTTTATGAACAGTTTCTTTTTTTTTTATTTCTGTTTTTTATGTTTGACCACGCATATCTTTTTTCAGTGTAGTCTGATTTTGATGATTCTTTTTTTAATTGATAGTGTATACCTCAAATTTGGTACCATATTTTAATTTTAAGAAAAATGCTGATATCTTCGGATTGACTTATCTGATCTTGACCGTATAGATACATGGTTGAGAACCATCTCCCTAAAATCAGCTTTCTATTGATAACGATGCCACAGACAATCTCGAGATTGTATTCGCTTTTGAATTTGTATTTGTATTTTTATTTTATTTTTTTAACGATGCGGCGTTTATTCTGGCTCGTGTCTGTCTCAGCACGAAGCGCGTTGTAGGTATTCGCTTTTGATTTGTATTTGCTTTTTTGGCTTCGCTATCAGTGTTCCGCGCGGTCTATCTGCCTTTCGTTTCATAATCTAACACCCATATACTAAGTTCTAACCTCGAAAGCTCCTCGACTCACAACTCAATCGAGGAGCCTTCAAGGCGTGCCTCGATAGCCCCTCAAAATTCGTATTCATAGTTGACAGATTAAGGAAACTATGAGATTCCTCGAATGAGTGTGAGTCGAGGGGATACGTCACGAATACGTCATTATTTAGAGGAATATTTCGTTGTTATATTGGCAAAACTTATTTGGAGAGCAGTCTGTGAGCGCGCTATTGTGGTTATCAACTTGAAGTGTCACATTTGTCAAACAAAAGTAGAACATTTTAAGATAACACCCATCGGAGGTTATAAATGCCAATGTGATCATACCTTAAAGGTATTTGGAAATAATAAACACAAGTGATTGTGCCATTTACACGACACATCACCACAGTATTACAATATTTCCTACAGTAGCGCAACGCCTTTGATGTCGCGCGATGCCGCCGCCGGTACTTACGCCACTTACGCTGTCACTTGCAAATATGCTAGGGTTGTCACCAAATGCGAAATAAAACAATTGTGATTATTACTATTATGATGTAATCATTTATTCATATGTACATTCAAAATAATTGTGATTATTAAATCGAATGTAATTATTTATTCATAAATATATTAGGTCCTTACATATGAAATTGCCGATACTTAATACTGGCAACTTTGAAATCAAATATTTTGTGTTTGATTAGGAATTCCAAATTCAAAATTATTTCAAAATAAAGACTAAAGAATATTGTTTTAAAATTCGTGTTTCATTTGTTTTATCGCCATTTGTTTGGGCTTGAAAATTGCTATTGCAACAACAATGGAGAAATTAAAAATTCGCGATATTTACGAATATGAGTTCTACCGTGGCACCAGTGCAGCAGAAACGGCTCGAAGGATTAACGACGTATACGGGCCAAGCACCGCTAACGAACGAACGGTGCGTTTTTGGTTTCAACGTTTCCGTTCTGGAAATTTTGATTTACAAAATGAGCCTCGTGGACGACCGGATACTCAAGTGAATAATGAAGAATTAAAGGCGATAGTTGAAGCGGATCCATCTCAAACCACTTCTGAATTAGCAGCAGCCTTTGGAGTAAGTGACAAAACAATCACTATCCATTTGCGTCAAATTGGAAAAGTAAAAAAGCTCGAAAAGTGGGTACCGTACGAATTGACTGAAACACACCAACAAACACGCGTCGGTTGCTGCGCTTCCTTGCTCAATCGTCACAATAATCAGGGAATTTTAAATCGTATTGTCACTTGTGATGAGAAGTGGATCGTGTACGATAATCGCAAGCGATCATCACAATGGCTTAACCCTGGAAAACCGGCAAAACCTTGCCCCAAGCGAAAACTGACCAAAAAGAAGATTCTAGTTAGTGTTTGGTGGTCCTGTGCTGGTGTCATCCACTACAGCTTCATGAGATCAGGCCAAACGATTACTGCAGACATGTATTGTCAACAGTTGCAAACAATGATGGAAAAGCTCACCATTAAACAACCGAGATTGGTCAATTGCTCTAGCCCATTGCTCCTTCAGGATAACGCTCGACCACATACTGCACATCAGACGGTCGCCAAGTTAGAGGAGCTGCGACTGGAAACTCTGCGTCACCCACCATACTCTCCAGATCTTGCCCCAAACGATTACCATTTATTCCGAAATTTGGACAACTTTTTACAAGGAAAAAAAATCAATTCTGATGAGGCAGTTTAAACAGCCTTCAAGCAGTTCATCGATTCTCGCTCCCAGGATTTTTTTACCAAAGGGATCAATGAGCTCCCGATAAAATGGCGAAAGTGTATCGATAACAATGGTACATACTTCGATTGACTAAATATATAATTTCTTTTAAAAATGTTATTTTTAATTTTTTGATACCGAGCGGCAATTTCATATGTAAAGACCTAATATTTTAACATAAATACTGCACTGCTAAATATTTACGTGACACTTTATTTTTGGATGTTCTTAATTGTCTATTAAAAAATACTGTGACGTCACTGTACAACACATACCGTCACTTTTTGTGCTGGTTTTTTATGATACTAGCTGATACCCGCGACTCCGTTCGCGAGATTGCCGTTTATCAGCAGGGTTTTAATTTTAGCGCGGTACCTACCCTATTTTTTTTTTCTAAAATAAAAGTAGCCTAAGTTACTCCTTATAACATCAGCTATCTGCCAGTGAACTTCCCCTCAAAATCGGTCCAGCCGTTTCCGAGATTTGCCGGAACAAACAGACAGACACACAAAAATGAAAAAAAAAATGTTTTTTGTTGTGACTTTATCTTTATTAAAAAATATTTTAAATGGAAAAGAAACAGTTTTGACCTGTCATTTGAATTTAATCATTTCTAGAATACTTACTTTATTAACATAAAACAATTAAATATAATATATACAAAGCTTAAAAATAAATATAAACATATAATATGTACAATGGAGGGCTCACAGGGCGTCAATAACTCGTCCGCATCGCTCTTAATGGGACAAGTGCCCAAAAGGCTAGCAGCATAAATATGTTATTATTCGTACTTACCATGTAAACAATAAAAAGCTATTATTTTAACATTACAAACAGAAACTTTAAATTTATTTATTTGTATACATAAGTATACAGGATGAAATTGAATTCATTAGCAAAATTTTAAGGAGTGACTCAGACCACGAACCTGAACAACTTTCATTATGGAGCACAAACAACAGGGTGCCAAGTCTGCTAGTTTTATAATTTCGTCATTCCAACACGATCCCATTGTCATTTTGTTAAAAGTTCGTAGTCTGCTAAATTCGTAATGGTCGATTATTGGTCGGTCGAATTAAAAGCAATGACTGCACAATGACATTCTAATGGTAGGTCACTGATCAAAGGAACTGTCAAATTTTAGCAGATTACCGCCTAAGTCAGTCATTCAGTTGTCATTTTGTACGAGATTACCATTCTATATCATTTCTTTCAATGGCGTGTCAGTGGTTGACCATTGGAAAGTCATAATGATGCCATTATATTAGTAGATTACCAAACTTGTCAGAATCAACCATTATGAAATCAATGATAGACCATTCCCACACTATTGTAATAGCAGACTTGAGGCCCAGCTGTTCCATACAGAAGTGCAATAGGTACTCGACCAAAATGTATGGAACAGCTGTTTACTTCGCGCTGTTTGATTTGGCACCAAAATGAAAGTTGTTCAGGATCGTGGTCAGAGTCAGTTCTTAAAAAATTGCTAATGTATTCAATTTCATCCTGTATTACTATTACGGATTATAGTCGAAGTGCGGTTACAGCTAGTTGCAGCCGGAAACATGCGGTTAAACTTAGATGTATCCTACTTATCGTCGGTTAGAAATAGGTTTAACCTTCATCATAGCCGCTAGAACTAAGTGCAGCAGCACACCGGTGATTAAATTGTCTGCTTTTGTGCTTTTGAACTGGAAGAAGACGATCGACGTCAGGGGCACCCCGAACCTCTCAATGGTTTGGTTAAAAATAATCAAGTCGGGGAGCCCCAAGTCCCGAGCTCGCAGGCTACTAGCACCTATACTCCATTTATTTATTAGGCATTAGAAAAAAGAGGCTCATAGAAGCAGGAGAAGATAAGGTTAAACAATTTTAATAATACTTAGTTTAACATAATTTTGATAAATAAATATAAACAGAATAAAAGAATTTTAAAGATTAGGTAACATTTAAAATTTGTTAGAACTACAGTGAAACGAATAACGTTCCGGGTATTGTTAATCCCTGCTTCTGTTAGGCTTTTAGCATTGACACTGTAATTTTAAATTGGAACTAAATATACAACTAAATGAAAGCCACAGAAGACAAATTATTAAAATGGTTACAAATTATACACGCGACAGCCACTGTAAAAATATATTATAATAAATTCGGTGTCTATCGTAACTTTAGTTTGTTTATTGTACTTTTGTTACAAAGTGTGCATTAAAAAGAACCTTTTTTAACTTCTGTCTAATGCTATTTGTAAATGGAATATAAGATTAACCAACTACTACCGGTTACACCTAGTTCTAGCCGGTTTAAACTAGGTGTAGCCGCACTTCGGGTTTCAGCCTTAACAAATTATACAGAGTACAGATTTGCATATTATTTTTATGTATTATTTTTCTTATTATGTCCTCGCGACTGACAGGAGCTCAAGTGTTGGAACAAATCATTATATTCAAACTCAAACTCAAAACCATTTATTTCAAATAAACCATTTACAGGTACTTTTGAATTGTCAGAGTCAGTCAGCCAGAAAGTTGAAGCTAGTTGCTCGTTCCAAACAGTTGGTTTCTATGGAGAAGAACGAGCAAGAAACTCCATGAACAACACTCTTTTAAAATCAATAATATGTTACAAATTTCGGTTATTTATATTGAATCTAGGGTACAATGTGAGAACAATGTAACAAGTCGTGTACGTTAAAAATTAAATTAAAAATTTAAAAAAACCCCCAACGCAAAACATAAAAGCGATTATGTAAAAAGTAAAAAATAATACTTTTGTTGAGCCATCAAATGTTTGTTCGTTGAAATGGCGCTATAATGTCGCGGCGGGGTACCGCTTAAGTAAGTCAGTCCCTCAATTTCATTCACTGTCTATTAATTTACCAGCATTTCCGACCAATTTGCTTCGATATTATCAAATTTTTGTTGCTAATCTAGTTGTTAATCTTGTTGCAAATCTAGTTACCATCAGTTCGCTATTTTAGATATTTAGTTACTGCTTTAAACTTAGCGGTACCCCGCCGCGACATTATAGCGCCATTTCAACGAACAAACATTTGATGGCTCAACAAAAGTATTATTTTTTACTTTTTACATAATCGCTTTTATGTTTTGCGTTGGGGGTTTTTTTAAATTTTTAATTTAATTTTTATTTTACATTTTTTAAATGTAATTTAGTTTGGTTTTGTGTGGTCAGTGTGGTCACCTATAATAATATGTTTGAAAGCAAAGTAAACATCCGGTATGCGTCTAAGATCCCTACCGCAGCAAACAAAAGAGCTGATAACTTTAAAACTGCTGAACCGATTTTGATGAAACATGTCTAAGAACCATCGCTAGAGAATCTACTTTCAAATAAAAAAAACCGCATTCAAATCGGTTCACCCGTTAAAGAGCTACAGTGCCACAGACAGACACACAGACACACAGACACACAGACACACAGACACACAGACACACAGACACGTCAAACTTATAACACCCCTCTTTTTCGTCGGGGGTTAAAAAGAGGTATAGATGAAAATATTATCATATTAAAGAATTCAACATAAATTTAGAATAACCGAGGCAACTAGGAGATGACCAGTCCCAACTAACGGCGCCCGTTCACGAACATGATTTATACGGTGACGTAATTTCCAGGTTACTGGACAAGCTACCCAACTCCTACGCGTTCACGAAGTCGCTGGGTGAAGCGCTGGTGGTGGAAGCCATGGAACACATACCAGCCATTGTACTCAGACCTTCCATAGGTAAGCGCTACATTTCACTTTTGCCTTTATTTATTTAATTTGTTTTTGCTTTTGTGGCTTCACTAGCAGTGTTCCGCACGGTCTATCTGCCTTCTATTTGATATTCTGAGTAACACTATTACATAATTATATTCTCTATAAAGCCACAAAAACAAATACTATGTAAGTAATACATAGTTAAGAATTTATTTTATCTTGATTTTCTTTCCTGTCCGTATTTCCTTCTGCTCAAGAAATATGATTTAAAAATCTGAAGTGTTAATCGATTTTTGTTGCTGACCGTACACTTTTGTAACGTCATTGTGGAATGTAATGTATTATTACGGCACCAATTATGGTGCCAACCATAGATATCCGAGAGATATGCTTTCATTCTATACCTATTTGTTCAGATTCCAGTGTCGCCACTTTTTTATTTATTTATTTATTTACACTTCATGCACAAAGGTGCAAAGGCGGACTCAATGCCTTAGGCGTTCTCTACCAGTCAATCAGTACTTTTTTCTTTTGTGTTTACTCACACTACCACAAAAGAAATAGATACGGCACACATGATACTTTTTTCGCACGCACACAATTAAATTTTCGCGCGGTGCCAATCACTAGCACGTATTTAGAAAATAAACCATCTTTGTATGTTTCAGTAATACCAATCTGGCAGGAGCCTGTCCCCGGCTGGACGGACAATATCAACGGACCAACTGGACTACTTATTGGTAAGAAGGTTTTCAAATGAATGAGATCAACGTCCCATAGAAGTGTCAATCCGTTTTCACAGTTCAACATTATTGTAACGAGCTGGGGTTCGGGATAAATAATTAACACCAATTTACACCAAACAAAACACAAACACTTTATTTAAAAAGTCACAAACTCAATAATCAATCACTTACAAAATCACTTCTTAATCACTTAGATCGCAGTATTCGCAATAGTCGCCGTAGATTACGCCCCTAATTAATGGAGACCCGATCCAGCCTGTCCCTTTGCTGCCCTCTCTCAGTGGCGACCTAAGCCGAGGCTCGTACCCCTTAGCGTAGTCACTTAGTTTATAAGTTTTTGCCCTGGCTGGAGGCCCTAAAAGTCATTAGAAAACCCTCAGGTTGAACTGCGAGATGTCATTCAGAAGAAAAAAAAAAAAAAAAAAAAAAAAAAAAAAAAGCCGTAGGTTACGGCTGAATCCCCCTGATTAGGCTCTGTCGGGACTTTAGAAATCAAACAGAGAACTGTACAATGAAAACATAGGTTTAATGCCGTTACTACAATCGTTATACGTATTAGATTGTTAATAAATGCCCGTAGTCTACCGTGGTAATGAGCTGAGTGGTGACGACGGCGGAGGTGCGTGTGCGGCCGGGTTCGATACCTCGACCCCGCGCCGCCCCCGGTGTCGTCTGTAGCTACTCATGCGCCGACACCCCCTTGGGGGGACATATGCCTAACAGTGGGCGTCTAAAGGTTGACATGATGATAATGATTTAGATGTCTTCATCATCATCTTCAGCCTATTGCCGTCCACTTAATTCGAACACTTACTGACTCCATATCTGTAGGTGCTGGCAAAGGAGTGATCAGGTCGATGTACTGCAAGAGCAACAGTTACGCGGACTTCCTGCCTGTCGACGTGTTCATCAACGGCATCATGATCGTCGTGTGGAACTACTTGAAGAGAGGGTGGGTTGTGTTATTATTCAGTACTAGCTTTTGTCCGCGAAATACCAGGCTATATATACCAGGCTATAAATACCAGGCTATAATTACCAGGCTATAAATTGACCCACTGCAGGTCAAATGCCTTTTCTCATGCAGAGAAGCCACGAGCTTTGACCGCCACGTTTACTCAAGGTGGATTGACGATTTCATACTTGTGTAGTGACATCTGTCGCACATGCTACTTACGGTCAGCAAGTAAAGTCGATTAACACTGCTACATTTATATATCATCTAAATAACACAAAATAATACGATGCAAAACTTTTTAGTATTTTAGGTCGTAGCTAAAAGTTTATTTTGTATTGTACAATAATTATGTTTTAAAAATCCGAAATGTCAATCGACTTTTGTTGCTGACCGTACTTCTAACTAACGTTTCCTAGTTCGCGCAAGCAGAGTTCTCCGAGACATTAGCATATATACAAAATCCCGACAACAACCGTCGGGCAGTAGCCCACCAGACACAACACCCGTCTGGTCGGAGGATCCTCCCTTTTCAATAGAGGATGAAGAACTTTACACTCTGTTCCTCATACCTTTAAACTTATATTAAATAAAGTCCAGGTTTTTTTACGGGATCCTTAATTTTATTGGTAATAACATGAACATATAGCCCAAGGAATTTAGGGATGACATGGCTTTCTTATTAGAAAGCTATATCATCCCTGAATTCAACAAAAAAAAAAGAAAGGAAGAACAAGAAAGAAAAAAAAGAAAAAGAAAAGAGAAATAAAGAAAGAGAAAGAAAGAAAAAAGAAGAGAAGAAGAGAGAGAAATAATTTTTAGTATCAGACCAGTAGTTTCGAAGATAAGGGCGTTCAAACAAACTCTACGTCCGCGTCAACTGTGTCAAAAAACCCTCTTTTCTTTCTTTCTATTTTTCATTCTTTTTGTCTATTGAATTTTTTTACTAATCATGATTCGTTGATAGTCGATAACTGACAGTTGATAACTGACACTCGGTAACTGATAATTGATAACTGGACACTCGGTAACTGACAGTTGATAACTGACAGTTGATAATTGACATCCGATAACTGACAGTAAAATATTGGTCTGTTGCAGAGACACAAAGCGAAACATAGTAAACTTCACGTCGTCAGCTGAGATCAAAGTGACGTGGTCGGAGATGATCGATGCTGGGAGAGAAATCATCATGAACAGAGTGCCGCTCAACGGTGTAGTGTGGTAAGTGAGTGCATGCAGATGAGTCAAGGAGTAGTGTGGTGAGGGAATGCATACAGTTGAGTCCAGGTGACGTGGTGAAGATGATCGACGCTGGGAGAGATCATTATGAACAGAATGCCGCTCAACAGAGTAGTGTGGTGAGTGAGTGCATACAGTTCGTCCAGTAATCCAGGTGATGTGGTGATATCAGTCGCCAAGATTTAGATTCAGTGTACAATTTCATGCAGTTAACTCAAAGAGCAATTATCATTAAACTAAAGAAGACGAAACTCGTATATACGAACATTACTAAGTAAACAATTTTAACGGAATTGTGCCTGACAAAATCAAGCAGTTATATACGTACTTGCTGTGTTGCCATCAACCTTGCGTGTTTTTGTCCGTGCAAGTTATTATAATGTTCTCCGGTCCCTCAGGTACCCCGGCGGTTCCATGAAGCACTCTCGGCTATACCACAACATCTGCGTGTTCTTCTTCCACTGGATCCCTGCTTTCATCATCGATACGCTGCTCTTCTGTCTCGGATATAAGCCAGTGTAAGTATTCACATTCTCCATTTCTGCCAGTGGGTGTCGTAGTAGGCGACAGAGCGATATTGACCCGAAGATGGGCAGCAGCGTCCTTCTGAGTACCTTAACACCTACTGCGATCGCCAACATGCATCGGCCAAGCATGGCGATTACGGCTGAACCCCCTTATGGAGGAGAAATTTGTCCAGCAGTTGGTGAAGGTTGACATGATGATGATGATGAAGTATTCACATCTCAGCCTCGAAGTCCGTTGCTAGGCATGCCTCACCGCAATATCTGGTACTACACCTCTCGTATGCTGGTCCTTCCTAGCCTCTTGAGTCGTCGGTTCAAGACTTTTTATGCCACTGGAAGGCAAATAAACCAACGGTCCATCTGATGGTTTAGTGGTCACCAGTCCATCAACTGACAATCCCAGAGACAAAGCTGAAATATGTCACGTGCCTTGCCAATAACACCGACACTCAGGTCTTAACATATTGTGCTGTTGTTTTTGAAGTATTCATTTATAAATAGACTTAAGATATAAATAGAGCTGGACCACAGGCCCTTAAAGCTTAGCTTAGGGACCAGTCTCCCACAGTAAACTTAACTATAACATGTACTGAAATTGTAACAATGTCTGCAACGTTTATTGTGGTGAGAAATAAAAATACTTTAAGAATATTAGCAAATATTAGGAACTGTTAACTTATTGACATTATTTATCATCATCTGCCTGGCCTTTTCCCACGTATGTTGTGGTTAGCTCCTAGGCTAACCAAATGCAGCTGAATACTAGTGTTTTACATGGAGCGACTGCCTATCGGACCTCCACAACCCAGTCACTAAGTAACACGAGACCCCTTGGAAAGACTGGTTGACTAAATTCTGGTTACTGAGTACCCATAACGGCTGTTAAAGAATTACGAATAACTGCCTGGACCAAAGGCTTTACGTGCTTTCCGAGGCACTGCATCCAGTTGGACTGGAAGCCGACCGGCAGGCAGATAATGAGTCTTGTATTTCGTGCGGTAGATACCCTATGATCTTCTCTAAGCCGCCGGACACACAGAAAATACATAAGACGAGGACAGGGCGCGGACATATGTCACTTCCACGTCCCTTTCATACAAAATGTATAAGAGCGTTGCGACGGTTGCGTCACGTATGTGTTAACATATAAAAAGGACAGGGCGCGGACACGACGATTACTCGTCTGCGCCCTATTGTAAAAGCATATAGAAAAGACGCGCACTGGCGAGATCGGGGGTGCGGGCGTGGTGGGGCGCGGGTGCCGAGAATGTCGCTGTGTCACACACAAATAACTGCGTAATCTCTCGTGGCGCCCAGCGACACATCCGTGCCTCACCTTTTCAATATGTTCTAAAAAGTCGCGACGGCGCCCCGTCTGCGCCCTGTCCGCGCTCTGTCTTCGTCTTACGTCTTTTCTGTGCGTTTAACGCCTAAGATATTCTAACTCCACTTTGTCTCCCAGGCTGTGTCGCGTCCAACGCCGCGTCAACAAAGGCTTCGAGGTGCTGGAGTACTACGCGAACAACCAGTGGGACTTCAAGTCCGACCACGCGCAGTATGTGAGACAGAAACTCAACCCGAGAGAGAGACGGGACTATAAGTGCGATTCCGTGGGTGAGTAGGACAATATCCTTGTCGTATCTTTTGATTTTAAAGTAATATTTTATGTAGATACACCCAACACACCCTATACATACTTTTTATTAGCTGTCTAAACGCAATTCCACCCATACAATTTACTTGGCAATTTATACTTATGACGTCAATTGTAGGTTATCATTTGTCAACACAATTAACTATTTGTTGATTTTAAAGCAACTAAACATATAATTTTTCATTCTCACACACATACCCACTCACAAACTCACACTCATAAACAAACACACATACTCACAAACAATCACACACTTCCACCCCGCCATGTGTACACAAGCTTTTTGTTTTATCAGTTTTTTGGTGGAGTTTGATTTTGCATTTGCATTTAAACCTTAATCTTAAATCTTGAACTAATAAGACAAGTTTTTCACACTCTAACTGCCACACTCAGTGTTCTGATTCGACAACGCCAGACCAAATATTATAGCAATCCAAAGGACCCTAACTAATTGCCACTTCGTCTGTCATAGGAATAACATTATATACTTAATGTTAATTATGTACATCTTCGTAAAAGTTTGTCAAAGTCATTGTACATTACATCGCTTAACGGAACACAGTCATTTTATTTAAATACTTCTGATATTCCCGAACACTCAGAAACGCCACTTAAGAATCATTAACTTTTAATTGACCAACATAATTTGGCTTCTCAATCTGTCATATTTTTGTTTGGCAGCGTTTCAATTTATGTTGGTCCATTAAAATTAATGATCCATTATTATTAAATGACGTCTGTGAGTACGGCAGTAAGATATAAAAGAGTGGGATCTCTCAGATTTTATTTGCATTAAGAAAGGCTCCAGTCACTAGTTTGTAAGTAAGAACTTGTTGAAATACTAAAAAAAAACTTTTTGGTTTTGAATTTTACAGTAAATTCAAAATTAATCGGATTTTCAAGTGTTTTTTAGACGAATTCTGTTTAGGAATTGTTGGTCAATGGCCCTCAGTTTACTGAAATTCAATAACTTTAAAATACCTATTGTAAGTGTATGAGTGAATAAGTCGTTGGAGAGCCTTCATTAATTAAATAATTGTCCCCCAGGTCTGGACATTTCCAGCTACTTCGAGGACTGCATCAAAGCCGCGCGAATCTTCATCCTCAAGGAGTACGACGACACCCTGCCTGCTGCCAGGAGACATATGAAAGTGTGAGTATTAGAGAAATAAAGAAAGAACAGCTCTTTTGTAAGAATAAAGTACAATGAAGTGTTGCAATTGTCATGGTCTAATACATTCTATATGCCCATGCGGTATTATCAACCCTCGAGAAGTGAATTTAATTACGGTTGTGTAGATTTGAAAATATTTATATGTACTTATTAGAAAATATTTGTACACCAGAAACGGTACGGTCAGCAACAAAAGTCGATTAACACGTCGGATTTTAAAATCTTTTTTTATTGAGCAGAATATTAAATGAAATACAGAAATGATGAAAAATCAATATAAAATAAACTTATAGCTATGACCTAAAATACTGAAAAGTTTTGCATCATATTATTATTTTGTGTCATTTAGATGATATTATGTATATGTTGCGGTGTTAATCGACTTTTGTTGCTGACCGTACAGATACATCAACTCATCTGTCAAGTGGATAGCTGAGTTGATAAACCACTTTATTTCTTAGTTTAAATGATTTATTTTATAATTTATATTTAGTTGTCATTATTTATACGCCATTGGTGCCAATTCTGTTGTGCACGAACTAAATTAATTTTGGCTATGTCTTTCTCTCCAATAAAATAAGAAAGAGACAGATATTAATAAGAGCTGTCAATTTAAGTTTATCTAAAATGTTCATACAATTAACGTATTGATTAAAAACACTGCGAAGTTCAATGGACATAATAATTTAATCTAATCTAATCTAATTTGACATCTCTAACTTAGTCCTTGTTTATCGCCGTCCTTTTCTTTAGCTGCCTAGTAGAAAGGGAGACGATTGTCTTATTTTAGTTTATTTTGTGAACAAGGGAATCGGCACCATTGTCAAAGGCAATCTTGATGATGATTTCTTAAAATTACAACTTGTTTGCCGACTATTATGTATACCCATCTTTAACATTGCTATTGTTCGTTTCAGCATGTACTGGGTGGATGTGATCGCCCAGTGCCTCTTCTACGGCCTCATCATCTACTGGATGAGTGGATTGTTCACGTCATCCAAGGCTGTCGTCGGCACTCACAGCGCGGCTACTGTCATCGCCATGGACGCTTAAAGCGACCATTTTGAATATAATCACAATTCTTACTCCACAAATTTACTGTAAATTTTAAAATAATGATATTAGAAGTTAACACGCGTAGATAAAGATAATGAGCGCATTCTGACACTGGCGACACGACATACTTTCGTTGACGCCGGAGCGACACTGAGCTCATGTGCGCTAATTAGCATAGTTTCAACGTGCCACTAGCGGAGCACTTACCACGATACCACCCCCCGATACCCCCTTTATCTACGATATTTTACTTATAATATCATTGCTTTTAAACGTAAGAATTTAAAATTAGTTAGTAAATAAGTAATTAAAATATGAATATTCTAAAATGTGTTGGCCGATTTTTAATGAAATATCAATATCCAAAAAATTACATCTTCATATTTTCTACTGTATTTTAGTTATTTGTTTTCTATGTGAAAATTAAGGTTATAAATTCAAGTTCTAATTTTAAAATTTTTATGTATTTATTTAATAATCAGTGGAAAGTTTTTTTTTAAACCCTCTTTAGTGGCGGACTGTAACCTTAAAATTATAGTTTTTTAACGGTTTACGACCTTTGGCTTAATATTTGTATTTATATCAGACTGCAAACTATACCTAACTATAGTGTAGGTCATGGAGCTATCTGCTACATGGTGTATAGGTCAATATTTTTGTAAGAAACCTCGTACATAAATATAGTAGTGAGAGACTTATTGCAAAAACTTGCCTTTATGAAGATCCATCTCGATGCGGAGGCTGACAAATTGTCATGTAAATATATTATCTGTGCAACTGTCAAGTTCTTGTTGTCATAACGATAATAGAAAATTGACACTGCGTCATTAGAATTAGCATTCTTCTTTTTAATCTATCAGGGTAATTGTGTTACAAATAATCGGCATAGGATTCTCTTTCGGATACCGTGCGAATTAAAAAACAAAATAATCGTTCGATAAACAAAATAAGTTCGGCTAAATATCCGAAGAGACTTGGGTTTGGTATTTGGTATGATAAACTCGTAATAAACTACTATACACAATTAGGGATCACTGAATAAAACTGTTACACAATTTGGGTTCACTGAATAAAATCGTGTTACACAATCAGTTAGCCGATTCCGTAACACAATAATATTATTGCAACAGCTCAAACATAGATTTTATCTAAAGTACCGTGTTCCTATGTTTTCTTCGCGGTTCTTTTTAAATCTTAAGGTGTAGGCTTGTTCTAATAATTTGCTTACAGTGTATAGTATTATTATAGACTTTAGATATAAGTTATAAAACTTGCAATAAGTGTGATCAAAAGACTTAGTGTAAGTACCTACCAGTACCTAATAATATTGACAAGTGTCGCAGCTATAGATGCTTATATTTTTGTACT
Source organism: Charanyca ferruginea (assembly GCA_947361185.1). NCBI lineage: Eukaryota > Metazoa > Arthropoda > Insecta > Lepidoptera > Noctuidae > Charanyca > Charanyca ferruginea. The sequence goes on from OX376085.1 coordinate 14,314,937, forward strand.
TGGATATGTTTTTATATAATAAAAAGTGATTAATAAAAATGATTTCCTGTTTTATTTTTGTAGTAGCACTTTGCCCGCGACTTCGCCCACAATAATGCAACAAAGCTTATGTTACTCAGGGATAATGTAGCTTTTGATTGGTGAAAGAACTTTTGAAATTGAACCAGTAGTTTTTGAGTTAAATCGTAACAAATAAACAAATCTCTTTACAATATCAGTTTAAATGTAGTTGTAGCTTGAACGATGAAAGGAAAGGAGCAAGGCTTTTGCCCAACTGTGGGACAGTACGGGCTAATATTATTTGAAATAGGAAACTTTAATGGCAGGGAAAATTAGAAAATTAAAAAGAAAATACATTCTTGCTATCATTGGTTTATATTTACAGAATTATTAAAAGTTTTATTATATCTTAGCTTACTTCAAATACACCATTTTAGAATTTAGATGCTCCAAGAATATTCATACACGAAACAGAGTGCATCTAATTTAATTTTTTTGATAATGTACCAAAACTTGTCTTGAAAATCTTAAACCTATTTTTTTTAAATGAAACTCATTAAAAATAATCTCAAAAATGTATAATCTCAAAAACTATCTTGTAGATAGTTTCAAACGTATGGTTATATTTTTGTGTTACCTACACGTAATTACGTATTACTTACGAGTAGGTAACACAAAAATAAAAATGTTGGTTTCTTTTGTTGACAATTAGGTCAGATAATATTATGCTAAAATAAACAAATACAAAAAACAAAATGAAGACTGTGCAAAATTATTATACAGCCAATGGAAATATCATTAATAATCCTTACCTTTACTTATAATATTTCTACACTGTGTCGTATCATTATTTTCTCATTTACATTTAATTAATGTTCAATATAAATGTAAGTAAAAAACAATAACTAAAATATATTTTCTGACATACTTTTTGATAATCAACATGATTTTATTAAAAAAAAATAATGTGAATCAAAAATAAAAATAAATGAGTACCAAGGTACTTGGTGTGTAAACATGTGGGCTCGTGTCAGTACGTAGTCTCACGCACACATGAACAACAAGTCTTACGGTGACGTCATCTGACGGTTACCCATTACGTGTCTGATGCGTCAAGTCTTAGCTAGCCCTGAGCTCTAAGATGTTTACACATCAATAATAATTATGTAAAAAAATACAGTAAAATAGTGATTTCATTAAAACTAACAATATTTGGTGAATATTCTACGTAATTACAATTACAGAATTTATTTCCTAACATTACAGGTACAGAGGTCAGCACATCATGTTACAACAATCTGTCAAATTTCTTTGATAGATTTTCAACTTTATTACCAAATATTAAGGTTCATATTCAATTGAAGAAAATTTGATAGTTTGGTACGTCTTGATGTGCTGGCGTCTGTACGTATTTTTTTTCTTAAATCTATGAAATGAGGTTGCATTCAGGACGGACTTTTTCAGACCCTATTTTTTCTGGATAATCAACACTAAGTCTTTACACTTCAATGGTATAAGCAGAAGACAAGAATCTGCACAAATTTTACTTAGGTATTCAATAAAAACATTCGCATTTGAGAACTCTTTTCAAAAAACGTCAAAAAAATATTATGCATTTTAAGTTATTAGACAAACAGTAGAACCAATATGGCCGTCTTTCTAGAGCCAGCTCTCAAGTGAGTGCCATAGTGCACTGTGTATAATAAGTTCAACTTAAGATATAACGATCAATTTTTGTTGTTTACAAAATGAAGTAGTTATTCTACCGTAAACGACCTGCAAGGAACCGGAATAGGTAGTATCCAGTGGCTGCTTGGAACATTTTGTGCACCCAGTACAATCTGAAATAGAAAACGTAATGTATAAAATCTAAAAAACTCTTCCGAGTATTTCGGTAATATCCGATCCAGTCTTTGGTGCTCTCCCCCAGCGATGCCCTAAGCCGAGGCTCATACCCCACTGGCCTAGCTAGCTAGGCTAAGGCCTTAGCGTGTAGTCGTTTAGTTTGTAAGTATTTTGCCCTGACTGGAGGCCCTTAAAATAATAATTGTTAAGGCACCACAGGAAAGTTCGGTTAAGCAACCGACAACCTCCTATACTGCATTTATAATAGCATTAGAAAAAAGAAGGTCGTTGAAGCAGGAATGAAAAACATTTTATTTCAAAGATAAGTTAAAATTTATTTAATTTATTTATTTTTAACCTTTCGATAAATAGATCTAAGATCTAAATATAGAATAGAGCTAAATATGGACGTATAAAAATATAAACAAAATATAGTCTTTTAAAGATTAGCTAAGGTAGAATTATTGTGAAACAAATAACGTTTCCGGTATTGTTAATTCCTGCTTCTTTTAGGTTTTAAGCATTGACTCTGTAACTTTTAATTGGAATTAATTAATACAACTAAATGAAAGCCACATATTTTATAAGATAAATAGTTACAATTAAGTTCGATAGCTGCTGTAAAAATAGATTATAATAAATTCGGCGTCTAACGTAACTTTTACATGTTTATTGTACTTTTTAACCGACTTAAAAAAAAGGAGGTTATCAGTTCGACCCCTATGATTGTATGTATGTAGGTATGTATGTTTGTCCGCGACTATCTTCCGTTTGGCTGAACCGATTTTGATGCAGTTTTCAGAAAAGTGTTTGTGACATTCTGGAGAAGGTTTAATTAGACAACAAACAGAAATTTATTCAGCGCTTTTGGAAAAAAACAACAAACAACAAAACGTTTCATCCATCTATCTATGAAAGATGGTTGGTTGGTTAGTTGGGTTGGTTGGTTGGATGGTTGTTATAACACAGTTGTGTTGCCGTTCCTTAATGGATTTGGGTGATAATGAGACACTGAAAAGTGGAAAATAAAAACTTTTGAAGGCGGTTCTCTTTTTTCAAAAAAGTTTTTTGTTACAAAGTGTGGAATGAAAATAACCATTTTTTACTTCTAATGCTTTTGTAAATGGAGTACCTATAGTAGTAGTAGTATTGAAAAAAACGGATTTTGGTCACGGTGGCCTCAATTGAGAACAACCAAGTATACGCAGAAGATATTATAGGTCACAAGTGTGTGCGCAAACACAGATGCACTCCCTCTTCCCTCACTCTCATAGTGCGGTGGGACGACAATCCGACACGACCGGAGAGAGATCACTATTCACTAGCAGGACCAACGGGTTTAAGTGCTTTCCGAGGCAAGGGGATGTTACACTGCCAAACATACATGTCATGTGGATGACACAACCCTTTCTTACCTTCCCTTTGCTTAATTTCGTTAATTATAATTGCTGATAACTAAACATGAGTGTTAATGACTGCAGAACTTGCCGTTTCTGTTTAAATCAAAAAACTGTATTTGAATTCCTTTTAGCGTTGATTTGTAATCCGCAAGTAATAATAATAATAATATTGTTGTTTATTTGCCAACAAAAAGTTCTTTACATTTTCTTATAGTCTACATTATCCATTACGTCCTCAAAAAGAAAACTAATATAAGACAACGGAAGCATTTTGCTAATGAACTCCACACAACTCCACACTCGAGCCTGTCTGGAAACAAGCCAAAAACGCAGGCAAGTTCTAAAAAAAACAATTCATTATAATAAGGTTCTTTAATCATTACAATTATTTTATTAATTTACATTTTCCGTAAATAGGTGGAGCAGGAACTGGCATTGTCATTTATTTCCGATTACCTTTACCTTTGTCCGTGTGGTATCGGACGTAAAGAATAGCACCATCCCATATCTTCCCGTGGGTGTCGTTAGAGGTGACTAAAGGACTTACCAAAGAATGGGCAGCGTTCTCTGTCCCTTTGTAACAACCATACTGCGATCGCCAACCCGCCTGCCAAGCGTGGCGATTATGGCAACCCCCCCCCCCCCTTGGGGAGGCCTATGTCCAGCAGTGGACGTCTTTCGGCTGTAATGATGATGATGATGACCTTTAAACCAACGTACCTTTTTAATTTAGTCCTCGCCGCAGGCAGAGACTCGGCCGTGTCCTTCAAGATGTACCGTCTGATGCCAAACATGTAGGCACCGATGTAGGACTCCCAGTCGAAGTCTGCCGGCCAGTGGGGGAAGGCGCCGGCGTCCCTCGCACCCTCCGCGTGTGCATGCAGAGCTGACAGCGAGCTGATGCCGAACTGCCACTCGTGGTTAGCGAAGTACTCCCCTGTTGCGGCCGCCATCTTGAATCGGCTGGCGAGCTTCATCATTCTGGGAAAGGAAGGCGAGGTTAGATCCAGAAGCTTTAGACGGATGTATAGGGCAGCTCGAGCAGGCATAGTCCACAACTAGAAGCTGCTATTGGTAACTGCTGCAGCTGTCAATTTTAGCTGCTAGATCTGCAACGCGCGTGGCTTAGATGTGGGATGAAGAGGCGAAGGAGTTAACTGAGCGAGAGCAGTCAACACCTCGAGAAGTCAGTGTTTTCCTGGCAACTGCTTGATCGCACGATGAGATTTCATTGTGCGGGGACAGAGCTGCAGCTGGCTTCAAGAAACTCATGGGAAAGTAAAAGCCTGACTGGTTTGATGACAGCATTTTGTGGAGACAGAGAGGCATGCTTCAAGATCTACCTGTTATACCAAACTTTGACGTGTTGTCTCCACGTCGATTATAAGGCCGCCCAACGACGGGCAGCACGGGTAGTAGGGGTACCGTAGTAACCTCTCGAGCAGCTGCGACTGCTCCGGACGATCACTACCATCTGCCTAGCCTTTTCCCAATTATGTTGGGGTCGGCTTCCAATCTAACCGGATACAGCTGAATTCCAGCGTTTTACAAGGAGCGACTGCCTATCGGACCTCCACAACCCAGTTATTGGGTAACACGATACCCCTTAGTAAGACTGGTTGTCAGACTTTCTGGCTTCTGAATACCCATAACGACTGCCAAAGATCTACAAATGACAGCCGGGACTAACGGTTTTATGTGTTTTCCGAGACGCGGAGGGAACTCGGTATGAAAGGGACCCATCCACAGACCGACGACAGCTAGCGAAGCATAACCTTTGACCGATCCACGAGCTTCTTAAACGCAAGCCTATTAGAGTATTAAAATAAACGGTACAGAGTAATGTTGCTGCTAGCTGGACCCATGGGTACCGTGGTGTTACTTCCTAAGACGATGGTCATCACAAAGAGCTTTGCCGCGCCTGTATCTGCCTTCAACTGCCTCGTTATCCTCAAGGATGATTTATAGTGGTACACTCACATGGCCTTCCTCCCCTGCGCTCGCAGCAGCAGGTCGTACATGAAGGCTGGCAGGAAGTGGCACGTGATCTCCCAGAACGTGTTCATGAAGCGGGACTCGGTGAACGCGAAGTTTGGGTACCACATCACGTATCTATAAGAAAAAACAATCACTTCATATTATAAAATAAAAACTCCCACCGCGTCTGCCTGTTTGTTCGCGATTAACTCAAAAACTACTAAACGGATTTTCACGCACTTTTCACCAATAGAGTGATTCATGAGAAAGGTTTCGGTGTATAATTTGTTGAAGTTTTGAGTATATTGACTAAAATATGACGATTATTGATGAAGGTGGCAGAAAAATTAATGGCGACTGGGAGCGATTTAGATTATGCTTTGCTACTTTGCTTTTCGCTAGTTCAAAACTAAAACCAAGCTATTACAACTATTCGCCAGACTTTACTCCAACAGGTTAACAGTTTTTTCCGGAATTCTAACAATAAAATTTCTTGCAAGGTGAAAAAATCAATTCTGATGAGACAGTCAAAACCGCCATCAAAATTATTGACACCTACTCACGCCCACAATTTTTTCAGCAAAAGGATCAATGAACTTCATAAAATGGCGAAACTGCATAAATAACAATGTACCTACATATTTTGATTGATTAAATATTATAACTAGAATTCATTTATTTTCGTTTATTTCATATGTAAGGACCTCATAATACTGACTCTATGAAAGTTTTAGAGGTCTGCCTATTACGGTTCAAAAGATAAACTCCTTGACACACAGACGGACGGATGGACAGACCGACAAAAACTGCAGAGTCTTAATAACAGGGTCCCGTTTGGCACCCTTTGTGTAAATACTTACTTGGTGGGATTTTCTAGAGCCCATTTGATGCACAGCTTGGTGAACTGGCCCCATTGGAGTGGGTTGATAGATCCCGACGTCACATTGTACACTGGGCAATGACCAGGCCTGGAATAAAATAATAATGAGGTTAGAAGAACTGCGGTTGGTGCAAGAATTACTAAGTAACTCAGATACCACAGGACCAGCGACACAATGTGCTATACTCACTGCTTAACACCCTGTCTCCAAGCAGCCACGATGCAGGAGTTGACGACCAGGTCCACAGGCACCAGGTCTACCACGTAGCGCTCCCGGCAGTATCCTGAGCGGTATGTACCGCGGGATATCTCCATGATGAGACCTGCAACATGGAGGAGTTCAGATGGAGAAGTCGCTCACGAATCCACGTCTAAAAAGACGAATCGTCAGTGGTAGGGGTCAATTTGGTTCTAAACAGGGGTCAATTTGGTTCTAAAATAATCTCACAACTTTTTTAAAATGTTACCCCACATTACGATTTGCTTCTGTGTCGTGGGTGCGTTAACAAACGGTTTACTAATGTTTGCCATAATTTAAAATGCCATAATTTTATATGCCATACTTTTATTTGCCATAATTTCATTTGTAATAATGCTTCAGTTGCTATAATCGATAAATGACATAAAATCATTTTCACTAATTTCATTGGCCATAATCGATCAAGTGTCATAATAATGTTAATCCATAAATTTATTTGCTATAATTTTTATTTTCAATAATTTCGTTTTCCATAACATTTATTCACCATTGCCCATACTAGTACAACAATGCTAGTTCAGTACAATCGCCTGCAATGTTGATGTTATGATCATGATAAGAGATACAGATTTTTAAATCACAAGGAAACCTAGAAATAAACCTTCTCTATCCATTTGCATAAAATTTTAAGACCTACTATAACTTAGCATACATTTCTTTCTTCCTAATTATATTTCGCAATAACATTATTTACGTATACCAGCTTACGTATAATTTTTCTAATCATAATAATGATTAGGCTTACCATTATAAAGCATAAATTTATTTACGCATAATGATATTAAACCATATTTTTACTATGCATGCAGTAACCACGCAAACATGTAAACAAGCATACACCATGCATGCAGCAAGCAAGCATGCATTAAAACCACCTGCTCCTCAGCTCGCGGGCCGCCTCACCCCTCCGCGCCTACGCGGGCTTAGATTACACTCTAGGGGTAGGGCAGACAAGACTACGTGGAGTCGGTTTTGCAGCGATTTGTTTCTGTCACTAACTTTTGTAGCACAACTTATTGTTTGTTTAAGACAATACTTTAGCGTGGCACAATAGATTTGCACATTATGCCTAGTAACATTATGCGAATTTAATTTATGCCAAAACAAATGTCTAAATATTATTTGCTACACAATTGAGGACATCTGGCGCTAGGCGGCCGCTGCCTCGGCACGCTCGCTGCGCTCACTCGCGTTCGCGCGTTGCGTGGTCACCACCTAACCTAAGCTACCCGTTTCGATTTTCGATGTTAGATAACTTTTTATTGTGTAAAGATTGATTACTATAATAAATCATTTGGTTAGTGGGTGGCCTTAATGATATTATTTTTTTGTACAAAACAATAAACGTTTCTAAATTACATTAAATGTTGCTTATGTCAAATAACGATTATGTAATGTGTTACTTATAGAAACTAATGATTATAACATATGTGATTATGGCAACTAACTTTATGGCAAATGAAAGTTATGACTAATAAGTTGATATGACAAATGTTATTAGTATAAATGATAATAGTGCAAGTAAATATTATGACGGGGGACGATTATGGAAAACAATAATAGTACAAATGATTTTATGGAAAACAAGACAATACCTTAACAAACATATAAACTCACATACACAAACAGCCAGCCCGCAGATTTTAAAGCAACAAAAAATCTAACTTAATGTCTAATAAATTGAAATTTTATCGGGTTTTCAGGGTTAAAGTCAAAACTAGTGTTTTGTCGTACAGAAGTTTGTTTTGGAATTATTGGTTATTGATGTCATGATCTACCCGATTGCGTAACACACAATCCGAAGGCTTCAGCAGAAGGGGAATCCATTACTTCATACGTTTGGGCAATTCATCTACTGTTGACCGTAAAAACTTTTTAGAAAAAACAGAACCGCCTTCAAAAAAAAACTAAAAAGTGATAAATAACTTTAGCACAGAACACACATGACTTTAGTTTCGGAAGTTGGTGGCAATACAAAACAACAAACAAAGATACCGACTTCCGAAACTAAAGTCATGTGTGTTCTGTGCTAAAGTTATTTATCACTTTTTAGTATTTTTTAAGGTGGTTCTCTTTTTAAAAAAAAAAAAAATATTTTCTACTTTTTAGTGCCTCCTTATCACCCAAATCCATTAAGGATCGGCAACACAGTTAAAACAGAGACTGAAATCCTCCAAAGATGGAAAGATGGAAGAAACGAAAACGTCTTCTCGGTTTTTGTTTTTTTTTCAAAAAGCGCTGAATAATTTTCTGTTTGTTGTATACTAAAACCTTCTCCAGAATATAACAAACCTTTTTCTGAAAACCGCATCAAAATCGGATCTGCCAAACGAGAGATAATCGCGGACAAACATACATACATACATACCTCTTTTTTTTGAAGTCGGTTAAAAACGCAATGTAAGTGTGCAACTCAATATGTCCGCAGAGAGTTCACAAGATGACACTTCATGGAAAGGTGTTCACACTCACCAGTGACTCCGTAGATGTTGTCGATCCACCCTGGGAAAGGCTCCTGAACCGCAGCGGTCACTGAAAGCAATAAGAAGGCATTATCATCACGTCTGTACGTCTGTTCCGAAGGGCTCGGCAGAGACTGTGGTAAGGCCCATATAAAAGAAGGCTATTATCTTTTACCAAAGTTCCGGCTGCAAGCTGACAAGGAGCTGTAATTTAAAATACTCAATAACGCTTTGCCCGACCTGGGAATCAAAACTAGGACCCGACACTCAGTAGTACGACGGTAAACGGGATTATTTCGTTTATGTAGTTTCAGACTTGGATTTTTTTTTATGTTTCTGATAAAGCGTTTTCCTACTGGCCTAATTTCTCGTGTACTGTGGGAGCGTTTACAAACGTATGAAGTCACATACACAAACAACTGGACCCAAAACAGTAAATAGGTACCAAAAAAAATAAAAAGTCATAAAAAAAAAGAAAACCGCCCTCAAAAACTATAAAGTGATAAATAACTTTAGCACAGAACACACTTACTTTACTTTTGGAAGTCGGTTGCAATAAACAAAGCCACCGCCACCGACTTCCAAAAGTAAAAAAAAAAATATTTTTTGCATTTTAGTATTGCCATATCATCCAAATCCATTAAGAAACGGCGATTTAAAAGAGATTGTAAGTCCTCCAAAGATTGAAGAAACTAAAACGTCATCTAAGTATTATTTTTGGGATTTTGTTGATTTTCTCAAAACGGGCTGGATCAATTTTGGTAAAATTTACGTGGGATCATTTCGGAAAAAACCCCTTTCGAACAAAAAAAGTATTTTGTAAATCAGTCTATAAATATATGACAGAGTTATGTCCGAACATACATTAAAAAATATATAAACATCCGAATTGATAACCTCCTCCTTTTTGAAGTGGGTTTACAAAACATTAGATGTACTTATAAATGTTTCGCAATAATGTCGCAACTTTATTACCAGCAATAGGTATTGCTGGTAATATAAACTGTTGCGAACTTTTTATTGTTTTGCATGAATGTCGGTTATCGCGGATGTAGACGAAGCTCAAGCTATTTTCGTACCTTTCATCAAAATCGGTTCGGCCGTTTCATCGTGAAAGCGTAACAAACAGAGTTACTTACGCATTATTAAAGCTTTCCCACACGTTATTATCGATCGATAATACCCATAGATAAATGATAATGCGTCCCGAATCCTCCTCCGTCTATTGCGTCGTTAATTATTGCTGCAGTGAGTAACTTCGTAACCGTCCTAATAAAAAAACTACTGAAAACAAATATCGCAATAACGCAACCGATATTATCGGCCGATAATAACGCACTTGTGGGGATGGATTAGCATGTTTCCAGAAACACAGCAACATGTTTCTAAAAAATTTTGTTTCCCAGGGGATAATTTACAATTCAACAGTGCTTGTAAATGATTTAATAAATAAATGTATTGAATAGGGTATTACACCCATTTTTGAAAAGTGTCTCAATGAAATTTTGTAGTGCTAATATGTCACCAAAAAAAAAACACAAAATTTTTATTCAATCGGTAAGTGCCATAAAAACGCATCCAAATTTTTTATTTTCAAATTTCGAGCGTAGTTTGACGAAAACGCCGCTCACTGGACGCCATATTGCTCAGCGTGAATGACATCAGTTCGTTTTGTAACAAATGAGCTGATTGTATATCATTTAAAAATAATTAAAAACATATTTTGTAATAGGTGTAATAATGAAAAAATTACGTTGGTTACGAAAATAATAAAAGTGCAAAGCCTTTATTACGCCAATCGGTTGACTGACAGTTGTAATTTTTTTGTTTACACAGCCGTACGGCGTAATAACATGGCCGCTACTATTTCACGATGTTTTTTAACAGATTAAAAATACTGAAAACTTTGAATTGAATTTAAAAATTTGTTTTGTTATTTTATGAACTAAAACTTACATTTTCCGACTGCTTTATGCCTAAACTGTCTCAATAATATATAAGTATATAGATTTTTTCTCGTAATGAGTAAAATACCCTATTTTAGGACGAAGCGTTATTTCCCGAGTAAAAACCGTGTTATGGTAGGTTGCACAAGACCTGCCTATTTCTCAACAACCATACTCTTTGCGTTTACATCAGTATTACGTATAAGTGCTGGAACAGGTTAGTTCGTCGAGAAAGCGGGGACTACATTCTGAGATTACGCAGAAAGGAGATCTACCTACAGTACGTAGATATACTCGAGTGTACATAGACTTTTAAGAACAAATTCTATGTATACATTTGTAGACATTCATATACTTATTATTCTTACATTTGTGTAATGATATACAACAAAACTTATAATAATAATATGTGGGGACATTCAGTGACATAATATATGTCACTAATGGCCATCTGGCCCCAAATTAGGGAGACCCTGTACTATAGTGTCAGACAGCTGATACACATACACAAATGCATTTTAAATACATACATATAAACAACACCCAGACACAAGGCAAACACAAGTGCTCATCACACGAGTATTTACATTGAGCGGGAATCGAACCCGCAACACGCTGCGCGGCAGTCGATCGCTCAGTCACTGCGCCAACCGTGTCGTCTTTTTTTGTACTTATTTAAGTACAAAAAAGACAACCACCTTCAAAAATTTAAAAATAACTAAATTCGCAAGTTTTTAAGGCTTTGGTTTTGTTTTATTGTTTTGTATTGCCACCGACTTGCGAATTGAAAGTTATTTTTTACTTTTTGAAGGCGGTTGTCTTTTTTGTTATTTTTTTTTTGTGCCTACTTCTTATCATACACGTTTTACGAAACGGTAACAACAAAAAAAATTTTGCCATCCCTTAATTTTCTACCCTTAGGGGTGTAACATATTCTTGAATTGAAACTTTGAGGTATACACTATCAATTAAGAAAGAATCATTGAAATCGGACTACACTGAAAAAGCTACGCGTGGTCAAACATAAAAAAAATACGCGTTGAATTAAGAACCTCCTTCTTTTTTTGATTTAATTTATTTTCATTAATTAATGTTATTTTCATTTGACATAATATCTGGAATTCTTCAATAATATTAATTTTATTTTGATTTGACATAATATCTGGATTTTTACAATAATAATAATTGTTTAAATCAGACATGATAATTATGAAAATATTTTGAAATGTAAAGTAATTAATTAATTAATTTGTTTTGCAGTGCCCTTACAGGATGCATGTTTGATACTAAAACCATTTTTCCAACCACTGTACAACATGTTTGCAATAAACTGATTTGATTTGATTTGAATATATTCAAACAATTGTAGACATTCAATAATACTTATTATAATTATTCTTACATTAGAAAGTCTGACAAACAGTTCTACCAAGAGGTATTGTGTTACCCAGTAACGGCAGTAACTGGATTGTGGAGGTCCGATAGGCAGTCGCTCCATGTAAAACACTGGTATTCAGCTGCATTCGGTTACACTGGAAGACGACCCCAATATAGTTGGGAAAAGGCTAGGATGATGATTCTGAGTTATTTGCGATTGACCGGCCATGGGGTCCGAGTGCCCATATTGTTTTTTAACCGACTTCAAAAAGAAGGAGGCAGGTTATCAATTCGTTTTTTTTTTATGCATGTGCGGACATAACTCCGTCATAATATATAGACGGATTTGCAAAATTATTTTTTTGTTCGAAAGAGGTTTATTCCGAAATGGTCCCATATAAATTTTACCAAAATTGATACAGCCCTTTTTGAGAATATCAACAAATTCCCAAAAAAAAAATGTGAGCCGTCACGGGACGCCTGGCAGATGTGAAACATCGACATTATTTTGTAAAAGTAATATGCAGAAAAGAACAGATTGTGATAGGAACTAAATATATCATAATGATAAAATAAAACAATACGATTTTTTTTCCAGATAACGATGACTATTTATTGAATTAACATTTATTTTCATTAAATACAAAAATTTACGAATTTATTTCAAATCGTGACTACTTAATTCGTTTAATCAGTGACTTCGGTAATCGCACAGTCAATTGCGCATGGCGACGCGTCGCCACACCGTACACACTACTGCATATAGACTGTATAATACCATCATATAGCGTGGCGACGCGTCGCCACGGCATGCGTCGCCACGCCAGAAATCAGTTTTACGTGCGGCTATAGATGTTTCACATCAAAATACTTAGATGACGTTTTAGTTTTTTCAATCTTTGGAGGACGTACAATCTCTTTTAAGTGTGTTGCCGTTTCTTAATGGATTTGGATGCTAAGGCAACACTAAAAAGCGAAAAATAAAAAGTTTTTTCAAAAAGTCTTCAGGAAGTCGGTGGCGGTGGCTTTGAGTTTGTTGTTTTGTATTGCCACCGACTTCCGAAAGTAAAGTAATGTGTGTTCTGTGGTAAAGTTATTTATCACTTTTTAGTTTTTGAAGGCGGTTTTTTTTTTTTTTTACTCGACTCTACACGTGACCCGAAGGTGGGTCTATTCTTGGGTCAAAGAATCAGCATTGCCATACAACGTGGCAATGCTGCCAGCCTGTTGGGCACATGTCCCGTTGATAGCGACAGTTAATAAATTACCTACATTACGAAGGTTGAAAGAGCTGTCATTACGATTATAGCTACGCGACTTCAAAAACTTTTTTCTGTTTTTGATTTCTATGATGCCTTTTTAAATTGATACCTCAAAGTTGGTCCCATAATTGAAATGAAAATATTCCGCCCCTAAGGGTACAAAATCAAGGGATGACTGTTTTGGGCAAAAGGCAGATAGACCGCGCGGAACACAGAGTGAAGCCAAAAAAGCAAATACAAATTCAAAAGCGAATACCTGAATTTGTTTTTGTTAACGAAGCACGTTAAAGCTATTTGCTTTTGAATTTGTATTTGCTTTTTTGGCTTCACTCTCAGTGTTCCGCGCGGTCTATCTGCCTTTTTAACCGACTTCAAAAAGGAGGAGGCTCTCAATTCGGTTGGCTTTTTTTTTTGTATGTATGTACAACGATTACTCCGAGATTTATGATCCGATTTAAGTGATTCTTCTTTAGTTTGATGCGGAATTGTTGCCATTTGGTCCAATAAAAATTTAACATTATTTAGCCCAGTAGTTTTCATTTTATGATCATTTTATTTTTATTACATTTTTTTTTTTTCTGTTCGGAAGTCGGTGGCAATACAAAACAACAAGCAAAACCAAAGCCGCCGACTTGCGAATTGAAGGTTATTTTATACTTTTAGAAGGCGGTTGTCTTTTTTGTTCAAGAGGTGTATACGTGCAATTTGTAATGTAGACCCACTTACAGGATGTAAGTGTGTGTAAACCACTCTTTAGGAAACTTAGAATACTTATTGAGGAAATATGTAAATTTACCAAATCTCACCCTGAAATGTTTGAAAAACTGGGAGATAAATGCAACTTCAAAACTAGATATCCTAATAGATTAATTCCTCCTAGTATGAAAACGGAACTATATAGGCGAAGTTGCTATCCTATGTGCATTCAAATTTACAATAAGATTCCTGACCAAATTAAAGAACTTCCAATGGTCCGCTTCAGAAGGGCTTTACGCGGGTGGTTAATTGAGAATTCCTTCTACACTTTAAAAGATTTTTTTCAGTTTAAATCTAAATGACTTAATTGTATACCCGAAATTTGCATGTCATTATGTTATGATAAAATATGTTAAGCTACTATTGTATCCATAAGAACTTTTATAACCATATTTTTCTGCAAATAAATCTTTGACTTTGACTTTGACTTTGTTAAAATATTTTTTTGTTTCATAATCTGAGCATCGCAAATCAATAGTTTTGCGTGTCACAGCTGGAGCACATACATGTTTAATTGAAATGATTGGAGCACCGTCCTCCGTCCTCCGTACCTCCGTCGACAATCGATATAATTGCTGTACAAAGTCAAAGGTAGGTAAATGAATTTATAATGTACCTTTTTTTCAATACTTATCAAACGGTATCTTGCTTGGCAACGTGATTCGTACACCTGTTATACCATTGATATTGTTGGAGCTGAGCTGAAATAACTGACAGTAGGTATAGTCGAACAAGCTAATTGGTTTACAGGCAAAAATATTCATCTTTCTAGTACACTCACAATTTTTTTTTTTTTTTGTTAGTGCTTACTCCAGGTATACCTACGTGCTCGAGATAAGAAAATGGAATAAAATAAAATATTGTAAGTGTAGTAGAAAGATGAATATTTTTGCCCGTAAACCAATTAGCTTGGTTGACTGTACATCGGCATCCTTTTTAGGGTTCCGTTCCCAAAGGGTAAAACGGGACCCTATTAGTAAAACCCCGGCCAGACTGTTGTACACAAGCCCTCCACATCGGTCTCCACCGGCGGTTTACAACAGTGTAAACACTTGTTTGCAACAAAAATTCGTTTGACCTTCAACAACCTTGGGGGAGCCTTGTTGTAAACCAGTGTGGACGCAAACACCAACCGCGGGCTCCACAAGCCTCCCCCACCAGGTGGGGTCACCTTGGTGGGAGGCTTGTGGAGTCCCCTGAAAATTACCCTTATTTAAAAAAAAATATTACTTTTCACATCTGTGTTTGGGTCATAGGATTACACCATCCTACCAAATTTCACCTGATTTGGTCCAATAGATTCGGAGCAAATTGGCTGTGACAGACGGACGGACAGACAGACGCACGAGATATCCTTTTTTTTTCGCTCCGTTTTTTTTTGTACGGGTCCCTAAAAAACAAAATCACGCGAACAAAAGTATTTCAAAAGCAATTCAATTAATAATTAATAATTGAGAGGCCTATAGACACTAACTGACCCCACCATAAACACGTAGATACATAAACAATCTTGATACATTACCATTTAATACTATTACGCATACATAATGTTATTTAAATAAATTCATTTTATGTACGTATAGCTAAATCGGTTTGTCCCTCTAAAAGGACATGTCACGTGACTAATGTCCTTGGAACAGGTCAAGTGGGCGCCATCATTTATTGAATCAATTACACACAGGGCTGGACTAACCATGTCTGGGCTCCTAGTAAATGCAATTCTCAGGGCCCCTTTCCCTTTTTTTAACTTCCTACAATAAATACATAATATATTTTTTACTACAATTAATTAATATTTATAATTAAGTAATTTTTCTCGACAATAAGTTTTCGTATTTACTAATATTTTCAATTATGTTTTTTCTCAGTGCGCGGGGCCCCTGACTTATGTCAGTTGCCTAATCTACCTTAAGGATAATCCGGCCCCGGGTACATAAGACCGCTTTTTCGGTCATATTTCCTCTTCACATCCCATACCAAGACAAACCAACTTTACTGTCACTGGCGCCACTTTCAAACTTCCTCTATGTGTGTATTTGTATGTGTGTGTGTGTGTGTGATTTTAATGTATATATTTATGTATGCTGTTAGAAACTTTCTGTCCCACCGTATGTTTACCAATTTCTGACTAACCATTTTGGTTACTGCACAGCTGGGGGCCAATTCTGCTATTTTTATAATTTCGTCATTCTAACACGATCCCATTGTCATTTTGCTAAAAGTTCGTAATCTGCTAAATTCATAATGGTCGATCATTGACTGCACGATGACGTTCTAATGGTAGGTTACTGATCTCAAAGGAACAGTCAAAATTTTAGCAGATTACCGCCTAAGTCAGTCATTCAGTTGTCATTTTGTACGAGATTACCATTCTATATCATTTCTTCCAATGGCGTGTCAGTGGTTGACCATTGGAAAGTCATAATGACGCCATTATACTAGTAGATTACCAATCTTGTCAAAATCAACAATTATGATATCAATGATAGACCATTCTGACACTATTGTAATAGCAGACTTAAGGTCCAGGTTTCTGTATTCATATTAAGGATATTCCTAAAAACCACTACTTATTCGGTATTGCCAGACACTTTACGTGGGACTTCAGTGAGAGGCTTCAAACATTGTTTTAGCATTGATGTTGGTACCGTCTGGCGGTTATGGGATCCTAGTCAACTATTAACAGTGTCCTAATGTGGTTTAAACTAAATTATTGCTCATGAATAATCAATGTTGTATGTATGGATGTCCTACGACGCTTCTAAACTGCTAAGCTATTGTTAGTCATGTTCTTAGTGGAGTTATTAATGTAGGTACAGATTTGGGAGTTCGTAGAATTGTCACAAAGTTGAACTTTATCAAAAACTCGACGCTTCACATACACGACCTTTTACTTTACACAATTTTGGTTAAAATTCTTATAGAACCTTGGGAATACATGAACTATAGCTACTTAGCATTCTGCAATACTGACAAAACTATTTATTAATTTCAAAGCAACTAAAAAATAATTTTTCATCCCACCATCTCGGAAAGAGTATTTTTAATCTTCAATATCTGAGTGGAAAAGCCGTTTTTATTCTCTAGAGGATAAAGTAAATTTATCTTCAATATCTGAGTGGAAAAGCCGTTTTTATTCTCTAGAGGATAAAGTAAATTGAATTTAGAACATCGTGTGCACTAAGTTTGTGAATTAAAAAAAAAACATTAAACCTATTTACTGCTACCTCTATGGTGCCGAATATATCATACAACTTTTTTTTAATTTGTTAAAAACTCAGACTTTGTAAACGTTTTTTTTTTGCATTTAGTCATTTCCTCGCTGAGGTGGAATGAAAAGTTACGTGTTGCACTCGAGTGCAAAGATTTTTCACCTCGTGCTCTTTTGATTCCCTCGCTAACGCTCAGGATTCTAATTTTGAATCACTCGCTGCGCTCGTGATTCAATTTTAGAATCCTTCGCTTGCTCGGTCATCAAAATTGAACACGCGGTTAAAAAGCAACTTTGCACTCTTGTATAACAAATAACTATTACAATTCATACTGATATTATAAAAGCAACTCAGTCTGTTACGCTTTCACGATGAAACGGCTGAACCGATTTTGATGAAATTTTGTATGAAGATAGCTTGAACCCTGAGGAAGGACATAGGCTACTTTTTAATCCGCAACTTCGTCTGCATCTGCGATAACCCACATTCACGCGGATGAAGTCGCGGGCAGAAGCTTGTTAAAAATTAATTGGGGTTTCAGGGCTAAAATCAAGTGTTTTTTTAGAGAAGTTCTGTCATGAAATTGTTAATCGTGTCTTCTACCAGAAATCCCAATTGGGTTAAGGGCGCGTATTTGATTGAGCGCAACTCAAAATCTAAACGATTGCTAGAACGGCGTAGCAGCATTGACACACACTAGTACAATACAATGGTCTGTTTGTGTGCATCAGATAAAAAAAATATGCACGAAATAAGCACGAATCATTTAAATTGATCGGCAAACGACAGAGCGCGATGTTTTACAGTGCTTTCTAAAATAATTGTCTAAAATAAATGAGCTCGTATAACGGACTGAAAAATATTCTGTATATTAAGCATAACATTTACTTTCATAAAATAAATATATTAGTTATGTTTTTATTGAAATACTGGTGAAAAAAATTGTCAAAGTGAACCGATTTTCTACTTTTTCAACATTGTTTTTTAACACATAATAGTAATATTTTCGTAATTTTGGCTCTGTAACTGTCTTTATGACTGTATATCCTGTTGGAAAAACGCATAAAACAAAATATTTTGGCATATTGTAATGGTTGTATTAGCCCTGAAAGTTAACTCTGACGTCTATTTTCGTTAAACGAAATGAATGAATTGTTATCGCTTTAAAATACCATAATTAAAAATTATACTTTTACTCTGTAGCTGCCTAAATCAAGACTTAATCTTTTCGAAAACAGTAAAGGCAGTTGTCTTTAAATAATCTGCTCACATCATTACGATATTGCTCTGGGCAAAACGCGAAAACAAGAAGTTTTCGTCACGAATCGAATACACGCTCTTAAGGGGCTATTAAACGACTTTTACAGATTTTAAACTGACAATCACGTCAAAATGTGCAGTGTAAATGATTTGAAAAAATATATGTTAAACTAGAACATTCTCTTAATCATATAGTAAGTGAATATTTTTGATTAAGTTCATATTAAATAGTTTAATTAACTCGTGAAGTTGTGTCTGACGCGGACAAAACATTGACAATCACACAAAATATACCAGGTATAATTATCCGAAACTTACACTATCATACAGACAATTTTATTATCTATCTTTTAGTATACGCCTTTTTTTTAATTTTGGTAGAATACTACTTTTATTAAATTTTTTCGACAAAATTTTGAAAGTTTTGGACGCAAAACTGATTCAGAACGGACGCAGTGTGCGTCCAAAACTCTCAAAATTGAATATGAACTTAATCAAAAATATTCACTTACTATACGATTAAGAGAATGTTCTAGTTTAACATATATTTTTTTCAAATCATTTACACTGCACATTTTGACGTGATTGTCAGTTTAAAATCTGTAAAAGTCTTTGAATAGCCCCTTAAGCTAGCGATCTATATCTGTTCTGGATTTCAGCAAACTCCGTTCAGCCAGCGTAAAACATCCATCCACCCTCACAATCTTTCGAGTTGATAAAATTACTATACTTGACTATAGGTAGGTAGGTACCTACCTAGTTATCATCACTGCATCATACTCGTAGGCAATCGATTGCTTCATGAATAGTTTACTAATGTCATGTGAAATAGGGTAAGACGACCCACTTGTGGGAAATTATACACCGTTCTAGTTGGGGGGGGGGGGGGAGGTGGCTAATTATTGTTCCAAGAAAGGATGGGCCGCCCCTGTTCGCTATTCAAAATATTTTTTGTTCGCATAAATCAATATATTACTTACCGGTTTATTAACCGACTTCAAAAAAGGGGGAGGTTCTTAATTTGACGGTTTTTTTTTGTTGTTGTACAGAGGCCTGTACATCAAGCTACTACAATCTGTCAAATTTCTTTGATAGATTTTCAACTTTATTACAAAAGCATAAGGTTCATATTTAATTGGGAAAATTTGACAGTTTGGTATGGCTTGATGTGCTGGCGTCTGTACGTTTGTTGCGCGATTTTTCCGACAACAATTATATAGTATCGATATCTAAGATCGATTTTGTTTTTTTTTTTTAATAGAGTAAAAATACTTCGCCTTTAAAGAGTTCAAAATTAGGGAATGACAAAGTTCTATTCATTTTTTTTTTATACGATATCTCCGGCAATTTTATTGTGCATCGATTTCGTAATTTTCTTTTTTCAACCGAGTTGAAAAAAGAAGGTGATTCTCAATTTGACACACACGTACATTTTTAAGTTATGCCGTTTCGTAATGGATTTGGATGACGTAAAATGGGTACTCAAAACGAAAAATAAAAAGCTTTTTTACATATAAGACAACCGCCCCCATAAATTCAATATTTTTTTCACTTCTCTTGCTCAAAAAGGCCGTCATTGTAGCATACCAGAGCGGGGATAAAATAGCATTTCATCCTCTAGGGGAAAAAGTTTCTTTTTTAATTTTTGTGTGTCAAATATGACAATGAGCCTACAAAAACGAAAAAGTCTTTAGTCATAAGTAGAATAATCATGAATAAAGACTCGACTTATTACTATTTCGTAAAAAAATAACCTCATTTTAATTTTAAAAATGGAACTAAAATCGGCGATCTCCGGTAGAATGCATGCAATGTGTTGCGGCTACAGAAGAAACAAAAAAAAGACATTGGCGCGAAATCTTTATATTTTTTCTCTAATTACAAATTGAATTGATAGTGACCGTAATTAATTTCTCGCAATCGTAGTGAAAAGTATAGTGTAACACACGGCGCTAAAATCCATTAAAACTCGGTTTCTATTTACTCCCTCGCTAAAGCTCGGGAGTAAAACTACCTCGTATATAATGGGTCATTTTAGCTCCTTGTATAACAATCTACTATATACAAGGTGTAATCATTCACTGAAAACCTGAAGACAGTGATTTTACTTTTGACGCGGCAGGCGGTGAAGCGAATCTCACATCGAATTAGCTATTGTATGTAACCCGCTGATGCCCAACACATGTACTTACACGCGCCTGACCGTACGGTCACCAACTCAGTCACCAACAATTTTTTTTTTTCTGACAAGTATCAAAACAGTGTATGTACACATGCACATTTTTTAAATTTGCCGCTTTTTTAACCGACTTCAAAAAGGAGGAGGTTATCAATTCGAATGTTTATATATATTTTTTTTTATATATTTTCGGGCATAACTCTGTCGTATATAGACGGATTTGCAAAATTATTTTTTTGTTCGAAAGGGGTTTATTCCGAAAAGGTCCCTAGGTTAATATAAATTTCATCAAAATTGGTACAGCTCTTTTTGAGAAAATCAACAAATTCCCAAAAAAATACTTAGACGACGTTTTAGTTTCTTCAATCACTGGAGGACTTACAATCTCTTTTAAGTGTGTTGCCGTTTCTTAATGGATTTGGATGTTAAGGCAACACTAAAAAGCGAAAAATAAAAAGTAAAAAAAAAAAAAAAGAAATTCGCCTTCAAAAACTAAAAAGTGATAAATAACTTTAGCACAGAACACACATTACTTTACTTTCGGAAGTCGGTGGCAATAAAAAACAACAAACACAAAGCCACCTCCACCGACTTTCGAAAGTAAAGTAATGTGTATTCGGTGCTAAAGTTATTTATCACTTTTTAGTTTTTGAAGGCGCTTTTCTTTTTTCATATACACGTTGCGTGAGCCAAACTAGACTTTTGTACGACGTTCAAATGTTGATAGTTGATTGGCTCAAGAATTTGATGGTTACAAGAATTCGTACGGCTATAACTTACCTATAGACGGTCTGACGATGCAGACTGGCAGGTTGCTGTGGCTGTACACGATAGACTCTGCGAGCGCCTTCGTCAACGTGTAAGGGTTGGGGTGCTCGCCCTGGAACAACATTATTCATTACTATAGATGAACTTGGCTGTCATTTGTAGTCAGAAGCCAGATAGTCTGACAGGCACTCTTACTAAAAGGCATCTTGTTGCCCAGTAACTAGGTTTGGCCAGACAGGCAGTCGCACCATGTAAAACACACAAACACAAAATAGTTGGGTAGATGTGAAGACTATAGGCGAATCTTAGGGCAAAAAGCTCGTAGAGGCTATTAAAATGAGGTTTAACAACTGGGTGATAGGGGCGAACGGTTCTGGAGTGGAGACCTCGTGCTTGAAAGCGCAGCGTGGCGTCTCGTGGATTGATGACCTGGTAAGACCTGTATGTCTATTTTGTTACGATCTCCCTCGGTGAACAGCTAGGTGAAGTGTCACCTGTGCCGATGCTAGGGATTTACAAAGTTCTACAATCGGATGACAGCTCACTTCACTTAGATGTTCACCGAGGGAGATTGTAACAGATTAGCACTTTTGGTCGTTGTAACGAAGCTTGGGGAGGCCAATATTCAGCAATAAATGTCTCCACTGTGGATAATATTTTTGAAAACTAACCTGTAAAGTCTCCGCGATGACTTCCACGGTCTCCGGAGGCAGCATCTTTGTGCACCTCACGATGCTGTCGGGGTCGTAAGGTGGCGGGTACACTACCTCCTCGATGAGGGAGCGCGGCGCGTTGCTATAGGCCGTCGACACGTGCACAAGTGCCTGGTACCAGATCAAGAGGTTAATATTACATGCCGATGTTAAAAAGAGAGATTGCCACTAACGCTAGTTACTGAAATGGCGTAATTACACACAAAGTAATAATTTGTGGAAGAGCTCTTTTATCCCAGTCACTAATTAATATAGAATCACGAAGAATAATAGTCAGTGATGAAGGTAAAAACTATGCAGTGGGTACCAAGTTATGAAAATGATAAAAGTTTCAGTTCGCCACACAAAAGAGGACTTACCATGATATAAATACGTGCCAGCTCTGGACTGAGTATACAAAGAAGTCTTGGGATGACATACGTGTTCAGTACAATAACATCTAAAGACATATTATAATTGGATTGACACGTCACTGTAGTGCCTCTGGATTGTTTGCAGAGGCAAGGCTGAACGCGTTTAAAGCAGTTCAAAGAAGCAGAATTGCCTCATTCATGTCCAGGGTTGGTGCGTGTAGAAACAGTATAATAGGGTATTAAACCAATTTTTGAAAAGTGTCTCAATGAAATTCTGTAGTGCTAATATGCCACCAAAAAAAACACAACATTTTTATTCAATTGATAAGTGCCATAAAAATGCATCTAAATTTTAAATTTTCAAATTTCGCGCGTACTTTGACGAAAACGCCTCTTACTGGACGCCATATTGCTCAGCGTATATGACGTCACTTCGTTTTGTATCAAATGAGCTCATATTAAATATGATAATTGTATATCAATTAAAAATAATTAAAAGCATATTTTACAATAGGTGTATTTAATGAAAAAAATACGTTGGTTACGAAAATAATTAAAGTACAAAGCCTATACTACGCCAATCGGTTGACTGACAGTTGTCAATTTTTAGTTTACACAGCCGTACGGCGTAATAACATGGCCGCTACTATTTCACGGTGTTTTAAAACAGATTAAAAATACTGAAAACTTTGAATTGAATTTAAAAAATTGTTTTGTTATTTTATGAACCAAAACTTACATTTTCCGACTGCTTTATAATAATAATAATAATAATAATAATAATTTATTGCAGACTTTCATCCATAATTTGTTGGTAACAATATTCTTAGCCTAGAGTTAGTAAAAATTAAATAATATATAATAACAATATTTAGGCGCTTGGTCTTTTATGCCTAAACTGTCTCAATAACATATTTATAGATTTTTTCTCGTATAGAGTAAAATACCCTATTAAGGAACTTGCTGACAGGATGTATGCTACCAAGACCTACAAGCGGTGGTTGGATATAGCCGCGTAAAGTATGTCTGTATTTTTAATTTATTATTTTATATTTTTCATTATGTATTTATGAATGGATTTTACTGTAATATTTTGTTTTTAATTTTGGATTTCATATAATAACGGATTTTTATTTATTACAGGATTTTATTGTTTTTTTATTATTATTTATTCTGGATTTTATTTATATAAATTGATTTTACTGTACATTTTAATTTATTTTTTTAATGGTATTTTTTTATTGATTTGTATATTTTTTCTAATTGTTTTTTATGGAGGATTCCGTGTAGGGTCTGAAATAAAGATTTTTATTATTATTATTATTTTTATAAATACGTACCTTCAACTTATGCATGCCTTCAGCCAGTTTGAGCAGCGAGGCAGTTCCCTGCACATTCAGGGTGGTGGCAACATGGAGAGGTTCTGTGAACCTGACGGTGGCAGCCGAGTGGAACAGGATAGTCACCTTGCCCAGCAACTCTCGCTGTTCTGGGTTTACTCCGAGGTTCGGTGCGGAAACGTCACCAGTAATTGGATACAGCTTGCCGAGACGTTCGGGCCAACGGGTTCTGATGTGATCGAAGACCTGGAGACAGAAACGTCTTTACATCTTTGTTTGAACTAAGTATTTTAGAACTTCCTCGTTAGTTTAGTGGTGGCCGTGGGTTCGATTCACATGGGGTGCAAAAGACTTGGATTCTTCTGTCAGAATTTTCTGTATAGCAGTTCGAATTCTGGATTTGAGCACGGCTGCCATTGTAGCCCCAGGTGTGTAGGTCCTAGTCATTACTAAAAGGAACAGAACTCAGGGCCGAAAGGTTAAAGACATGTATAGAAGAAAAACATGTGCCACGCCGACCAAAGAGTGAATTAGGGCCTTCCAAAATCAACACACACCTTCGCAAATAAAAACTAAAAGTATCACACCAACCTGATGCTTGAGCAGTTCCTTATACCTTTGCTCCACGGTCAGACCTCTCTTTGGCCTCATCAACACGTAGATGGTCTTAATTCCTGGACAGCTTCTTAGGAGTTTCTCCAGCATGGCCTTGCCAACGAAGCCTGTTCCTCCGGTCACGAGGAGCACGGAGTCTTCATAGAAGTCTGCAATGGCTTCCGAGGACTTGTCTGGTGTCTCCAAGTTGATGTGATCGCTTTCATAATTCAGGTTTGGCATGTTCAAGTCATTTCCGTTTTGCATCTCAATGTGTTTCCTATAATGAAGAGAGGATATTGTGCAAAATAGTTTTAATGACATAGTATTGACTATCTGATCAATGTGTGGGCTATTTCTGATCATCATGTCAGCCTATTACCGTCCACTGCTGAACGTAGACCTCCCTTAGAATTTGCCCACTAGCGGTCTTAGACAGCACGCATCCATCCGCTTCCAGATAGTCTTTGGCTGCCAGCCACCTTCTTCAAACCGTCGGTCTACCGTTTGTCCATCTGCAGACCTCGTCGGCCCACTTCCACTTCAACGTGCTGATTCTACGCGCAATGTCTTTGGTTCTCTGGAGAATGACTTCATTGCTAGTTCTATCCACCAGAGAAACCTCGAGGATCGCTCTCTCCGTAGCACGCTGAGCAACCTTGAGTTTGTGGACTAGGCCCACGGTAAGTGCACTCTCCCTATCGAATTTTGGTCACAATGGCCAATATCAACGAAGCTTAGCCAGATATCAAATGTATCAAATTAATCTATCTTTTACGACCTACCATACCGAATAATCAAAACTAACTGTATGTCTATCCTGTTACAATCTCCTTTAGTGAACACTTATGTAAAGTGAGCTGTCATCCGTCCGTCTGCTTTGTCAATCCCTAGCATCGGGACGGATGACAACTCACTTCACCTAAGTGTTCACCGAGGGAGACTGTAATAGAATAGCACTACAGAATCGTAACTTATTGTTAATGAATGTGAGTAAAGGAATGTATAAACTTACTGATACTCGTCGAATTTTTCCGTTGATATAAATTTTGAGTCCATTTTTAACCGAAATTGCTTCCAAAATATCGTTATATCTATAACAAATGATAAAGTTACTTGAAAACTGTAAATTTTTATAGTTTTTCCCCGTGGTTTTTCCAGACTCGAGGATTATACAAAGTAGGGTAGGGTGTGGTCCCATTAAAATCTATTAATTAGAAGCTAGGAAGTATTTTGACTAGACGAGTTTCTGCAATTTAATCGGTAATATAGAAATGGCGATAGGATAGTTTACTATACCCTTTTCACAATAAGATTAGACGTAAACACAAACCTTTTTTACAGTCCCTTCAACCGATTTCGATTTCTATTCCGTGGGCTTAAGGATGACATTAGAAGCAAAAAAGTGGTAATAATAACAACTGTTTACTGCAGTTGTCATTTGTCATGCTACCAACGCAATATAAGTCAAAATCGGTTGAACGGACTGTAAAAATGGTTTGAGTAAATGTCTAATCTTATTGTGAACACGGTATAGTTTTATAAAAAATATCTGTCAATGGGACCGCGCCCTTATGCCGTGCCATAGAAACGAATTGAAAATGTAAATGATGTTCTCTCACTCGCTCGCAATACCGTGTGAATGAAATGGCAAGATAAGCTGCCTGGTTTGGCCGCCATTTAGACATTATACGTTTTTTTGAAGAAAAGTTTAAACATGACGTTTCCCATTGCATTATGATGATAATATACTCGTAGGTATCTCTACCATCATCTGCGTCGCCTTTTCCCAACTATATTGTGGTCGGCTTCCAGACTAAACAGATGCAGCTGAATACCAGTGTTTTACATGGAGCGACTGCCTATCGGACCTCCACAATACCCCTTGGTAAGACTGGTTGTTAGATTTTCTGGCTTCTGACTACCCATAACGACTGCCAAAGATCTACAAATGACAGCCAACAGCTTTACGTGCTTTCCGAGGCACGGAGGGAACACAGTATGAAATGGATGGTCACCATCCACGGACCGACCGCGGCAAGCGATAATATAAGCTTCTATGCTAACGTTATAAAGAGGTTAAATTTATTTGTTTTTAGGTTGATATGTAAGATCAAAACTCCAAAACTCCTCATCCGATTTCTAAAATAGGGTATTACACCCAGTTTTGAAAAGTGTCTGAATGAAATTCTGTAGTGGTAATATGCCACCAAAAAGAACACAAAATTTTTATTCAATCGATAATTGCCATAAAAATGCAACCAAATTTTAAATTGTCAAATGTCGCGCGTAGTTTGACGATAACGCCTCTTACTGGACGCCATATTGTTCAGCGTAAATGACGTCAGTTCGTTTTGTATCAAATGAGCTCATATTAAATTTATGATAATTGTATATCATTTAAAAATAATTAAAAGCAAATTTTGTTATAGATGTTATAATGAAAAAATTACGTTGGTTACGAAAATAATAAAAGTACAAAGCCTATATTACGCCAATCGGTTGACTGACAGTTGTCAATTTTTTGTTTACACAGCCTTATGGCGTAATAACATGGCCGCTACTATATCACGGTGTTTTATAACAGATTAAAAATACCGAAAACTTTGAATTGAATTTAAAAATTTGTTATGTTATTTTATGAACTAAAACTTACATTTTCCGACTGCTTTATGCCTAAATTGTCTCAATAATACTTCACGCATATGAAGTCGCGGGCAAAAGCTATTCTTTTGCTTATGTAAAATGACAATAATTTTATAACACATTGCCTCACATTCCAAATGAGGTTTTTGGAACTTATTAACATATTATTTCACATGACTTTACTCGCACTAACGAAACATTGATGATCAAATTCACGGCCCATTCTTTATAACAGTACACAAATATTGTTATATATATGTTATAGAGCCCGGAAAACGCAGACGTCACGAATATTATATCACTTCATGATATGCCTACTTAGGTATGTTCGAGGAAGTTATACATACTATACAGTACATTAACTAGCGAAAGGTATTCGATTTACATCGTCCATGATATTGACACCTAAGTCATAGTATTCCTAGTTTAGGAGGCAGGATTTAATTTCTTGTACGACTTTAAACATTGAGAACCATGTTTAGATTTTAAGCATAAATATTGTAAGGACTTCTATCAATTAACTATTACTGTACATAAAAATAAATCTTGTCCGACACAAAAAAGTTTGTATTTTTTAAATGTGGTACAAAATCGAATAAGTACGTAAAAGAAACCCTACATTTTTGTTTTTTTTTCTGCAATTTTTTTTAAATTTATTAGTGATGACGTATATTCTGTAATACTGTATTTAAGTAAGTACGTACAAAATTACATAAACAGTGATCTTACCTAATATTTTCTAAGTTAAATAGGTGTTGTATACTGTTTTATTATTAAAATAATAATCTTTAAAAAAATGCAATGAACAGAATAAATAGCAGATACTAAAACTAATATTTTTAATTTATTTTCAGTTTCAAATTGCATAAAAAGTCTAATAAATAACCTACATTTCTTAGACGTTTTATGTAATTTTTTTAGCACTATTTGCAAATATTGTTATATAATAAAAAAAAATATCACATATTTTTATTTTTAGGGTCCCGCATCTCAAAAGGAAAAGATCAACCCTTACCTACAAAATAACTAACCCTTTTCTCAGGTACACGTGGACATACATAACACATTGAAATTAAACATCTAATACTAGTTACGATCCTTCAGGGGTGTAAAATCAACCTTCTTAGGAAAGAATTAGGTAGTTACCCCATTTGTACACATAATTATTATTATTTATAAGTTTTCAATGTATTTATTTATGGACTTTGATGTAACAAAAATTATAATAACAACAATAAAAAAATATTTTATGTAAAAAAATACGACTTTTCATGAACACCTATTAGGGTACTTTCAATTGGCCTAGAATCATAAAAAAATGCCAAGAATCTATGGTTCACAGAGTAAGTTAAGAAAAAAAACAAAACCGTTACATTGTGGATTAATTAAATAAAAAAAAAACTGCGATTAAACACTTACATTTTCAGATAAAGCATCAACAATGATGCAAAACTATTTATGGAAGAACATTTTTTCAACTGCAGAGTTAAATTTGTCCTCCAATCCGGAATCCGAAATTCATAAACTGTATCACTTGAGCGAAGCTGCCGGCGTCACAAATTTCAGACGGAACCCCTGGCACGAGTCCGACTCGCGCTTGTCCGGGATCGTTGTCGTTGAACGCACCAGCAACTGCTTCGCTCCGCGGTTCGGCTTTCACTGGCCGAGTACTCACGTAATACTAACCGTAACGCGATGGCGACACACGGGAAAGTATTCTGAGCGGGCCGGCGGCTACTGGCGTTTTGTGAGAGTTACATAAAAGTTACATGAAACCATTCGTTTAAACATATAAACTCAAACTCAAAACCATTTATTTCAAATAAACCATTTACCGTATGGTGTCGGACGTAAAGAATAGCACCATCCCATATCTTCCCGTGGGTGTCGTAAGAGGCGACTAAGGGATTTACCAGAGAATGGGCAGCAGCGTACGCTGTGCATTTGTAACAACCATACTGCGATCGCCAACCCGCCTGCCAAGCGTGGCGATTATGGCGAAACCCCCCCTTGGGGGAGGCCTATGTCCAGCAGTGGACGTCTTTCAGCTGAAATGATGATGACCGATGATGAATGAAACCATTCAATTAAACTTATAAACTCAAACTCAAAATCATTTATTTCAAATAAACCATTTACAGGTACTTTTGAATTGTCAAGGAGTCGGTCAGTTAGTCAGAGAGTTGAAGCTAGTTGCTCGTTCCAAAACGTAGGTAGGTCTCTATGGAGAAGAACGAGCAAGAAACTCCACGGACACTCTTTTAAATCAAGTTTTTTACAAAGTCTAGTTACAAATGATTCTTGTTGCTTCTATATGTGAAAATTATGAAGGTAGTCTAGCTACACAAAACACAAAAAAGAAGCAAGATAAAGTCCATGGCAGATAAGACTTAACCAATCTCTACTAACAGCGCCCGTTCACGAACATGACGCGTGAATCAGCACCATTGTTGTGAGTGTGTAAATGTAATAGTACTGTTGTATCACTAACATAGTTATAAGCTTATTTATTGTTACTAACGCTGTATGAGTTTCATTGTTATTTTCAATAAAGAATGTATTTATTTACTAGCGATCCGGCCATACTTCGCACGGGTGCAATGTAGACCAATTCAAATCATTTATTTCAAATAAACCATTTACAGGCACTTTTGAATTGTCAAGGAGTCAGTCAGTCAGAAAGTAAGTAAAAGTAAAAGAAAGTAAATACTTAAAACACAAATGCTGTTACTTGTAAAATAAGAACTTACTTTCTAACTAAATATGTCTCCTGTCTGGTGCCTGACAGCTGAGGTTTTACGGTAACAAGTACAAACACGTCGCGTGCACGCACACAATACTCGCGCGTGTGTTTCCACATTACGCGTAGCTTACGTTCTGCAGAAACCATTCATTAATTATTAGCCAATGTATAGGGCTTTTCTAATTTTGACATAATCTTACGTCACTTCGAAGATATCCGGAACAGGCGCATAATTATTATCAAATCTTATTGTCCCACTACTGGACTAGGACTCTTCTCATGCAGAGAAGACTGCCAGATACTACCAGACTGTGGAATTCGCTGCCCGCCTCTCTTTTCCCTGGTATGTATAATCTGGGTATCTTCAAGGCACGAGTGAACCGGTTTATCCTAGGCAAGCGTGCTCCACCTTAGGCCGCATCATCACTTAAGATCCGGTGAGTTGCGGTCAAACGCAAGCCTATTAGAATATAATAAAAAAGTCATCAAATCAGTTATCAAATCAATAAAAACTGACGAAGATAAAACGCATCAAAGATCATGAGTGGGGGTTTGTGACGTCACTTCACCAGTAAAAGTGTACTGACATAGTGATGTCACACGAGTTTTCGACGCACTGTATCGTCTTAATTTTTTGTTTACGTGAAAAAAGAAAAAACACGTGTCTAATATTTTTTGGAAATCTATCTGACGGACTAATTAGATTTTTTTAGTAAAATATTCTTTTATCTATCTATCTAGGGAGAAGCTTACTTCAATACCAGAGTCATAAATATGAACCGCTTGGATAAGTCGACTGCAAGTACTGCACGCAAAGAGTATCTGACACGGTACGTCACGATCTATTAACTAAATGTAATGAAAAACCCGTTTGTAATGAAATATTGCAAGTCAAGCGTGAACTGGTGCACATCCATACATACTTGTATGGACTTGCTGATGCCCGCGGCGTCATCCGCGTGAATTTCGGTTTTTGGGGTTTTGTTTTGCGCGGAACCCTAATGACACAGTAATATTAGTGGTGTCCCCATGTTCCGCAGACAGAAATTTCATAGAATTTCGTTTCCCAGAAAATGTTTAACATAATATTTGGTTCTCGTATTTTTATTTCGACTATTATTGTTTCAAAGACTATTTACTTCAATGAAAAATATTTCACAGAAACACAATTCAATGAATTTTTAGTCACAGTTTTTTGTTTAACAAACTTATCAAAATGTAGAATTCTTTTTTAACGAATATTGTTTGTTGTATTTTTCCATGGAATTTATTTCAACGAAAATGTATAGATATAAATAGACAAAAACAAAAATGTTGTCTTAAAAAGTCAATATGTTGTGCTGCCAAAGTTAAATGACAGAAACGAATCGCTGCGAAACCGACTCCACGTAGTCTTGTCTGCCCTACAACCTAGAGTGTAATTTAAATCTGTGTAGGCGTGGAGGGGCGAGGCGGCCCGCGAGCTGAGGAGCAGGTGGTGAGCGTGAATACCATCTGCAACGATAAGCTCGCGTGGGACCACCGGAGCCCCGCAACGCCGGAGCCGTGACAGAAACTATGCCGGCTGCATGTTGCATGCTCGCTTGCATGATGCATGCTAGCTTGCATGATGCATGCTAGCTTGCATGATGCATGCTTGCTCACATGCTGTATGCTTGCTTGCACGCTGCATGCTTGCTTGCACGCTGCATACTTCCTTGCACGCTGCATGCTTGCTTGCACGCTGCATGTTTGCTTGCATCCTGCGTGGTTGCTTGCGCGCACGCGCAGTAAGTTTGGTTAGAACTGAGAGTCCCATTTCTGGGAATAAGTTTAATATTAAATAAAAAATACATATTAATAATATATATATTATAATAGTTATTTGTTATACAAGAGTGCAAAGTTGCTTTTTAACCGCGTGTTCAATTTTGATGACCGAGCAAGCGAAGGATTCTAAAATTGAATCACGAGCGCAGCGAGTGATTCAAAATTAGAATCCTGAGCGTTAGCGAGGGAATCAAAAGAGCACGAGGTGAAAAATCTTTGCACTCGAGTGCAACACGTAACTTTTCATTCCACCTCAGCGAGGAAATGACTAAATGCAAAAAAAAAACGTTTACAAAGTCTGAGTTTTTAACAAATTAAAAAAAAGTTGTATGATATATTCGGCACCATAGAGGTAGCAGTAAATAGGTTTAATGTTATTTTTTAATTCACAAACTTAGTGCACACGATGTTCTAAATTCAATTTACTTTATCCTCTAGAGAATAAAAACGGCTTTTCCACTCAGATATTGAAGATAAATTTACTTTATCCTCTAGAGAATAAAAACGGCTTTTCCACTCAGATATTGAAGATTAAAAATACTCTTTCCGAGATGGTGGGATGAAAAGAATATTTGATTTGTTATTCTATGATATGATTATTCTAACAATAAACTTTTTGTGAAACAAAAATCAATGATTTGAAAAACTTGAAAGTAAGATTCTGCGTATTGATTATTCTATCAAATCAAATCAAATCAAATCAAATCATTTATTATTTGTTAAGACATGGGTAGGTACAAAAGTAAATTATACAGTTCTTGAGTTTGAAACAATAGGACTCCATGCTATGCCAGAAGGCGTACAAATATCGCATGCAAGAAAACGAAACGAAATGCCTATGAAACGAAATTATTAGAAATATTCTATGTGAACCGAAATTCTATAAAACTATTAGCTATGAAACAACGTACAACCAATATTAGTACTACCGTACAGTAGCGACACGCTCCGCCTCTTCTGAAACCGTTCCTCACCTCTCCCCGCGTCGAACGACTGCTCTGCGAACTGCGTTTTTGTTCGAGCGGCGTGTAGACACGCACACACACGCACGTATCTGTACAGTCTGTTATTTTAGTAGTAGTGTAGGCAATTACATCGTTTTGTTTCTATAGAGTGTCGCCCCTTGTCGCTAACGATTTTCTAAAATAAAACTAAGCATAAGTTACTCCTTACAACATTAGGTATCTGCCAGTGAAAGTCACGTCAAAATCGGTCTAGCCGTTTCAGAGATACAACCAGAAGAAGCCAGAGATAGACTGACAGAATTAAAAAAAAAAGTGTTATAGGTATTTAAATACGTACTCGTACTGTAATATATCTGGGCGGGTATTGGGCGGGGTCTGGCTGGGGTGGGTATTTTTTTTTTCATGTTTTTTAAAAATGAAACCTAGCTAGATCGGTTTATCGCCCCGAAATCCCCTGCATAGGTACTAAATTTCATGAAAATCGTTGGAGCCGTTTGTGAGATTCAGATTATTAAATACATACACGCTGAAATAGTGATTATTTTCCCGAAGCGAACTGATTTTGTCGGCAAATTTAGAATTGTAGAAAACTAGCGACCCCGAACCAATACAGCGCGAACGGCTGACTGCGCGAGGTCTTGTGTTAACGAAACACAATACTTACCTAAAAGTTATTCCAATATTCCCTTCACACTTTTAGGGGTTTAGGACCGTTTTAAGAGGAGTTACATATTTTTTTAATTACCGTCAAACGGGGTGACTTTCAAAACAAGAGGTAACTTTGATAATTATCTAAAATTCTAATATTTTACTAATTTTTACCCGCAAAAATTAAACACAGTCGATTATTTAATCTTATATTAAGAATTCAAGTCATTACGCCATGTTTTGTTAACGGTGTAACACACTAAAGATAGTTGGAAGTGGAAAAAATTACGTTTAAAGTTAACTCTGAATATTGGTCAAAAATACGTTGTACGTCGGGGTGAATTTAAAGCAGCAATGCAAATTGTGGGTGTTATCAAAGCAGCCCCATTTTCAATATCAATAAAATTGACAGTTTATCATTTTTTTTCTCCTAAATTATTAATCAATTTTAAGTAAACAAAATTAATTGTGTTTTCATTCAAAAAGTCGTCATTAATTTTATTTTTTTCAGATTTTTTATTCTAATATTATCAATCTCACCCCGTTCGACCGGTATTTGAAAAATAAAAAACTTTTTAATTTTTTAAGTTAACTCTATAATCGAAAGTACTACTTACTGAGGGCAAATCTTTCTGCCAGAAAATGGACTGTTTAGATTTCAGCTTGTATACAAGAGTTGCTCGTTTACAGGTATTAGACATACTTTTTTGAGCAATTAGTAAAAGCCTTTACTTTATCATACAATACAAACAGATAGCTACTTCAATAGGGTATTTTACTCTATACGAGAAAAAATCTATAAATATGTTATTGAGACAGTTTAGGCATAAAGCAGTCGGAAAATGTAAGTTTTAGTTCATAAAATAACAAAACAAATTTTTAAATTCAATTTAAAGTTTTCAGTATTTTGAATCTGTTATAAAACACCGTGAAATAGTAGCGGCCATGTCATTACGCCATACGGCTGTTTAAACAAAAAATTGTCAACTGTCAGTCAACCGATTGGCGTATAGAGACTTTGCACTTTTATTATTTTCGTAACCAACGTAATTTTTTAATTATTACACCTATAACAAAATATGCTTTTAATTATTTCTAAATGATATACAATTATCATATTTAATATGAGCTCATTTGATACAAAACGAGCCATTTGCAAATCCGACACAAATCTTGAGTCTGGGCTGCTACAGATCCTATGGAAAAACCATACTATTACTCACGCAGTGGCGCTTGGAATCATAAGAACTAGGCTCACAGAAGGATACTGTGATATTGATAGTAATTAGTACTTTGTGATCAGATATGTATCCATATTTATTTACAACGTTATCAGAATTATAGTACGTGCCACGAAAGATGAGACTTGACACAGACTTGATTTGACTTGCGCAGTACTCCACTTAAAGGTCTCTTACCTTTAAATCGAGTACTGCGCAAGTCAAATGAAGTCTGTGTCAAGTCTCATCTTTCGTGGCGCGTATTATATATACGTTGTAAATAAATATGTATGAAAAGTTGAAAAACTGGCCAAGTGACACACGAAGGGTTCCGTACCATTATCTATACATATAATATATACAAAGCTTAGAAATAAATATAAACACATAATATGTACAATGCTCACAGAGCATCAAAAAAGTCGTCCGCATCGCTCTCAATGGGACAAGTGCCCAAAAGGCTAGCAGTATTACCACGTTGAATGGCAATGCTAATTATTTGGCCCAAGAAAAAGCCAACCTTTTGGTCACGTGAAGAGTCGACCAGCCGCTTTGCAATGTCTATACATTAGACACTATATTGTAACCTTTTTTTATCGGCAAAAAAACACGTTTGAAGATCCATAGGTATATAGGTAATATGGGAGCCGCTCTTAAATATTTATTTAATTCTGTTTTTAGTAATGTTGTTGCCATATATTGGGTACGTACGCACGTACGTATTGGGTTTACGGAACCCTAAAAAGGCGGAAACTCCATGAGCCGAGTGGTCGCCGGCCTGTGTGTCAACACCACATTACACAGTGGAGTGGTGTTGCGACGTGCCATCATCCGTCTGTGCCACTGACCTCGAAAACATTGCTTATGTAATGATATAACGAGTAGGCAGTTTTTTACTAGTTCCAAATCCGGGCCGTCTGCGTCTGCGCCGTTATAACATAACTATTATCATGACGCGTCTGAGAGGGGGGAGGGGTAGGCAGAACTGTATTATTATAATTACATATGTTGAGAGCTGGCTCTAGAAAGACGGCCATATTGGTTTTACTGTTTCTTTACTTGATTGAAACGAATAATATTTTTTAGAAACAACTTTTTTGAAAAAGAGAACCGCTTCAAAAAAAAAACTAAAAAGTGATAAATACCTTTAGCACAGAACACATGACTTTAGTTTCGGAAGTCGGTGGCAATACAAAACAACAAACAGAACAAAGCCACCGACTTTCGAAACTAAAGCCATGTGTGTGAAGGCGGTTTTCTTTTTTCAAAAAAGTTTTTATTTTACACTTTTTAGTGCCTTTATCACCCAAATCCATTACGGAACGGCAACACAGTTAAAACAGAGATTGAAAGTCCTCCAAAGATGGAAAGATGGAAGAAACGAAAACGTCTTCTCGGTTAAAGCTAATTTTTTCAAAAAGCGGTAATTAAAGTTCTGTTTGTTGTTCACTAAAACCTTCCCTAGAATGTAACAAATATTTTTCTGAAAACTGCATCAAAATCGGTTAAGCCAAAAGGGAGATAATCGCGGACAAACATACATACATGCATACAAACATACGGGTCAAACTGAGAACCTCCTTTTTTTTTTAATTCGGTTAACAAGTTCTCAAATGCGAATGGTTTTATTGGATAAGTGGGTGCAATAAATTAATTTAGATTCTTATGTCTTCTGCTTATCCCGTTGAAGTGTAAAGACTTACAGTATATAATCAAAAAAAAATGGCGTCCGAAAACGTCTATCCTGAAAGCAACCTCATTAATTTCATTGATTTAAGAAAAAAATTAGGTAATTAAGAGGGACAGATAACGAAAACTTTCACCATAGATTCATGACATGATTCTTGACACCTAAGAGGTGATACTTTTTTTTATCCTTTGATAGGCATACGTTTGACCATTATCTCACCTGATGGGAAGCGATGATGCGGTCTAAGATGGAGCACGCTTGCCTAGAAGCAACCTATTCACTCTTGACTTAAAGACTCCCAGGTTGTAGCTATCAGGAAACACAGACTCAGGCAGGGAATTCCACTCCTAAGCAGTACGCACAATGAATGTGTTCCCAAAACGGGCATTATCATCACTATATTTCAATCAATTTACACGTAACCTCACCAAAGTATACACCTAAACCTTCCTCAAACGGTTGAAGTTCACGTTCATGCACATTTTTAGAAAATACTGCCATATTATGGTCTGACGTCATAATTTCGTCATTATCTTTCTCTATCCACAGTAACTGCAACTGAGCGATTGGTTGTGGCTCAACTTCAAAACTGGTTTTAATATTGCACCTCACATTGTAGCTTCGGCTATGGACAGTAGAAATAATAATACACACTTTATTCAGTTATAAACCACCAGTAAATAGGAGCACCACCCCATTTCTACCCGTGGGTGTCGTAGAAGGCGACAGAGGGATATTGACTAGAGGATGGGCAGCAGCGTCCTTCTGAGTACCATAACACCTGGGATCGCCAACATGCATCGACCAAGCATGGCGATTACGGCAAACCCCCCTAAGGGGAGACCTATGCCCAGTAGTGGGCGTCTCAATGGTTATCATGAAGATGATGATGACATTTTTTGAAATAGACCCACATTGGAGTGGAATATGACTACATCCAAAGTATGTAGACATAATTCCACAGCTGACCAATAAGTGGGTATCACGATATCTCTTGGTAAGACTGGTTGTCAAACTTCCAGGCTTCTACTACCCGTAGCGACTATCAAAGATCTATGTGCAGGTTATAATAATGACCAGGTTGCAAGACACGATCACGCGACCTCACGCTTTGAAAGTGAACTGTTGCGCCACTAGAGTACTGCTTGAGAAATATATTTGTGTAGATTACATTTCATGAAACATTTTGCAACAAGTATTTAGTAGGAGATTTTGTGGACTTTCTCATATTTTTGGACTATTGTGGACTTTCTCAAACAAACTATCGTTTAACAAAAGCGTTTATTTAACCTTTCGTTAAACCTCTTTTAACGTACACGACTTGTTACATTGTTCTCACATTGTACCCCTAGATTCAATATGAATGATGTAACATTATTATTGATTTTAAAAGAGTGTTCATGGAGTTTCTTGCTCGTTCTTCTCCATAGAAACCTACTGTTTGGAACGAGCAACTAGCTTCAACTTTCTGACTGACTGACTCTGACAATTCAAAAGTACCTGTAGATGGTTTATTTGAAATAATTAATGAGTTTGAGTTTGAATAATCTCGCGGGTTAGGTTAAGTTGACATTTTAAAAATCGTTGAACTTCTTTCTTTCTTTCTTTCTTGTATTTATGGTACGTTCACAAACATATAAACTCACATACACAAACCGCCAGACCCTGAACAACTGGATCAGCAAATAAGCAACTGTGTTCTATGTTAAGTTCTTACTGCCGCACTCAGAGACGTCACTTAATAATAATGAATCATTAACTTTTATTGACGAATGAACAACTTGAAACGCTCAGTCAAAAGAAAAAAAATATGACATTATTCATGTGCCAAGTTATGTTGATCAAATAAAGTTTTTGATTCATTATTGTTCAGTGACGGGC
Source organism: Charanyca ferruginea (assembly GCA_947361185.1). Classification (NCBI taxonomy): domain Eukaryota; kingdom Metazoa; phylum Arthropoda; class Insecta; order Lepidoptera; family Noctuidae; genus Charanyca; species Charanyca ferruginea. The sequence continues at coordinate 14,353,122 of OX376085.1, forward strand.
ATCAGCCAAGCACGGCAATTACGGCTGGGCCCCCCCTTGGTGGAGACCTATGCCCAGCAGTGGGCGTCTAAAGGTTGACACGGTGATGATGATGATGAAGCATATGGGCAACTAGAATCAACTTTATATTTTTTATTATGACGTTCAAAAGTGCCTTTTTAATGGTCTAATTGAAATAAATGATTTGACTTTGACTTTGACTTTGAAGTGACGTCTCTGAGTGGGCAGTGAGATTTTTTTTGTTTTTTTTTGTGGCTTTGTGGTTTTTTTTCTTTGTGTCTTTTCTGATTTCTCATTTATTTTATGAACGATTTATTTATAACTGATTGTAGGTTATACAAATATTTGTTCAGTGCGAGAATAGAACCTGCGGTACTCTACGTAGCAATCAATTGCTCAGCCACTACATGCCGGCATTGACAGATGCACGGCGCACAACAAATCACTTCTCATTTGATATTGCTCTGCTAGGAGAGAGTATGGTCTGCCGTCAGAAAATATCAAAAATTTAACAGCCGGGCTTCAAACTGACGTCGAACCTACTTTTAAAGTCAATATCAGTCCGCCTTTGTACTGTGTTTTTTACATTTTGTGCATAAAGTTTTAATATAAATACTTAAATAAATATCATGACTTATATCATGACTTTATTAAAATGTGAATTGTTTGATTATAAAATTTATTTGATTGTTATTTTATTTGATTATTAATTTATTTCATCGTTAATTTATTTGATTATTAATTTATTTGATTGTTATTTTATTTGATTATTAATATGGCACTAACATAGTTATTAAGACCTTTGTTACTAACAAAATATGGACAAAAATTGTTTGCAATAAATGTATTTTATTTTTTATACTAGCGGGCCTGGCAGACGTTGTCCTGCTCTTAAAATAAAAAAAGTACTACAACTCTGCAGCGCCACCTACCGGGTCCAATTGTGAATTTAAACCATTCTCGAATCCACTGAAACACACACAAAAAATTTCATCGAAATCGGTCCCGCCGTTTAGGAGGAGTTCACTTTCATACACACGCACAGAAGATTTTTATATATTAGATGTGAAAGCCATTTAAGGCAAATGATAGCTTATAGATAGCTTATTGTACATTGTTTACTGTAGATCTTCGTCTGTAAGTTTCTTTCTATAGAATAGAACAAAGTCGCTCCCGCTGTCTGTACACTCAGATATTTTAAACTCCACAACGGATTTTAAAAAGCTTTTTCAAAAAAAAGAAAACCGCCTTCAAAAACTAAAAAGTGATAAATAACTTTAGGGCTGGATCAATTTTACCAAAATTGATCCAGCCCTTTTTGAGAAAATCAACAAAATCCCAAAAAAAATACTTAGATTACGTTTTATTAATCTTTGGAGGACTTACAATCTCTTATAAATGTGTCGGATTTGGAAGTTAAGGCTATACTAAAAAGCGAAAAATTAAAAGGTTTAAAAAAAACCGCCTTCAAAAACTAAAAAGTTATTATTTTATCACTTTTTAGTTTTTGACGGCGGTTTTTTTTTTTAAACTTTATATAGTACAAAATATTATTTTGAAGTTTTGCATATTTTTATTTTTATTTAGAGCGCCCTTCCCCATCGGCCGTACTTCAACGCGAGTGTGATTGAAACTTTTTTTGATTAAGAGGAAATACCACGGGCTAGAGAATTGAAAATTAGGTATTTGTAAAATCTATTGCTGTCGCGCGATGCCCGAGCACGAACCGCAGAGCGCGATAGAGACAACTGCAGCTTTGACCGAAAAAACCTATTAAAAGTACACAAAATCAATGATTCGTAGTCCCCTGATTTCTTCTCCAAAACTTAACCGATTTAACTGCTTTTTTTCATTAAAAAATAAAGAAAGGCTTTTGCCGTGTTCCTATGTTTTCTATTTTTTATATAATCAAGTCAAATTTGTTTTCTGAATGTTTGAACACAGCGGAAAATCATGCCAATTTTTTAGGTTTTTGAATATTCATATCTCTTTTAATAATAAATTTATGAGAAAAAGGAAAACATAGGGACATGCCAATAGTAGCCATGGATATTTAAAAAAATAATAATTGATCTGAACTGACATTATCCAGGGAGCGGATTGAACTGGCATTATCCAGGGAGGAAACAGGGGACGAAGTTTGTATGGAAAAACGGCCCTTGTGTTTCCTCTTAAACCAGCAACGCAAAGCTCGAAAACAAACGAGTGAGTGAGAACGCGATAACATCGCATGAAAATTGTCGCGCGGAAATTTCACAAAACTTGTTCCAGGAAATATATTACGTGTTTTTGGTACAAATGATTGTAAATTATAACTGTGCAAGGTTTCTATGACGCTGTTTTTTTTTACTTTTTCAATGTATGAGCGAATTATGAACGACCAAAGTTCACATAAAATTGTGCAAAAAAGCTGATTTTCGGACGTGTTTGTTTACTGAATTTGATTCTCAATAAGGATGTTATTTCGTCACATAGGAAACTAGATATTATTAACCACAAGATACCCCTGCGTTAAAAATATTTGGAGAAAAGAATCATGGCAGGATTTGTACGAAAAAAATAAAGATGTTTAGAGAAGTTGAAATTCTAATTCTTATACTCTTGGCTACCTAAAGAGTATTTTCAGGCATGTACAATATTTTTAAAACCCCGTATTAAAAATGGATGTTAAAAGTGAATAGTTTAACAAAAAGCCCATTATTTCAGAACTAAACCGCGGCTGACAGTAACAGTGACACTGACAGCACCGTTTTGCAGTTCTTACACTAAATTTGCATCGTTTTGTGGGAAATAATGTCCCACATAATGTTTTTTTTACACACGTGTCACCAGTGGCGTGCCTTCCATCAAAGCCGAAAAGCCTGGCTTGCTATCAATAACGCGAGACATTAAAAAAAAGAAACAAAAAAAGAAAATACCTCTAAATAGTAATATCGGGCTTGCCCTAACTTTAACCCCTAGGCACGCAACTGCTTGTCACATCACTTGTTTGCCAATTTGATAGATTCGCCAATGTCACTTGTGACTTTCTTTTATTTTCATTTCGAAATATCTTAAATATGCGGGGGTTTAAATATGGTAAGTATTTCAATCTACTCCATTCCATTCCATTCCATTGGAAAATATTTTTAACCCTCTAAATGATTTCTTTTTTTTTATACAAATGAATGTGTGGATATCGCCATGATTCTTTTGTTATAACGCCATAATAACATGAGAACGTTTGTATGGGAAATATGACTGGATGGGCGCCCTTTATTTGTAAATAATAAGTGCAATTATATCAACGCAACATTGAATAACATTTCGTTTCAACATCGGTGCAAGTGCAAACGCATGTTTTTGTTGCATAACCACAATTATTGTATGTTTTCAATAACCCGGTAACAAGTGGTACACTTACTCAGCTAACCGGTGATAGCGCGGTAACAACTGAAGCAAAACAGGTATAATTTCTAATAATTGCTTCAATTGTTTCGGCAACATTACCCGTGTACTCTAGTTAACAAGTTGCCACAAAACATAAAGGTTACAGAAGGACCGCTCCCGCCATCTTCAAAAATAATTACCTAAACTTGCCAGACCTACTAGGGCTGCTACTGTGACTCTGTAGGTTTTATTTGTGACAATATGAAATTTTATTGACACTGGTTGGAACTCAGCAATTTTTTTTTAACAACATTTTCCTGTTTGTCTTGAAATGTCAATGTCTCTCATTTATCATTTAGACAACACGTGACAGTGGAGACTGAAGACTGCTTAAAACTGCTTGAGAATGCCTATAAACGTAATGTCAATGCCTGCGTGCGAAAAATGGCGGTTTATTCTGAGTGGTCTCTCTGCTCGGGCGCGTCGCAGCCTTACATACTTTGTGAACTTGCTCCATATCGCTGTCGTTTTGATCGAAGGGAATTGTCACTTGACTTGATCATCTTGACATTTATTTATTTATACTTCATGCACAAAGGTACAAAGGCGGACTTAATGCCATAGGCATTCTCTACCAGTCAACCAAGGGTGGTGAAGAGATAACATGGCAGGTTTATATGAAAAAAAATATATATTAAAAAAGTTTAAAAGATATAAACTTACGAATATATAAACTACACATATATAATTTAATGTTTGGTATATAACATACCTATATAAAATATATATAAACATATAATATATATATATTATATATATAAATATAAATAAAGGAACAAAGTATTATGAGATGTCTCTGCTTATTTGTGCTGAAAATAAGTTCGCAATTTCCGCTTAAATGCATCTGGTTATTACATCAGACATCTAATAATTATAAGAATAATGAGTCGAATGTCATGAGTGTCGCGTTTCTCACAAATATTTATTACTTATGACTTACCTATTATCTGTAACATTTTTCAATCATATTCATACAACCATAGAGATGCGTCAAGAATATCATCATCATCAGCCTGAAGATGTCCACTGCTGAACAAAGGCCTCCCCCATAAATGCGGGGCGTTGTTATGAACCCCACGCTTGGCAGGCGTCTTGGGGATCGCAGTGAAGTTGTTAAGTACACGGAAGCCGCTGCTGCCCGACTTCCGGATTTTCCCTTAGTCGCCTTCGACGACACCCTCGGGATGATTCAAAAGTGCCTGTAAATGGTTTAATTGAAAAAATTGTTTGTCTGTAAAGTCGGTTTACGAACGATAGTTTTACGTGACAACGTCATAAAGAAACATAATGGCTAAAATATTATAACATGAGCAAATAATTGCTTCCGTCGAGGTGGGCGGAGCTTATTGCTTGGTCCGATCGTGCCTCTCTATCGCTTGTTCCGATTTCTCGCTTGCACGCTCAGGCTCAGGTAGAACGTGACACTTTTTCGTGCGTTCAGTCGGTGTTCATCGATTTATAAGACGTTATCACGTCAATAAATGTTTTGACTTTGACTTTGCTCTTAGCGTAGCTTACCTCCTCTTCTCGATCTTCCCTCTTCCCGAAACGCGTTGTTGTACTGTACATGAAGTGAGTTGTAAGCTTTCTTCGTGTACTGGTGCCAAAGTTGTATCTCCAGTTCCCGCGACCCCCGACGTAGGTGTGAGATGGAACACCGGGGTGGATTTTAATCAGTAAGAGTCTGACAGACCCCTCCGCCAGCCACAGGGCGGAGGACATCCATGAAAAAAAAGGACGCCTGACATGGGCCTTAATCGCTTAAGCCACCTTTCATGTAAGTGATTGTGGGTTCATGACTGGACATGAGCCAATGTTATAGACTGAGAACAACGGATTAACTCACTGTGTTGCCGGGTTCGTCCGGCAGCACAGTGACTCAGGAACACGACGGGCGATGTGTCATCCTGTGGAACTCCTTGAGAAAAGTGGTCGTATGCCATCGAAACTAGTCGGACGAACTCGACGACACAGTGAGTTAATCCGTTGTTCTCAATCTATAATGTGTTTCGTTTAAAGTTTCGTTTAAAGAAGTTCCAATATGACTTTTTCAATCTAAACATATACATATCATTCTATATACATACGTACAATACATATATACATACATAAAGCGGTTGAAGCAGTCGGTATCTCGGTTTATAGAAGATTTATTTCTCAAAAAAGAACATACATATTTTGAGAAACTCCTTTATTTGAGAAAAAAATCTTTATTTTGAGAAACATATGGAAGAAAAATAAAAATATATTTTGTTATGTAATAAACATAGTTAACGTTCGATCTGTCGTACATACAGTGGGTAGTCTTTTCTTATTGTTGGTTGGCCAAATACAACATTCACAAATTTTTAAAAATGTTCATTGATGAGCCTGCCTACGTATAAAAACTCGCATTTGTCACTTGGTAGTTCAAATTCTTAGTCTCTAAAGACAGTCCCGTACGGTGTATAGAATTACCCTTCAATACAACATTATCAAAGGTTGTATAGAGAGTGCCGAACCGAATGTACCGAACCGAACTTACCGAACCGATTGAGCCGAACCGAATATGTCGACCCGCTTATGTGTTTAGCGACACTGTCAAACGAGGAAAACAGAAAACGTGTCGTGTAGAGAACCTTTCGGTACGCTAGGACAAACGAACCGTTCACAAATATTTTATTGTCATACTAATAGACGAATATTTTAGCAAACACTTCTGTGTGTTACTATTAATCATAATTAATTAGCAGAGCAAGCAAGTCATTTTAATACAAAGTCAAAGTCAAATCATTTATTTCAATTAGACCATTAAAAGGCACTTTTGTACGTCATATTGTTAAATTTGAATCTAGTTGAATCTAGTTACCCATTCCAAATGGTAGCCTCGTATGGAAAAGAATGGGCAAGAAACTCCATACGTCATACTCTTTTAAAAAAGGGTGTTTACAATATTTTCATTTACAAGAATGTTTATTCTCTACATATATTATTAAATAACAACATTTAAAAGAATTAAATATGTACAAAGCTTAAATGTAAATTTAAAAAAATATATATATTATGTACAATGGACGGCTCACAGGGCATCAAAAAACTCGTCCGCATCGCTCACAATGGGACAAGTGCCCAGAACACTCGGACCCCATGGCTCTAGTGTTTCAACCCCAAACGGCTCAAACATATAACTTCCAAGAAGGTCGTTATATTTACGCCGTTACACAAGAATGATTATGTTATGTGAATACGATGTACCTTGTATAAAAATCACTATATTATGGTATGTACACGTATCACAAAATGCACAATCATTATGTTGACGCAAATACTTTTTACGGGTTGAACTACTTATGTTAAGTATCAACTCGTAACAATAGTATAGAAGTCAGTATATCAAATCATACCAAACTGTCAAATTTTCCCCATTGAAAATAAACCTTATGCTTTTGTAATAAAGTTAAAAATCTATCAAAGAAATTTGACCGATTGTTGTACCTTGATGTGCTGGCGACATGTGCTGGTAGTGGAGTGTATAATTAGTAGGTAATTAAACCTAAATAGTAATTAGGATATAGGTGGCTATGTACAGTCGCGGTATGAAAAGGTTAGTCACCTTAAAGTCGATTTTTACTTTCACGAGTGAAGAAACAGTACTGCCAACATTTTAATAAATGAATCGTTTTGCTACGTTTACTATCGAATAAATATTTTGCTTACTGTTTTACCGACTCCATCCTGTCAATTTTACACAAATGACAACTACCCAAATCAACTAATTGTTATATATTTGTAAATATACGTTATTGTTGTTTTCTTTTTTTCGGAATGGCAAGTCGCAAGTCAACCAAGGAGGTTGTCGGCTTCTTAACCGGGCTTTCCTGTGGTGTCTTAAAAACGATTTTCCAGTCAGGGCAAAAAAACTAACGTCTAAGGGCGTCGCTGGGGGAGGGCAGCAAAGAGCAAAGGGTCAGGCTGGATCGGATTTCCATTATTGGACGAATTTTAACTTACTGGCTCAGCGGCGCGGGCTGGCATGAGCAAGGGACGGGGGGGGGGGGGAATAATAATAACCCGGGGGTGTTAGTAACAATAAACTTAGCCTTAGCGTAATTATACTGATTTTTCATTCATACTCTATTTTGCCCCACTACAAGGTTTCATTGACAGAAATAATATTGTCGGGTCAACCGCATTGATGATAGGGCCAACCGTATTCTTGACCGAAAATGAAAGAACAGTACCAATAATATAATTAAATTATCTTATTAGGTAACAAATATAACCACCATTAGCATCAATCACACATTGTAACTTATTTCTCATTTAACTCGTAAGACGAAAGCAGTCCGTCTCTCTTTTATGATTTGACAGTAGTCTTCTATAGCCTTTTTGTTCTTCAGTTTCTATTTTCCCATCATTCGATTGAACCATTCATTCACAGTACGTGCTTGAAGGAAGAAGAACGAGCTCTCCCACTCCTTCCGCTGAGATCCACCCCCATATATTGGTAGAGATTCGTCCAGAACCCATTGAGTGTAATGCGTTTCTTATTACTCTAGGACAAAGTTCACACATTTGAGCGGATTAATTGTGTAACACAAAGCCGTTTTCTACATATTGTCGTCCCATGTAGACTTATTGTGCAGCATTAACCTCTCGAATGTCTTATATGGTCAACTTGCTCCTCGACCATCTTCTTCCACCAATTACCCACATTATCAACTTTTCCCTTGATTCTGGGCAATTTCCTTCCCAGTGGCGTATGGCTTATGTCCGCCCACTTCCTAAAGTTTCTAGTCCCTCACTTCCTAACCATTTTCGACCAATTTCCATTCTCTCTTTCCTGTCTAAAGTGCTCGAGGCCTGTGTGCACAAGCAGCTTTCAGGGTTTGTCCATCGGAACAGGCTTGTAAGCTCTTTCCAATCTGGATTCAGGCCTGGGCACAGCACTACCTCCGCTCTCCTTAAAGTGACTGGTGACATTAGAGAAGCAATGGGTGATACTAAGGTTACTGTGTTGGTTTTAATTGATTTCTCCAATGCCTTTAATGCCGTCAGTCATGATATTCTCCTATCCATTCTCTCACATCTTATGGTTTCCTCCAAAGGCGCTGGAATGGTTCTCTTCTTATCTTCGGGGACGTCAGCAGTCGGTTCGCGTTGACGACAATTCGTCGAGTTGGCGTGTCCTGGATGCTGGTGTCCCACAAGGCGGTATTCTTTCTCCATTGCTATTCTCTATCTTCATTAATTTTATTACTCACTGTCTTCGGTGCTCGTATCATCTTTATGCCGATGATCTTCAATTGTATACAGCTACACGGGTGGAAGATTTATCGGACGCTATAGAAGATGTAAACCGAGACTTGAATGCTATCAAAGACTGGTCTGACAGATTTGGGGTGGCGGTAAACCCCTCAAAAATGCCAGGCCATTATAATTGGAAGCTCGCGTATGATGGGTCGAGTGACGGTTAGCTCTCTTCCTCCGGTTATTTTTAATAGTACCGTCATCCCCATTAGCCCTAGCGTAAAAGATCTCGGTTTGCATCTTGACTCGACACTTGGTTGGCAGAGCCAGGTTTCTAGTGTCAGTCAAAGAGCCAACGGAACTTTGCGATCCTTGTATCGTCTGAGGAACTTTTTGCCTGCAAAGACGAAAACTATGCTTGTGCAGACTTTAATTTTCTCTATAATCGACTATGGTGACGTGTGCTACTTTGACTTGAACGCGGTTTTGCTGGATAAGCTGGATAGGGTCCTCAATAACTGCATCAGGTTTATCTTTAACTTGAGGAAATATGACCATGTGTCAAGCTACAGGTCTGAGTTAAAATGGTTGCCCATTCGCCAAAGAAGAAGTATGCGTGCATTGACAACATTGTTCTCCCTGCTCAACTCTCTCTCCCCTCCTTCTTATCTAGTGTCACACTTTCAATATCTATGTTCCTCACATGCTAAGAACCTGCGGTCTTCTAATAACCTTCTCTTACTTTGCCCTTCTCATACTTCTGATTTTGTTCATTCATCCTTTCATATCCAGGTCATTCTTCTCTGGAATGCGCTTCCTCTCGATATCAGGACGGCCACCAGTCTGTATGCATTAAAGCAGAAATTGCGAATTTATTTTCAGCACAAATGAGCAGAGTTGTCTCATAAACTCTTTTCGTTTATTAATATAATATATATATATAATATAGGTATGTATATATTTACTTCAGTGTATATGTATTCCAAGATATAATTATGTATGTGTAGTTTATATATATTTTTTTTTGTTTAGCTTTTTTGAATATTACTTTTTGTAATGCACCTGCCATATTATCTCTTCACCACCCTTGGTTGACTGGTAGAGAATGCCTAAGGCATTAAGTCCGCCTTTGTACCTTTGTGCATGAAGTATAAATAAATAAATATAAAATACGAAACGTGCAAAAAGAAAATTGCAATGTTGACAATGACAGACATTGAGATTAGCAATAGTTTTATTTAACAGAAACAAAGAGGATATTAGCACTACGCTTACCATAAACATTAAACCAATAAAAAAGTTTTACATTTCTAAACAATCTTCATAAAGAAGATAAAAAGTCAAACCACTTTGATCTAAGTCATTTTAAACCTTATTGCCAAACAGTTAAACACAATTTTCTGTGGAACAGTCATTTCTGTGACTCAGTTTGAAATGGTAACAAGTGCTCGCGGAACGTTAAAATAATCAATTTGCAAACTGACGAACCTTTTCATACCACTACTGTACTTAAAGTGTATGTGTGTGTGCATTATTATTTATTTATTGCTCACAAACATAATTATGTTACAGATAAAAAAGATTTCCGTAATTCCTGCAAACAACGACCGCAGAGTTACTAAAGGCGAAAATATATTATTATATTCTAACTACCGTGTGTGGTGGCTAGCTATAATATATTATATAGCACAGTATATTAATACATATTATAGCTGCGTATGTGATGGGCTTTATAGTCTTTAATCCATACTTTCCATACCTACTTTATATTTATTTTTTTATAATACTATAAACGCGAAAGTAACTCTGTCTGTTACGCTTTCACGATGAAATGGCTGAACCAATTTTAATGAAATTTGTCATGAAGATAGCTTGAACCACAGATATAGATAGACCTAGATAACGCAAGTATCACGATCTGTATGAAAACCAAGCGTGCCATTTTTTGGACGTCACAATGTAATACGAATGTGTTGTTTTTCCTAAATTTGGTATTCCCAGGTATTTCTGAGGGAATTACATTAAAAATAATTGATTTTTTAAAATGACTTACCGATAAAAGGAAACGTTTTTATTTTTTTTACTTACGATTTTTTATCGTAAGTTAGGCACGAAAATATGCACGCGAAGTAATTGCTCTTGCGTTATCTAGGTCTATCTATATCTGTGGTTTGAACTCTGGGGAAGGACATAGGCTACTTTTAAATTCGCGATAACCGTCATTCACGTGAGAGAAGGTGCGGGCAAAAACTAGCTGTGTATAAGCGTGAGTGAGTGTGAGTTTGTGTGTATGTGAGAGATGAACTTGAATGATTTATAAATTGGCGTCTGCATTTAGGTATATATGTATTTTGACGACACGGTTGGCGCAGTGGCTGAGCCATCGACTGCTGCGCAGCGTGTTGCGGGTTCGATTCCCGCCCAGGGTAAATATTTGTGTGATGAGCACTTGTGTTTGCCTTGTGTCTGGGTGTTGTTTATCTATATATGTATGTATTTAAAATATATTTGTGTATGTATATCAGCTGTCTGACACCCATAGTACAGGGTCTCCCTAGTTTGGGGTCAGATGGCCGTGTGTGAAAATGTCCCCACATATTATATTATATTATATATTATATTTAGTAACCTCTAAAAGCTTTTCAGTATCATCATACTCCAACAATTTCAACCTACATACTCTCACTATCTTGTGACTCTCACTTCTTTCACACACAAAGCTCCTCATTTACAAAACATCTTGAAACCAATTTGACCTGTATGGCATCCAGTTATTATTCGCGCCGACCCTGTTGGTTGGCGCAGTGGTTGGAGGGTTTGACTGCTGCACTTCGTGTCTCCAGTTCGATTCCCGTACGGAACTAATATTTGTATGGTCTACAGGCAGTTGTTCAGTGTCTGGCTGTTTGTGTGTGTGAGTTTATATGTTTGTAAACGCATCCACGATACAGGAGAAATTCCGAGCGTACAACATTTAAAAAAAACAAAAACAAAACAATTGTTACAAACTCTTTCTTAGATAGTCGGATTTCCGGAATCGATCAATAAATTTTAGATATTTAGTTGGATCAATCATAGACATTCTTTGTTAAATTATTATCTGTATTTAAATTTAATGGCAATATTTAAATACCGTTTGCATTAAAAACAAAACTACGCACGCACTACTTCCGGTTGTACCATCACGTTTTATTATAAATGTCAACCTAGGCTGTTTCCGGTAAAAGCTAACATGTGGTGGGAAGTAGTGCGCACGAGCATTAGGCAGTCGACGCTGAACAGTTGAAATGTACGCAAGTGTAAAGTGATTTTGTAGAAAACTTAATAAATATTGTGAGTGATATTCTGACAAATTGTTTTAATTTCCCTGGACTTTAATACAATTTTGCGAAACTTTGGCACAGTATTGCATTTAAAAATGCCGAACCGAATGTGCCGAACCGCTTAAGTGTTAGCGACGCCCACACTAAATAACGGGTGTTACCAGACCCATCGATCGATCGATGGTAGAAAGGATTTATTCGACGTTGATCGACAGTTTCTACCAGACCAATCGATCGATTGTAGATCGACGATCGATCGTTGGTAGAATGGATTAGTCGACGTCGATCGAGCTGCTTGAATAGTATTACTGATGAATTATAGCCGGGATTAATCGATCTTCGTCGACCGATGCCATCGACCGGCAATCGATCGATTGGTTAGTCGCACGGTATCTGTCGATCAGCCAAAGCTACCACACCAATCGATCAACGTCGATCGATGTCGTTTCATGGTGTCGATCGACTATCGATCGATTGTTGTAGAAACATAACCGGCAAATATGTATCATCTTCCGCAAGACACCCCTTTCTCGATATGTGTAGGGAGGAGTTCCATGAGGTATTTTCGAAGTCCATGATCAGTGGACTACCGATAAGTAATCAATAATTTTCTTTGATCTTCAATAGGAACAAAGTCACAATAGTGTACCATTACGTTATCGTGGTGGTCCATGGTCTACCTCCGAAGGTCTACGATTCTTTTTCTTCATCTAGTGAAACAAAAAAAAAAATTTTTAATTCGCAAGTCGGCTTTGGTTTTGTTAGTTGTTTGGTATTGCCACCGACTTGCGAATTAAAATTTCTTAAAATGTTTTTTTTAGTTTTTTAGTGCCTACTTCTTACCATACAAATTATTTACGAAACAGTAACACCAAAAAAAAAACAGTCATCCCTTAATTTTTTGGGGCAGACACTATCAATTAAAAAAGAATCATCTAAATCGGACTACACTGAAAAAAGTTATGCGTGGTCAAACATAAAAAAATAAATAAAAAATTGTTTTTTAAAGCCTCAGTAGACAGTAGGCCAGTGGATCATACAAATGACGTATGTTCCTTGTATAATTACGTAAGTTGGCAAGATTTTGTAGTGGGAGAACATCGTGTGGGGAGTGAGGTACGCAATTTCATTCATTTTTACACGCTTTTTTAATTTTATTATTAGCTTCACCTGTATGTTTGTATGTTTGTTTGTAACCGACTTCTTTGGGCGCGATTTTGACCCACTTTAAACGGCCAGATTTCGTTCAAACTTTGTAGATTTATCGAGGACCGATGACAATACACTAATTTGATAAAATTATTAAAAAAAAAAACATAAGTCGTTCAAAATTAGTTGCCGAAAAAACAGCTATTATATAATAGGAAGGTACTGCACAAGCGCCCCTGGTAGAATAAATGTACATAATATTTATAGATATAGATATAACCAAACTAAAAAGTTAAAAATAAATAATAGTTAAAAAAAACTAAAAACACGCTTTTTATAGAAAACCAAAGTAAAAAATAGAAAATAAATTTTAATAAATTATATTCTAGCTAGATAACATTGTAAGGGGGATTTCCGCGGTTTCTGGAAGGACACCAAAAAAGAAAACTTACGCCCTAGCCTTCCTGTGAGCATCGATGGTGTGAATGACCCGAAAGAGATTGCCAATCTTTTTAGGATTAATTTTTCGGTGAGGTCTCCATTGGGTACAGCGACGGGGGTGCTCAATGCTGACGTAAACAGACGGGAGGCGGGGACTACCTTTCGGGCGAAGGACGTTACTGAAGCTATAAAGCTTATCTCGAGAGGTAAGTCCCCGGGTCATGATGGCCTCAGCATTGAGCACCTACAGCACGCTGGACCACACATTCCTAGGGTCTTGGCTATGTTTTACTCGCTGTGCGTGAGCCATTCCTACCTGCCAGACGACCTTATGAAAACAGTGGTAGTGCCTGTAGTGAAGAATAGAACTGGTGACCTTGCTGATAAGAGTAACTACAGGCCTATTTCTCTTGCCACTGTTACTGCTAAAGTGTTTGACGGTTTGCTTAACGCACAGTTAAATAAATGTGTAACGCTGCACGATAATCAATTCGGGTTTCGTCCCCGGCTGTCGACTGAAAGTGCTATACTGTGCCTTAAGCATACCGTTAAATACGTACCGTATACGGACCGTAAAACGCCCGTGTATGCGTGCTTCCTTGACTTGTCAAAAGCTTTTGACCATGTAGTATATGACCTTCTGTGGAACAAGCTGAGGAGCATAAATCTGCCGCCGGAACTCATCAGCATGTTCCAATACTGGTATGCGCACCAGTCTAATAGTGTTAGGTGGGCTGGGACAATGTCGGATGCGTATCAGCTCGAATGCGGAGTCAGGCAGGGTGGCTTAACATCTCCTACCCTGTTTAAGTTGTATATTAACGGGCTGATCGTGGCGCTCAGCAGTCAGCGTGTCGGCTGTCACATTGATGGTACTTGTATCAATAACCTGAGCTATGCTGACGACATGGTGCTGATGAGCGCTTCGGTCTGCGGCTTAAGGAAGCTGTTACATGTATGTGAGGAATACGCTTGTGGTCACGGTCTAATATATAATGTAAAGAAGAGCCAGTATATGATCTTCGAGACCGCCAGTGCAAAATGTCCAGAGAGCGTACTTCCGGTCAGACTCAATGGGGTCCTTTGGAAAGGGTTAACAAACTTACATACCTGGGGCATGTTTTGACTGTCGATCTCAAAGATCACGCGGACATCGAACGGGAGCGGAGGGCGTTGTCTGTTAGAGCGAACATGATCGCCCGCAGATTTGCACGGTGCTCGAATGAGGTTAAGGCTACGCTCTTTAGGGCTTATTGTATATCGATGTACTCGTGCAGTTTGTGGGCTCACTACTCTAACAGAAGTTACAGCGCCATCCGCGTCCAGTACAATAACGCGTTCAGGTCGGTGATGGGGCTACCTCGGTACTGCAGCGCCTCGGGCATGTTCGCTGAGGCGCGCACTGACTGCTTTCACGCAACCATGCGCAAGCGCGCCGCGTCCTTGGTGCGCAGGGTACGGGCTAGCCCCAACACTGTACTGACGATGATTGCGGGAAGGCTAAACTGCCCCTTCATCCGGCATTGTTCCAGCAGACACGTTGCTGTACCAGTGCCGGGAAGAAGGTATTAACTTATTGGTATTTATTTTTATTATATTTTTATTGCTTTGGCTTGATTTATTTGATATTATTTTAATTTTGTTTCGATTCTCTTTAATTTTTTTAAAATTTTGTTTGATTTTACTTGATTTTGTTTGATTTTATTTGATTTTATTTGATTTTATTTAATTTAATTTGATCTATTTCATTTAAAATTATTTGTTATGTTTTTATTTTATTTTATTTAATTCAACTTTATTTTTACGTATTTAATCTGTTTCATCTGATTTTATTTTATAGTATGTGTTTTATTTTTTATTATTTTATTGTTGGCAATTGTGGGTGTAATTTACCTGAAATAAATGAATTTATTATTATTATTTAAAAAAAAGCGTGGGGTGCATGGTGTCAATAGTTATAAATATTTTATTGACAGATATGAGTAGAGTGGTTATCATTTTGATAATATCTTAAAAAGCACCCCACGCTTTTTTTTAAATAAAATAATTTATTATAATTTATTACATGCGCGAACTTCCCCCACTACAAAATCTTATGCCAACTTACGTGCCGGTAACTGAATCAACGGTTAAAAATGTAACCGACTTAAAAAAAAAAGGATGTTCTCAGTTCGACCCGTATGTTTGTATGTATGTATGTATGTTTGTTCGCGATTATCTCCCGTTTGGCTGAACCGATTTTGATGCGGTTTTCAGAAAAGTGTTTGTTACATTCTGGAGAAGGTTTTAGTGTACAACTAATAGAAAGTTATTCAGCGCTTTCTGAAAACAAAAACAAAAAAACCGAGAAGACGTTTTCGTTTCTTTCTTTGGAGGACTATCAATCTCTGTTTTAACTGTGTTGCCGTTCCTTAATGGAACGGATTTGGGTGATAAGGCACTAAAAAGTGGAAAATAAAAACTTTTTGGAAAAAACAGACCGCCTTCAAAAACAAAAAAGTGATAAATAACTTTAGCACAGAACACACATGACTTTAGTTTCGGATGTCGGTGGCAATACAAAACAGCAAACAGAACAAAGCCACCGACTTCTGAAACTAAAGTCATGTGTGTTCTGTGCTAAAGTTATTTATCACTTTTTAGTTTTTTTTTGAAGGCGTTTCTCTTTTTTGCAAAATATATTTGTGCTCAGCTTGACACCATAATAATTATGTTAGTTGTTTTGGTTAGCAGCGCCGCAGGTGGCAGGTATTCGAACTAGTGGATTCAATTTGCGCGCCATTTTGTACACGACGCGACGTCCGTATCATCAATAGGTTATTTTACCCAAAAAATCTAATTAGTCTGTCAGTTAGATTATCGAAAAATATTGGATACGTATTTTTTGTTTTATCAAATGAACTAGCTATTACCCGCGACTTCGTCCGCGTGGTTATGAAGATATGAAGTTTAATGATGTTGAACGCAAACTATTTTTATATTTCAGTCAACAGATAATGCCTATTTTATGACACCAATTTGTAGAAAAATAGATGTTGCTATTTCCGTAAAACCTACAACACCACATTTATAGTTTTATTTTCAGGCTGCAGTTTATTTCAATTCATTATATATTTAAAGAGTGGTTGTGTTCTGTTTTTGTGTTAAGACTCACATCCGTGTAGTAAGTGGGTCATTGTCTGGTCAGGAGCACCGCACTCACACTGGGTATCAGTGGGATCTAGTATAATCCCCCATTTTGTTAGGTTGTGTTTGCAGCGGCCTTCTTGGGAGCACACGCTATTGAGCGCTTTCCATTTAGGTCACTGCAAATCACTTCCGAATGCCAAGTGTTCCTAGGTTGAAAGAAGTTGATGTTCCAACAACTTTCGTCTGACCGTACGTGGTCGGTCCTGGATGGCCTGTGTGCTGCGGAGAAAACTTTTCCGACTCTTAAGTCTACATAAAACTGTTGTATGTTTGTAGAGGGGATGGATAGTATTAGTAGATTTTAAATGTGAGCTTTCTAAAATTAAATCTATAGTTTTACAGAAAACGATGGTCAATGTGGGATAAACAAAGATGTATAAAATATTGTCTGTAATTTGGTAATAAATATGGTGATATGTGAATACCAGGTTCTACGAACTTAGTATCACCCAGGATTCACCACATAGCACTGTATTTTGAGAGATAAGAGAGTATTTTTTTTTTCTTGCGATTTTGACGTGCCCTTAAACTCCACTTTTCATTTAAGATACTTTTAACCACAAAAAAGCGTCACAGTAGTACCCAGGGGAAAATACAAAGTAATATTTGAGCTATAACCTTATGAACACTAAAACATATTAAGACCTCGATTGGTTTGAATTTGATTAAGTTGTATTTTCTATTTGTTGTATTCTAAGTCATCAATAAATGTTTGTTGAACACATAGAGTTAGGTTATATATTCTCTTGAACTAGCCCTGTCGTTAAATCAGTATCTACGTGACAAGACTTAACTATATTCTAACTCTCTACCAATTTACAGGTACAAAAAGCTAAGGATTTATATATATATATATAAACTTGCGAGAGCAAGTCCAGGCTGTCAAAAAATTATTTCTTAGCAAATGTCTCCTACTCGTAAACTCTAGACTTACAAAATTTCAAGTCGGTTGTTCAAAAATTAATCAAAACTTTCAGACAAACTTAAGAGAGCCATTAGACCTGTTTAATCCGGCCCTGTTACAAAATCCGTTCTCAGCAAACGTCTACTAACTATTAACTACCTCCCTGCCAAATTTCAAGTTTCTAGCACAAAAAATGAAGGACTTTCATACAAATTTGCGAGAGCCATTAGAACTCCGTAATCCAGCCCTGTCGCAAAATCCGTTCTTAGCGGATGTCTACTAACTATTAACTACCGCCCTGCCAAATTTCAAGTGTGTAGCACAAAAAATTAAGGACTGCCATACAAACTTGCGAGAGCCATTAGACCTCCTTAATCCAGCCCTGTCGCAAAATCCGTTCTTAGCGGACGACTACTACTTATTACCTACCGCTCCGCCGAATTTCAAGTTTGTAGCGCACAAAATGAAGTACTTTCATACAAACTGGCGAAACCCATTAGACGTCCTTATTCCGGCCCTGTTGCAAAACCCGTTCTTAGCGGACGTCTACTATGTACTACCCCCTGCTCCCTGCCAAATTTCATCTTAATATGTCAAGCGGTTTTTGATATTTCGTGATGAGTGAGTGAATGACCTTTCGCTTTTATATATATATTTGCCGGTAAAAGTGTACTGACATAGTGATATCACACGAGTTTTCGACGCACTGCATCGTCTTTATTTTTTGTTTACGTGAAAAAAGAAAAAACACGTGTCCAATATTTTTAGAAAATCTATCTGACGGACTAACTAGATTTTTTTGGTAAAATACCCTATTGTGTTTCATAATGCCGAGGCCTTTGTCGAGTGTTTGCAAACGGACCGCACCGTTTGTATATTGACGGATTATTCAATATGCTTGCGACATACTAAGGCAAACATTAGCATGTTTGAATTTTGTACTTTGTCATGTAATACCTATTTGATTTATTTGAACCTGACATTATTATAATTCCACGATCACTAGAGCAGACACGTGTTTCCAAGGAAACATAATTATTAATACTGTGTTACGTTACATTTGACACACACTCAGTCTGATACTACTCTCTGTGTCCACCACTAGGCGCTTCGGACAATACCCGAACTAATTTCAAATTCGCAAAATAATATCTTCCAATTGTTATTCGCATAAATGGCAACGTCTTTGACCGTCATTCTTTGTACTCGATCTTAGTAAAATTACTAAGATTGAGTTTAAAACCTATACTTTTCTTATTTAGTGATTGGATAATTTAATCTTAAAGTATAGTGCCTTATTAAGGAGTGTTAATATTTTTGGTAATTAACTATTATTGTTGAAGAGTGTCAAAGGATCCAATAGGTAAGTTTTTTATTTTTGCAACTATCTGTGTGTGTGTGTGTTTTATCTATTCTAACAACTAGTCCCCGTGTAGTGTAGACATTGATAAACAGTAAATTTGAAAAAAAAAAAAAAAACTGTGGTATTATTTTGTATAACATAATGACAACATGTACACAGGTTAACACGAGCTGTGGACATGTGTACACGAAGAATCGTCATATTATTTTAATGAAATAAATAGTCAGGTGATATATTAAGTAGGTATTACATAATAAAAAAAAACTTTTTGACAAAAGAGAACCGCCTTCAAAAACTAAAAAGTGATAAATAACTTTAGCACAGAACACACATGACTTTAGTTTCTGAAGTCGGTGGCAATACAAAACTACAAACAGAACAAAGCCACCGGTTCTCTTTTTAGTAAAAAGTTTTTATTATTTTCCACTTTTTAGTGCCTCCGTATCACCTAAATCCATTAAGAAACGGCAACACAGTTAAAACAGAGATTGAAAGTCCTCCAAAGATAAAAAAGATGGATGAAACGAAAACGCCTTCTCGGATTTTGTTGTTTTTTTTCAAAAAAAACGCTGAATAAATTCCTGTTTATTGTATACTAAAACCTTCTACAGAATGTAACAAACACTTTTCTGTAACCCGCATCAAAATCGGTTCAGCCAAACGGGAGATAATTGCGGACAAACATACATACATACGGGTCGAACTGTGAACCTCCTTTTTTGTGAAGTCGTTTAAAACCTAGGATTGAGACCTATCTACGTTTTGGAACGAGCAACTAACTTCAACTTATGTACTACCAGAGGCTTTACGTGCTTTCTGAGACAAGGAGGGGTCGCAAATACTTACTAATATTTAAAAAATGTCTCATTTCTGGTCAAACCGTTGCTCATAGCTGTAATTCGTAGATGTTTGACAGTCGTTATGGGTAGTCTGAAGTCTGAAGATCGATTCTGCGAGCATTCTCCGACAGTCGTTTCTCCTTTGGACTGACCGACAAGACGTTTCGGTTTTGAGAGATTCGTCGATAGAACGTTTCACCTATGAATGTTTCGCCGACAGAATGAAGCATAGTTGGTTACGTTACGTTGACCAAAGGTGAACGCAGTTTTAGCAAGCTTACACTAATTAAAACTTACCTGAGGTCTACTCTTGCAGAAGATAAGCCACGTAAGTACGTATAAACGTATAAACCTTCCTCTTCAATCACTCTACCTATTGATGAAAACCGCATTAAAATCCGTTGCGTGGCAGTCGAAGAACACCGTGGTGGTTTTAGCCGCTAAGAGTCCGGCACCCACCACCCCCCCCGTCTTCCCCGGACGGGGGATACTCCAGATATCCCCACGTAAAAAAAGTGTGGCACGCTTACAACCTACACGGGTCTCCATCGGCGATCTTTGGGTGTGACTGACCCACAGATTTGTGCCTTTGTGCCTATTGGCCTAGTTCTGTTCTGTCTCCTGCTTGATTTGGAGGGAAGTGGAAAATATGTTTTTCTTACTCCTCCGCTGTTCTTTTCTGATTAATTTCGTTGCGGGATCCAAGACAGTTGAATCGTTTCTCTGGGACTCGTCGAGCTTCATTGCTCTGGCGCTTTTCTGGTTTTCGCGACTGTTGCTGGCTGTTGCTGGCTTACAGGAGTTACAGTGGTTAGGGAATAGTGTGGCGGGCTTGACCCACAGATTTCCCCTTATCCCCAGCTCCCCAAGACAGGCCAGCACCGCCTTGACGTCGCTGGCGATCTCCTGTAGGTTACCTGGCTTACCGAAATATTTGCCTTGTATGAAGCGACCTTAGCACATGGGCTGCTGTCTCGTCCGCCCCCATGCAGGCTCTACACTACTGTTACATGAAGACATACATGATCAAGCAACTGACTTCAAAAAAATAAAGAAGGAAGGTCGATTCAACACTACGCTACAAATTTAATATGAGATTGAATTGGCTACAAAAAAGCGAAATGTAAAAATCTTTTTCAAGAATAAGAATAAGACTTATTTATTGCGTAACTGTGTACAATGAGATCTTATAATAATACATAACAGTTTTTGGATCAACAGTTTACCCATGTCGGATATGCAATATTTAACAGTGAAAAAACAAGTTAATTACTTAGGGTTAACTACATACGTCATTTTTATATATGTGATTTTTTTCAAAAAATTCATTCAAATTATAATACACATTATTAATTATCATTTTTTTAAATTAAGTTTTAACAAATGTCCATTTAGTTCCTTAATAGCTACTGGTAAATTATTGTAAACACGAATAGCAGTTACGTAAGTACTTTTGTAATACATCATATTAATCATTTTAACAGGCGGTAAAATTATGTCATATTTATATTGCTTGCAAATGTTTCTCTTTGAGTCCGATTTTAGACTAAAATATTGCATATTATTCTTGACAAATAAACATAGTTCCAGTATATAAATTCCAGTAAGTGTCAGGAAGCCCTTCATTCTAAAAACATCTCTTAATGACTCGGTACTATGCATGTTATTGTTCTAATACATTTCTTTTGGAGAATGAATGTAGATTGAATGTTTGTCGAGTTTCCCCAGTATATAATACCATAGGTTAATAATGGATAGACGTTTCAAAAATAAGCATTTCTAGTGACATTTTCATTTGTTGATTCTGCTAGTATGGACAAGGCATAACAAGCACTGGAAATTTTCTTGTTGATTTTATCAATATGATCCTTCCAATTGAAGTGTTCGTCTATTATTACTCCTAGGAAATTAATGTTACTTAGGTACTTTTTCAATTGCGACATCGGTCACTGTTATTTTTAATTTAGTAGGTTTACTCTTGTAATTTCGAAATTGAACTACCTACTTTGGTTTTTGAAAGATTTACCTTTAGATTTATTGACTGCAGCCAGTCAGTTACTGTTGCCAATGTTTCGTTTATTTCATTTTCATAGAAATCATTTGAGTCATTTTTAGAGATAAAAATAGTCGCGACATCAGCATACATTACACAAAGGTGATTAATAATATTTGGAAGTTCGTTTATGTACAGTAAAAATAATGGGGGCCCCAATATACTGCCCTGAGGTACACCAAGTATTACATTTTTAAATTCAGATTGAACAGCCTCCACCATTTTTGTTGACTCATTATATACTTCAATAATAGTAGCTTGCTTTCTGTTATTTAGGTAATTTTTTATTAATTTTAGCGCTATACCTCTTATACCTATATTTTCTAGTTTATTTAGTAGAATATAAAATTTTACACAGTCAAAAGCTTTTGACATATCAATGAAAATAGCAGCACATTGTTTTTATTTCATTTATTTTATGCCAAATCGAATCGAACATTTTATAAATTGCCAGTGATGTAGTTTTATTTTTTTGGAATCCGAATTGATTAGCATTTATTACATTATTAACATCTAAAAATTTTATTATTCTGTTACATATTACCTTTTCAAATATTTTCGAAAAACTGGGGAGCAATGAAATTGGTCTATAGTTATTTACGTCATGTTTCGATCCTTTTTTATATAAAGGTTTAATAAGAGCTTTTTTTAAAGCATCGGGAAAATCTCCCGTTTGTAGCATTAGATTAAGGATATGTACAAGTGGGTCAGCGATAAAAGGAATACTTTCTTTGATAACATTAATGGGTATATTATCATGACCGAAGCTACTTTTATTCTTCAATTTTTTCACAATATTTATTACTTCACACCTATCTACTGGAGAGAGAAAGATGCTGTTAGAGTTTAAGGTAGTCTGTGGTCTGTGATTGCTTGTTGTTGACATGTTGCAATTCTGGTTAATAAAGAAATAATTAAAAGTACTTGCTAGTTTTACAGGTGTTTTCACGACGAT
This sequence comes from Charanyca ferruginea, assembly GCA_947361185.1. Classification (NCBI taxonomy): domain Eukaryota; kingdom Metazoa; phylum Arthropoda; class Insecta; order Lepidoptera; family Noctuidae; genus Charanyca; species Charanyca ferruginea. The sequence continues at coordinate 14,375,996 of OX376085.1, forward strand.
TTTTAACATTAAGTTATGTAAAATCCGTGTGATATTTAATGCATAAGTTCAAAAGGTGATACAAACAGGTGACCAGTGACGACCAATAGCGCAGTTTATGACTTGCCAAAATGGTTTTACTCAATTTACTTATTAAACGTTAATTTTCAGCAAATAGCGGCCAGACCTTGAACAATGACTTGATTACAAGCGCGTACGCAAGTCACCATTTACATAAATTATAATTATTTGTAGTTGTAGACAATATAATTATTTACTGTTTGTCAAAATAAATGAAATGTTCATTAGTACAGTCACCAAAAGTGATTTAAGTCTCCAGGTTGTCAGTAATAGTTGAAGTTTGCTTAGAAACAGATGGAAATGTAATTAAATCATTGAACTGTTTATTTTCTACTAATTCTTTTTTCAACCGACTTCAAAAAAGGAAGGAGGTTCACAATTCGACACGTTTTTTTTATTTTATTTTTATGTTTGACCACGCATAATTTTTTTCACTGTGGTCCGATTTCGATGATTCATTTTTTTTTAATTTATCGATAGTGTCTATGTACGTACCTCAAAGTTAGACCCGTATAATTTTCATGAAAATAATAAATTCCACCTCTAAAGGTGGACACTTATGGGATGACAGATTTTTTTTGGTGTCACCATTTCGTAATTAATTTGTATGTTATGAAGTAGGCACAAACAAAAACTTTTTTACAAAAAAACAAACCGCCTTCGCAAAGTACAAAATAATTTTAAATTCGCAAGACAGTGGCAATACAGAACAACAATCAAAACCAAAGCAGCCGACTTGCGAATTTAAAGTTATTTTTTACTTCTTGAAGACGGTTGTCATTTATGTAAAAAAGTTTTTTAATTCTATTCGAAAACATCGATCGGTTTCGAACTTATATCTTTGGTGACTGTACATTATACGGGATGTTTGGTAGATCGATGCAAAGCCGTAAAGCGGAGCTAGTATAGACTATTTACAACCATTTGAACCGAACTTGTCTTAGCCGAAAAGAGACTATTTTTTTTTTAGCAAAATTTTAATGATTTTTGATAACAAAACCCAAAACATTGCAGTTAGTTGCAAATAATGGCCAATTTGAAAGATAAGTCATTTATTTATTTTTTGTTTCGTTAACATAATGCGTAAACAATCTAATAAAACATAATTAGGGGATCTGTGTGATAAGACAATTTTTCTACAGACATTTAAAGTCAAAGACATTTTTAAAGATTTCAGAAATCTGTTTTTAGACGGCATGAAGAAAAATTCACGGATGGTGTTTTTTTGGTTCAAACATTTTTAAAAACATGTCTGGTTATTGTTCTTTCTTTCGAAGTATCAACTACGCGGATAGCTCACCAACTATTGATGTTAGGACCAACAAACCAAATTGAGGGAGAAAATTAAATTTTTTAGGCGAATTATTTAAAAGAAAATCTATATCTATACATATAATAAAACAGTAAAAAAACTTTGTCTGTACATTGAATATATTAAAAAAATAATTATTGAGGGGGGTTTAGAAATAGTAATAGAGCACGAATCCAAAAAATAATTCTGTCTGTTTGTCTGTTTGTCTGTTTGTCTGTTTGTCTGTTTGTCCGTTTGTCTGTTTGTTTGTACACGCTAATCTTCGGAATTGCTGGACGGATTTGAATGATTTTTCTTTTGTTGTATAGGTATTAAGTCTGGCCAACATATAGGCTATAATTTATCTTGGAAACTTGAACACCTGATGCAGAACCGCAACAGACCAGCTAAACTATAAGAGATACAAAAATGGTACCATAGCAAAAATTGCTCCACGTGATGAGCATTATCTGCTGAGAGAATAAATTTGAAGATCTGGAACACCGAATGTGGAACTCCAAGAGCCCAGCTACACCATGACACATATAGGAATGACGTCTTAGCAAAAGCTGTTCGGTCTGATGGGCATTTCCTGTTGACTTATAAAAATCGAAGATCAGAAACATCACAGTGAAATTAGTGATAGCTTTGATTTTTTGACTAATTTCACTGTATCTTATAAAATAACATAAGCTGGGAGTACCTCCACGCGGTGAAGGCGGTAACAGTTTAGGGCTGATTTTTGATGACGATGGTATATCATTGAAAATTTGACTCTACTGGCCAAAATTCCCATTTATTTTTTTATTTTATCGAATAAATATGCCTTTGGGCTAATGTTATTTTGGTGTTTAATTTCCTTTACACGGTAGCATACCCGGTAACGCAGGGGAGCAGTCACTTAGATTTTAATTGATCAGGTATCTCTTCACAATAAAACTATAACCATGCCTAGAAAGAGGTCAAATCTTTCCCAATGTTCCAAAGGAGCTAAAAGATTGAGGATCATAAGATCCCAAGAATCTACCGAAGAGCGTCAGGAGAGACTTGATGCTGTTCGAGAACATCAGGCTGCAAATCGCTCCGTGGAAACCTCTTCAGATCGCGAAGCACGTCTGCGTTCTCAGCGTAATTACGCATCGACTTCTAGGTCTCTAGAGACAAGTGGGGAACGTGATGCGCGACTGACCGCTGATCGTGAACGACACGCATTGTCTCGCGAGTCGGAGACGTTCACGGATAGAGAATTGCGCTAGAGTTCTCAGCGTATTTACGCATCTGCTTCTAGGTTTCTAGAGACAAGTGCGGAACGTGATGCGCGACTGTCCGCTGATCGTGAGCGACATGCATTGTCTCGCGAATCGGAAACGTTTACCGATACAGAATCACGCTTGAGTTCTCAGCGTATTCGCACATCTACTAACAGGTCTTTTGAAACGAGTGATGAACGTGATGCACGACTAACTGCTGATCGAGATTATCATACATTGTCCCGAACACGCACACAACAAAATATCCATAATCAGTTAGAAAGTGAGAGAGAAAGAATTGCTGGACTACGGCAGGAAGAGACAGAAGAAGAGCGCAACGAACGTTTGAATTCTGATCGACTTCGACATTCTCTGAACAGAATGTCGATATCATCTGAAGAATAGGATGTGTCTCAGATATAGCCGTAGGGCATGGCGACCTTCCTTGGGTTGATAAGGAACGGAGTGCATTTACGTATACTCCTAAGATTGACTACGCCACATATTCCGCCATCGGAGGTATATATGATTCAAAATTGTACTTTTTGAACGTCTCGAATCGTCTCGCGCATCCCGTTGGTTTCCTGTCCCCGGGCTCTTAGAATTCGACATCAGACGTTTCAGATCTTCGATTTTGCCGACCCCGTTGTCGCTGGCATAAGCAACAGGATCCGCGTACGAAGTCGCGGGCAGAAGCTAGTTATAAATAAAATCATTTATTATTCGTGTTCAAAATGTTCGCCGCAGTCTCTAACACCAACACGGGTCCCGTCTTCACACTTCTGTTGTTGTTATTTTTAACTTCATCTCCAGTTTCATCGTTTCAAACTCAGAATTAATTCTCTCAATCGATTCTTCTTACTTGTTTATTTCCACATTCGTATAAACTTCCATGGCCCGACCCCACACGTAAAAGTCAAGCGGAGTCAGGCCGGGTGACCGCGGGCAGGCCAAGGGTTTGCCCCGTCTCTGCCAATCCAGCTGTTACGGAAGCAATTATTTAAGTGCTCTATTAATGTCTAATGCGCTGAACAACCATCTTGTTGAATGATGACTTCTCGGTCTCTCTAGCCAATATCGGGGCCTCGAATTCAGACGACTTGTCGGTCTCTAGCGATTACCGGATAATTTGTATGATGAATCTAGCCATACAAATTATGCGGTAAGAAATGGGGCCAAATCCTGTGTTTAAATGTCGAGCTATTTTTCTTGTGCTGGTATGTGGATGAGCTTGAAATGCCGCCAAGATATCCTCTATGTTAGTTTCATGTCTACCTGGATTGACGGGGAGTTACCCTCACATTCGGTACTCTACGATTAGGACAGCGTTCTTGGTACATCCGTCGTGCTAACGATCCAATGCCGTCTGCTCTGCCATACATAAAAACGATGTCTGCTTATTCCTCGTTCAAGAAATTCAATCAAATATTTTTTTAAAAGTTAAATAAGTTTATTAGATACTTATTTCACTGAATGGATCCTATTTCTTCCCGGATAATTTGGATGGCAACAATTATTTGGAATTCCTACAAAATTATCTTTCTTGTAGAGGATTGCCCGCCCCGACATTCACTAGAGATCGACAAGTCGTCTGAATTCGAGGCCTGATATTCGCTAGAGAGACCGAGAAGTCATCATTCAACAAGATGGTTGTTCAGCGCATTGGACATTTAAGGTACGGGAGCACTAAAATAATTACTTCCTTAACAGCTGGATCGGCAGAGACGGAGCAAACCCTTGGCCCGCCCGGTCACCCGACCTGACTCCGCTTGACTTTTACGTGTGGGGTTGGGCCATGGAAGTTTATACGAATGTGGAAATAAACAGGAAAGAAGAATCGATTGAGAGAATTAATTCAGAATTTGAAACGATGAAACTGGAGATGAAGTTAAAAATAACAACAACAGAAGTGTGAAGATGGACCCGTGTTGGTGTTAGAGACCGTGGCGAACATTTTGAACACGAATAACAAATAATTTTATTTATAATTTTCTTTTAAATATTTCGCCTAAAAAATTTAATTTTCTCCCTTAATTTGGTTTGTAGGTCCTCATTTCAATAGTTGGTGAGCTATCCGCGTAGTTGATACCTCGAAAGAAAGAACAATAACCGGACATGTTTTTAAAAATGTTTGAACAAAAAAAACACCATCCGTGAATTTTTTTTCATGCCGTCTAAAAACAGATTTCTGAAATCTTTAAAAATGTCTTTGACTTTAAATGTCTGTAAAAAAATTGTCTTATCACACAGATCCCCTAATTATGTTTTATTAGATTGTTTACGCATTATGTTAACTAAACAAAATAAAAAATAATTGACTTATCTTTCAAATTGGCCATTATTTGCAATTAACTGCAATATTTTGGGTTTTGTCATCAAAAATCATTAAAATTTTGCTAAAAAAAAAATTGCCACACTTCGGCTAAGACAAGTTCGGTTCAAATGGTTGTAAATAGTCTACACTAGCTCCGTTTTACGGCTTTGCATCGATCTACCAAACATCCTGTATATTTACATATGAACACGTGAGTAGTACATACATTCAGTTCGGCATTATTAAGAGTGGCTAAACGTCCTAATTCTTATACAAACAATCGTACGTGATTATGGAGTTATAACAGTAAAGTAAACAACCATACGAATTCAGTAAATAAATAAATAAAATAAATAAATAAAAAAGCCATTAATTATTCTACTACCCAATTACACTTCTTTTTACAAAAATATTTGTAGCATGCGTATACATAAATAAAATACAGATGATTAAAATCCCATATCATGCAAAATGATTATAATTTTTTTTTCTCTGTGCTATATGAATTATAATTTAAATTATTTTATTTTGTGATATATTCATGATTTTATTATATATATTTCGTATAATGTATTTATTTATTATATAATAATATATGGCATATCAGACTTTAAATGTTACTTTTTAATGATTTTTTTAACAAAAACCCGACGCCGTTTCTACTACGGTATAAAATAAAATGGTTATGTCCTTCTATTAATTCTGTCTTTCTTCTAACTTTGCTTACGAGTGTGTATTCGATTCGTGACGAAAACTTCATGTTTTCGCGTTTTGCCCAGAGCAATATCGTAATGATTTGAGCGGATTATTTATAGACAATGACAGTAAATTAGAAAGATTAAGTCTTGATTTAGGGAGCTACAGAGTAAAAGTATATTTTTTTGTTATGGTTTTATAAAGCGAATACAATCCTTTCATAGCGTTTTACAAAAATAGACGTCAAAGTTAACTTTCAGGACGAATACAACCATTACAGTAGGTATGCCAAAATATAATGCCGATCAATTTCAATGATTCGTGCTTATTTCGTACGTATTTTTATTTCTGATGCACACAAACAGACTATTGTATTGTACTAGTGTGGGTCAATGCTGCTACGCCGTTCTAGCAATCGTTTAGATTTTGAGTTGCGCTAAATCGAATACGCGCCCTGCCAATAATGTCCCAGTTGATTCCATTAAATGCATTGTTTATTCTGTGATTCTGTTTTCAACCGACTTCAAAAAAGGAGGAGGTTATCAATTCGTCTGTATTTTTTTTTTTTTATGTTACCTGATTTCTTGGGACTGGGTGAACCGATTTTGATGATTCTTTTTTATTTGAAAGCTAGTGCTTCCCGTGTGGTCCCATTTTATTTTGGTCCAGTTCTGACAATGGCATCAGACAACCGCCTTCAAAAAGTGAAAAATAACTTTAGCTCAGAACACACATTGACTTTAGTTTCGGAAGTCGGTGGCAACACAAAACAACAAACAGAACAAAGCCACTGAATTTCGAAACTAAAGTCAATGTGTGTTCTGTGCTGAAGTTATTTTTCACTTTTTGAAGGCGGTTGTCTTTTTTGTAAAAAGCTTTTTTCTTTTTTTTCGGTTCAGATATTTAGGCTGGCAATGTGTACAAAACAGTTTATTCGTTTTTTGTTTTCAGAAGTTTGATTGTAATGAGTACTCGTCGTGTACTTTCCTGGGGGGGTTTGGTCTGCATCCTCCACGGGGACCACCCGGATTGGAGGAGGTGGAGAGACGACCTCTAATCGTGTTCTGCGGTGGGGTTTATTTCTGCGGAAGTTGATTCAAACGAAGTTTTCTGTGGTACACACGGTTACACATCAAGCTATACATTTCGAGTATAAGCTGACCTCTCACTGTATGGAAATTCTGTACAATGCGAGACCAGCATATACTGGAAATGAGTAACTTGATGTGTAGCCGTGTGTACAGTATTCATATACGAAGTGATATTATTTGTTTTGGTTTTCTTTGGAATTTGCATTCGTATTTGGTTGGTGATGACGGTGCTAAGGTGTTTAGGCGATTCCGATAATTAGCGTTTTAGATTTCGTGTGTCTTTTTTTGAATTTCGGATATTTGGATTATCTTTTAATTTAACAATTTTGTCGTAACGTAATACAACATTTTTTTCCATGTAGGCGCTCTTTTCCCCCTTTGTTTTGGATCTCTTTACGCTTTAACAAAACCTCTTGAGACAATCGTTCAGTGACTTACTTTTTTTAAAAATTCTATTTTCCTCCCCATTGTTGTTAACATCACTGATATAGGTCTGATCTTTGTTCCTTTCTTGCCCAACCTTCTGACCATTTCTATTTCAAAGTTATGAATGTCAATCTTCATTGTATTATTTATAGTGGATACATTCTTGAAGTTCTGCATATCAACGCTCTGTCTCTTCCACTTCAAAAAATATAAAGAAAACATATCTTTCCAAATGCTCTATCTTTTTTGTTGTTCATTCAATTCTTTTTCCTGTTTTCGATCACAGTACATTTTTCATTTATATTGTTATCAATAGTTTGAGTGATATTTTCTTGCATCTTCTCCATTTCTTGTTTCTGAATAAGTAGGTTATTTTGGTTTTTTTTTTATATTTCCATCTTCGGCTTCATTGTTTTGGTACCAGTACTGCCCTCTAGCGGCTATAAGCAGCGTAACTTTGCGGGTTTGATTGCAAGTCAAAAGCGTCAACAAGAGCTGTGCGCGAGCGTAGTGACGTTGTAGTACCGCTTGATGTTGGTAGATGGCGTTAGCGGTTGCACAGTTGTGATAGTACAAAATACTTTCTTCATTGTAGGTTATATTGCTTATTTGGCATTACCTTCCTCAAGTTTTGCCTATCATCATATATTTAACACTGACTGACCTTCCAAAATGACTTTCTAATAGTTTTCCCAATCCTTCTACAGGACTAACACTTTATATTGTGTTCCAAGCACGCCGGTATTTTTATGTTTGTTTTCTTCTAATTTTAAAGAATACACCACAACTTTTGATGAAACAGTTCACTTTGCACTTTACTGCATTTGTTCTATGAGGTTTATTATATCAAAGAACACTATTCGTATTTTTATTTCGGTAAATAATACGGAGCTGAATTTGACACGAGCACTTTGACAGTTTCAGTAAACACGTCTACAAATACGTTTTTTAGCACAATTTTTTTTCAACTTTGGCCTTTCATAATGTACTCATACAATATGTAAAAGGGTAAAGAAAACATTATCATAGAATCCTTGCACATGTAATGGAGACTCTAAATTACAAACACTTTTACCAAAAACTTGCAAAGATTTTACAAAACCACGATATTCGGGAACAAGTTTCGTGAAATCGCGAGTAAATTTTCGTGCGACTATATCGCGTCCTCACTCGCTCGTTTGTGTTCTGAGTTTGCGTTGAATGAAACAAAAAGAAGTCCATCATGCTCGCTTCGACGTTTCGGCGGCTCTCAGACCGCCGAGGTTGACGGGACCCGCCTACATCATGTGCAGTTCAATAGGCGGAGGCGCGATGAATGCCCGAGCGAATCTCGTACCCCCACCCATAGGTCGGTCGAGGAACACCGTGGTGGTTTTAGCCGGTAAAAATACCCTCCTGTCTTTCCTAGGCGGGGGAGAGCCAACGAGGATTTCCCCACGTTAAGAAAAAGCGGCCCAAAAGGAAAAGGCAGATGAGGATGCACCTACATATTTTTGTAACACCTAACACTGTAACTCTAGCTACATAATATGTTTACAAATAAAACATTCTGATGATGATTCTGACAAGTATACGTCCTGTCACAGCCATGGCAGTAGACATCGCCCAGCGCACCGAGCTGGCGATCCTGGAGCGCCAGAAGCCGATGAACGCCGTCATAGACCGCGGAGACTCAGACGTGCAGCAGTTCTACCGAGGAGCTGTCGTGTTCCTGACGGGAGGCTCCGGCTTCCTCGGCAAGCAGCTCATCGAGAAACTCTTCAGGTAAGGGAATCCTTCTATTTTTAGGCGTAGAATCACTGAATGGATTCAGGGAATACAGTCGAGCCATGACGTGTATTGGTTTCGCATATTATTTCTAGAAGAGCTGCTTTTGTCAAAGATTCATATACCAGCCTATTGCCGTCCACTGCTAAAAGTAGGCCTCCCCCAGAGATCGCCAACTAACCTAGTGTTGGGCAGCCAGCATCCATCCGCTGCGAAACACCTTTATTAAATCGTCGATCCACTGTGTCGCAGGGCGTCTCACACTAAGGCCCGGACTCCACCGAAGCGGAGAAGAAAGGAGATGACTCGTAAACAACCAATGGGACACTATATTGCGTTGAACCTAAGCGGTGAGATGTGAAAATAACGCAAACCGATTGGTTGTTCGAGACATCTCCTCTCCTCTCCGCTCTGGTAGAGTCTGGGCCCAACGCTTGCCCAAAGAGTGGAAGAAGGAAGGTGAAGAGTGGAGACCGCGTTTGGGTCACAAATTCAGATTTAAAAATTAGAACTGTATTTCTTTTTTTGTTTGTGTGTGAAAAATAATCAAATAATTATGTCATCTATATCCCGTGACATTTTTTTCTTGCCATCTTTTCTCCTAATTGGCATCTTCTTACCACTGGGTATCGACTCAAATAACAGAATCTTAGCCTTCACAATTTCGTCTGCTGTGAAGGAGAAGGTACACACCTGATGCATACTCTTCTCATCCATAACGTCCAACACATTTCGAAGGAACGCCAATATTTTGTTCACCACTATATTGCAACTGCTACACTTTAAAGTATTTAACGCCATTGTTTACAACAGTGAGTCACCAACACATCACGACAGAACTGTTAACGCGTACGCGCTCGGTCGGGTGCGCGACAAGACTGATAGAGGTGTTATTGAGTTTTCGACTAGTTCGGTTGATGACTGGCCGAAAGTCAGTGTGTTGATATTACACGGTTTCATAACGCGGCCTGCAGGAACGACACGCCGCATTGCGGTCAACCGCAAGTGCACTTTAGGCCTAACCCTGCTATTTGCGGGTAAAAATAAAATAACCTCTATTCATATAACTATCATTAAGTATAAAATATATTTTATTGTTTTTAAGTATATACAATATTTACAATAATAATAAAAAAAAAACTAAAGTATTAAACTAAAAAAAAAATAACACAATAGGGCATCATTTATAACTTACTATCACCAGGTACACCTATGGTAGGTCAAGTCGTGCATCATCAAAATAGTTAAATCATGTTCGTGTAACTACAAACATTACATGAGATATTGTAAACAAACTAATATTGTAGACAAACAATGTGGTAACACATTGGCCGATTGTTGCAACATAAAAAAAAAAATATATTATTTACTTTCACCGGTCAATGTGGCGACACTTTGGGGAGGCCTATGTCCAGCAGTGGACGTCTTTCGGCTGAAATAATGATTATAATTATTCACTTTTATTTATTTATTGTATTTAATAACTTTATATAATTAATAGTTATGTCGGGTTTACATATTTTCTACATAATGTTAGCTTGCATATTTTTGTTAGATATTTATTATTACAACTTTTTATTTATTTACCTTTAAGTCATGACTGTGGCCGCCCGTGGCATCTCTGCAAGGCCCTGTCAGAATACCAGCGCTGCGACATTTCATATCGTAGCATTGTGCTGAGACAGGAGCCTTTTTGGTCTCGTACAGGTTCTATAAGGCTTTTTTTATGTTTTATTGTTTTATTACCTGTTTTATATTTGTGTTTACCTGTACGAGGTTACAAATAATCAATTTTTCTTTCTTTTTATTTCTTTCTTTCTTTAAACCGTAATATGCAGTTCGTCATTCAAGAGTATCTCCGAAGTATTCCTTGTTTAGGATCATTAAGGCATCATTAATAATATATCTTATCTTATGATTTGATTTGATCTTACTATCATTCGAATTTTGTTTCAGATCCTGTGAAATCAAGAAAATATACTTGTTGCTTAGACCAAAGAAAGGGAAAACAATTCAACAGAGATTAACCCACATACTTAAAGACCCAGTAAGTATATACATGGAATTAGTAAAATAGGAAAGGAACTCAAAAGTCTGACAACCAGTCTTACCAGGTTTATTGTGTTACCCGGTAACTGACTTGTGAAGACGCGAGGCGCGCGGCGGCCCGTGAGCTGCTCCTCAGCTCACGGGCCGCCTCGCCTCTCCACGCCTACGCAGATTTAAATTACACTCTAGGAGTAGGGCAGACAAGACTACGTGGAGTCGGTTTCGCAGCGATTCGTTTCTGTCATTAAATTTGGTAGCATAACATATTGACGTTTAAGACAACATATTTGTTATTGTCTATTTATATACATTTTCGTTGAAATAAATTCCATGGAAAATTATTGTTTGTTGTATTTTTCCATGGAATTTCGTTAAAAAATAATTCTACTGTTTGATAAGTTTGTTAAACAAAAAAATGAGATTAAAATTTCATTGAATTGTGTTTCTGTGAAATATTTTTCATTGAAGTAAATAGTCTTTGAAACAATAATAGTCGAAATAAAAATACGAGAACCAAATATTACATGAAACATTTTCTGGGAATCGAAATTCTATGAAATTTCTGTCTGCGAAACAAGGGCACACCACATTATTTACCTATTATTATTTAATACTTAGGGTGTTACTACACCAATCGATCGATGCCATCGGTCGACATCGATCGACGTTGATCGATTGGTGTGGTAGCTTTGGCTGATCAACGAATACCGTTCGACTAACTAATCGATCAGTTGCCGGTCGATGGCATCGATCGACGTAGATCGATTAACTCCGTATCTTCCTCTAATCCGTATCCGTATAAATCCATCACTAATAATAATCAAGTACCTCGATCGACGTCGATTAATCCATTCTACTATTCTACTATCAATCAATTGGTCTGGTAGAAACTATCGATCATCGTCGACTAATCCATTCTACCATTGACCGATGCCGTCGATCGACGATCGATGCCGTCGATCGATGATCGATGGATTGGTCTGGAACACCCTTAGACATACAGTTTGCTTGCAACTTGCATTTTTTTTTTAACTATTATCATTACTCAGTGGATAAAGTCAAAGTCAAATCATTTATTTCAATTAGACCATTATAAGGCAATTTTGAACGTCAAATGAGAAAAAAAAAATTGATTCTAGGTGCCCATTCCAAAAGGTAGTTTTGTATGGAGAAGAATGGGCAAGAAACTCCATACTTACTCTTTTAAAAACGATGTTAACAATATTTGCATTTACAGGAATTATATAATTATACGTGAATACGACTATACTACCTTTAATTTTATTTTAATTATACTACCTTTTGGAATGGGCTACTAGAATCAACTTTATATTTTTTTTATTATGACGTTCAAAAGTGCCTTTTTAATGGTCTAATTGAAATAAATAATTTGACTTTGACATTGACTTTGATGTACCTTGCATAAAAACACTAGGTATTTGAAAGTGTGTACAAAGTATCACAGATTAAGGAATGACAGACTAAGTTATATATACACAGATACACAGTGTTCACATATTAATACAAATTTTGAAACAGTAGACGACGATAACGGTGCTGATTGCTTAAGTGTTATATAAATTTCTTTTTTAGTATTAAGTATTATTACGCAATTGTTTTAAACCCTAAGGAAAAAAAAACACGTATTAACTGCATCCGGTTAAATTGGAAGCCGACACCAACATAGTTTGGGAGAAGACAGGCAGATGATGATGATGATAATTTGATAATTCTTTCGATGCTACATCACACGGCTACAACATTAACGTATGTCTCCTTGCTTCCAGTTGTACGACATTCTGCGGAGTAAGAAACCTAACTTTGCGGACTGCATCGTACCGGTAGAGGGAGACGTGGCTGAAGTCAGGATCGGCATTAGTGATAAGGACTTGAATAACATCACCAATGAGGTACCTTTCTAACTAGTGTTATACAAAGTGTTATGGTTTTACTTTACCAAAGTTTAAAGTTGTCGCGTTGTGCCGGCCGCTAATATCACCACCCCAATTCTACCCGTGGGTGTCGTAGAAGGCGACAGAGGGATATTGATCAGAGGATGGGCAGCAGCGTCCTTCTGAGTACCATAACATCTGCATTCGCCAACATGCATCGGTTAAGCAAGGCGATTACGGCTGAACCCCCCTTGTGGGAGCCCTATGCTCTGCAGTGGGCATCTAAAGGTTGACATGATGATGATGATGATGATTTAAAAAGACAAAGGGGTAAAGTTTGCATGTTGTCACTATTATAATACTAATTTGTTGCTAAGATTTAGGATATACAGTAGAATCCGTTTACAATGACTCCGCCTATATTGACCAGTCGTTTAATATGAAGTAGTTGCAGTGTGAGGTTTGGTTTTCATATTAAATCTAATAATAATAATATAGATAATAATCTAATAGCAGAATTCGGATACAAGAATGACATGTCGCTTTTTTTATTATTGATAGGCATACGTTTGACCACTATCTCACCTGATGGGAAGCGATGATGCGGTCTAAAATGGAGCACGCTTGCCTAGAAGTAACCTATTCTCTCTTGACTTAAAGACTCCCAGGTTGTAGCTATCAGGAAACACAGACTCAGGCAGGGAATTCCACTCCTTAGCAGTACGCACAATGAATGTTTTCCCAAAACGTTTCGTGCGTGTGGGTGGGATGTCCACCATGTACCGGTGGCGCATCGCCGTACGTCTTATGGTCCGATGATGGAACGGGCTCGGCGGAATTAAATTATGCAATTCCGTCGCACACTTCCCAAAATGCAACCGATAGAAAACCGACAGGCCAGCAACTCGGCGTCGATGCTCAAGATTTTGGATCTTTGACTCGACGAGCCTATCATTGCCAATGATCCTCTTGGGTCGTTTCTCATTTGACTCTAGGGCATCAAGCTGGTATTTGGCAGATCCGTCCCAAAGATGAGAGCAGTACTCCATACACGATCAACCCTGCGCTTTATAAAGTTTAAGCAGCTGTTCCGGCGTGATGTACCGTCTCACTTTTGCTAGGATCCCCAACTTTAACGCTTATTAGTACTTATATTTAAGAAATTATGTCCGATTATTACTGGACATATTTCCCGAAACCCTTTCCCTGCATCGCAGTTGAATGCGTGGTGCGTGGCTCATTTTTGTTTTGATTCGCAGTGACTAATATGTCAGTATTGTTAATGATTTGTGCACAAATTGACTCCGCAATGCTATCTGGGGGCACGGCAGTGCCCCCGCCAAGACGAGTCAAGCGAAATGCGAGGGTACTGCCTACCTTAAGTCGAAGCGCTTTGTCGTTTTTTTTAACTTGGGTTTGTATTACGCCAAATAAACAAAATTCTCGGGATTTAATGTCAATATAGTAGACTTATTAAATGTATAAAGTTTCAATTGCATAGTTCATAATTGATATCTAAAAGAGCCCGATTTCGTCACTAACTCACTGATGATCATCAACATTCTGGGGTACTTCCTGAAGTCCTAGAAAGCTCAAATTTTGTATTTAAGCTAGTATTAGTATACAAACCATAAAAAAATTTCTAAAACTAGAAAAAATTAACAAAAAAGAAATGTCTTAAAAGTTATCAGATCTCTACCTATAATCTCTACTTTACTAGCCCTAACTTCACAAAATCTACTCCTTAGTCAGATCTGATAACTTTTTGACAATGTCCCACCAAAACTTTGGTGGAATTTCACTTCTTTTTGTAAGCCCCACCAAAATCCCACCATTTTGGTGGGATTTCACTTCTTTTTGTAAGTTGCCTAAGACATTTTGGTGGGACACTGTCAAAAAGTTATCAGATCTGAGGAGTAGATTTTGTAAAGTTAGGGCTAGTAAAGTAGAGATTATAGGTAGAGATCTCTTAACTTTTGACAGTGCGAACCATTTATTTCGCGTCTTGGCAACATTTTACATGAAAATGTTTTTGGTGGGATAAAGTATTTACCTTGAAGAGAAAGGTACAGATGCCAGCATATCAAGCCATTCTAAACTGTCAAATTTTCCCAATTGAATTCGGACCTTACTCTTTTGTGATAAACGTGAGACGTGCTGGTCTCTGTAGGTACAATTATATTTTTTTTAAGTATATGCTTAGTATGACGTCAGTCTAGTACAACGTGTTTGTTACTTCCCTTCGATGTCATTATAAACGGATTGTACTGTAATTCATGGTATAGGTCACGATAAATGATGTGACAGGTTTTGACTTATCTTTATACAAAACTATATACCTACGTGTCTATAATACTCCAGGTAAACATCATCATCCACATGGCGGCGACGGTGAGCTTCAACGAGCCGCTGCGCAAGGCGGGGCTCATCAACGTGCGCGGCACGCGGGAGATGCTTGCGCTCGGCAAGCAGTGCCGGCTGCTCAAGTGAGTGCCGGCGCTACCAGAAACCGGTTGGAGACAGCTGCTCTGTCTTGTGACAATACTATTTATTATTTATTTATACTTACGAAGCTAATCCGAGAGTAGTAGAAACTAGTCCTACTGTAGTAGAAACCAGTCCGACAATAGCAGAAACTAGTGCGACTATAGTAGAAACTAGTCCGACAATATAAAAAGCCAGTTTGACTATTATAGTAGAAACTAATACGACAACAGTAGAATGTAGTCCATCAATAGTCGAAATCCATTCGAGAATAGCAGAAACTTGTCCGACAATAGCAGAAACTAGTCTGACAATAGCAGAAACTAATCTGACAATATAAGAAACCACTTTAACTATAGTAGAAACTAATTCGACAACAAAAGTAGAGTATAGGCCGTTAATAGGAAACATTAATCCGATATTAGCAACAACTAGTCTGACAAATGCAGGAATTAGTCCGATAATATTAGAAATCAGTATGACTATAGTAGAAACTAATATGGCAATAGTAGAATGTAGTCCGTCAATAGTAGGAGCCAGTTCGACAATAGTACAAATTAATAAGTTATTAGCAGATACTAATCCGACAATAGTAGAAATTAATCCTGCAATAGTAGAAACTAGTTTGACAACAGTAGATACTAGTTTGACAACAGTAGATACTAGTCTGACAACACTAACTTGAATGTGTCATCAGACTGTACAATCACATCTCCACGGCCTTCGCCCACGCCACGGAGGACAGAATCAACACCGACATCAGAGAGCAGTTCTACCCGAGCCCCATGCCCGCAGACGTGTTCCTCGAGATGGTGCAGAGCGTGGAGGAGGAGCGGCTCAACAGTATGACGCCTGCGTAAGACATACACATGTTGAACTTCTTACGCTGTAATGATGGTGTAGAGTTGCTGTACTTGGATCTTCAGGTTTGTCTCGTGGTCACGGGGTGAGTTTTCAATTCTCAGTTACAACCTGGAATTTGGAAGTTGGTGGTGCGACTCCCGTGTACCTCGGAAAGCATGAAGCCTGTCCTATGCCTGATCTCTTTCCGGTCGTGTCCGATTGTCGTCCAATCGGCTTATGAGAGTGAAGTGAGACGAAGTGCACCTGTATTTAAGCACACACTTGTGCACTATAATATCTTCTACGTCTCCATTGAGATTAGCTGCCGTGGCCGAAATTCAATCAGGACAATAATACCTAATGATATTAGTCCAAGTTACATGGAACTTACTCACATTTGGCGGAACGTGGGCGTCTTATGAATACTCTGTCTAATTGCTTCAACAATAAGATGTTAATTACTTTGTTCCGCAGTTTAACCAAGGGTTGGCCGAACACCTACACTTTCACGAAAGCTTTGGCCGAGGAGATGGTGCGCACCAGCTCCGGAGACTTGCCTATCTGTGTAGTCAAGCCACCCGTAGGTAATCCTTATTACTTATCGTCGTTGATAGTCCAATTCCGCGTAACTAATGCTGTTAAATATCGACCGTATTTAACATCAGCGAAAGTATTCATTCGCAGTGCTTAGCAATGTTAGTTACGTTGAATTCAACTATCGATGATGATACAGTATCCGACTAAATACGAGTATGTCTCGTTATATTCACACTGAGCGTATTGTCAGCCGACTGCGAGAGAGTGTTACGCAGTTTACCGTCACTTCAAACTTAATATTTTTAAATTTATCTTTTGTTGACACCAAACCGACAATTTTAATGTGATGAGCATTTCTGTTTGCTTTGTGTGTGGTTGTTGTTTATTATCTATTTATATATTTGTGTATGTATGTCAGCTGTTTGACATACATAGCACAGGTTCTGTTTAGTTTGAGGTCAGGTGGCAGTGTGTGAAATGTTCCCACTTTTATATTATTATTAATTTTACCACTATTTTGATATTGGTATAAATTTATACCAAATAATAATAAAAAAATATCCAAATATAATATGTATATACCAAATAATAATGACGCCTCTATCACGCCTCGGCAACACCGTGCAATTGCACGGTGTTGCCGAGGCGTGATAGAGGCGTCATTGAGTCCATCATTACACCTTGATTTCTAAGATACAGGGACATCCCTAGTTTGGAGATCAGGGTTTCAATATATATATTATGTACTAGCACATTGTCCGCGACTTTGTCCGCGTTTATTTTCTCATAACATTCTTTTTTAATAATAGCCTATATTACTCAGAATCAAGAATAATGTAGTATTCTAATAGTGAAAGAGTTTTTAAAATCGGACCAGTAGTTTTTGAGTTGAATCGTAACAATCTTTCCTCTTTATAATATTAGTTTAGAAAGTACGATCATCATCATCATCATCATGTCAACCTTAAGACGCCCACTGCTGGGCATAGGTCTCCCCCAAGGTAATCGCCATGCTTGTCCGATGCATGTTGGCGATCGCAGTAGGTGTTATGGTACTCAGAAGGAAGCTACTGTCCATCCTCTGGTCAATATCCCTCTGTCGCCTTCTACGACCCCCACAGGTAGAAATGGGGTAGTGCTATTCGCGACCGGCACCACACGGCAAGCATCAGCCAGTTAGTTATAGTATAACATTGAATTAGTATGTAGGCTTATCATAAATAAACATTTTATTATTATTGATGCAAGTGTCATTTCTGTGAGTAACTTTCGATTTGCCTTATCGATTTCTTTATTTATTTCAGTGATCAGTGCGTTCGTGGAGCCCTCTCCAGGCTGGATAGATAATCAAACAGTAATGGCTTCGCCGATTGGGGTATGTACCGCAATATTTAACGTGACCGTTTACAGTTTCAATATTTGTAAATATGTTAACATTACGTATCTAGGAACAAAACTTAGCTAAAATTTCATAACTTGTAATACTTTGTACATACTCTAACATAGTGGTGATACAAGATACATCATGTTGACGTATAATTATAGGTATATGTATTGTAAGTATTATTCCAGTAAGCAGGTTTGGAGTTTCTTGCCCATTCTTCTCCATATGTAACTACATTATAGAAGGGGCAACTGGATTCAATTTTTCTTTATTATTTTCAAAAATGGTCTATTTAATGTTTGACTATTTTATTTTAAACAACACAACGTTAAAGTCAAATCATTTGTTTCAATTAAACCTTTTATAATCACTTTTGAATTGTCAAGGAGTCGGTCAGTTAGTCAGAAAGTTGAAGCTAGTTGCTCGTTCGAAAACGTAGGAGCAAGAAACTCCACGGACACTCTTGAAAGAGTGTCCGTAGAGTTTCTTTTTTTTTTTTTTAATCCCTTGGACGGGTGGTTTAACTAACAAAATAGTATTCAGCGAAAGCTTGCACAGCATTGTATCTCATAAAATAAAAAAAATTGCAAGTGATAACGTAATATTCGCAAAATGTATGAAACCGATAGTAGTTCCGCGAGTTAGTTACCTACACTCCGTCCGATCGACTTTAGGTTATTGACTCGCTCAGCTGATCATGTTCACGTAAACAAATTTAATGATTCCAAATTTTCCTTCATACTTTTACGAGCTTAGGACCGTCATAATTGCTTTGTACCTAGGTTTCGAGACATACCTAATAAAATTAAAAAAATATGGTTTACGGTTTAAAAATTATTTATTTCTCAAAGATTACAAATCACTTACGAGGAGAAATAAAATATAAAACAAAACTTAAGTAATATTTGGTACCTACAGATGCGAGTAGACGGTATTCTTAAAAAATACATTTCTGGATTGGTAGGTAAGTTCGATTAACTTTGTCATTCGTTTCAACTAATACGGACGACAGTTTTTAGCAGATAAAAGGGACGGTTTACATGGAGTGGATACAATAATAATATTGTAATCGGACAGATTTACTTTTTTGTGATGCCTTTGAAAATATATTGTTTTAAAACTTTTTGAATAAATATAATGACTTAGAGTCTTTTATATGCTTAGGTAAAGAATTGTAGATCTGTGCTACTTGATACAAAATACACTTTTTACCGTAATTAGTTCGCGATTTATACAATTGTGTATCATGTGCTCGCCTAGAGCTGCGGGTATATATTTGATTGTATTTTGTGAATTTTATTTCTGTGTGTATGTTTTTGTTTAAGATTTTTCGTATTAAAATACATGTGTTATTTTGGTAAATTTGTGCAATATTAAATAATTTTGTCTCTTTATAAATTTTGATGGTTGGAGTTAAATAATTGTAGTGAAAGAGGACTTTTATTATTCTATTTTGCGATCTTTGTAATTTATCAAGATGTGTTTTGGCAGCTGATCCCCACATTTCTATCAAGTAATCAATGTGAGGTTTTACCAATGAATTGTAGATGGTGTAACGTACTTTTAGGGGAAGGCATCTTACAATACCCCGAAGGGCACCCGTAAGACTGCTTATTTTTGACCGTAATTTTTCAATGTGTGGTCTCCATTGTAGTCGATTATCTAATGTAAGCCCTAGATACTTCTCCTTGTTCACCTTGGTCAATACAGTACCATTGATAAGTAAAGGTTGGTGATCGTGAATTTTTTTGTTTTTTGCTGAAAATATTATGTAATTAGTTTTTGTCGCGTTTACAGTTAGTAAGTTACTTAAAAACCATTTTTCTAGAATATTTAGATCATCCTGTGCTTCCCGTATTGGATTCTGTGTATAAAAAAATATGCTAAAGCGGTACATGCAAAATAAGTCTTTACAGGCCTGCTAGTTATGGCGTATTTAACAATGTGGAATTATTTACAATGATTTTAAAAAGGAAAAAGTTCTAATTACACGATTTAAAAAAGTTCTGTTACATACCTAAATCACCTTTGATTTATTTAACTTTCAAGGACACTTCGCAATACATAACAATTGTTCATAAAAATGTGTAGGTAATAAAAATTATTTACAACGATTAAAAAAAGAGTTCTGTTACAAACTAATAATTCATAAATTCTGAATCATCACTAAAGGGTTACACTTCACTATAGCGTAATAATTGTTCGCTGTACAGACGACGAGCCGCTTGCGCATCAAAACCCGCGATCGCGTAGAATAACCATAACAACTCCAGGTTGGAGTACGCGTAATTATTACGAGACGCCATTACGTTCGCGCGACAAGGATATTTTTTAACAACGGCACACCGATGACGTCTTAGGAGAAACTGAATTGTTTACATAACGTGGTCCTGCGCTGCCCTTAGCGCGCGGGGTGCGCGGGGCGCGCGCTTTTTGCATTGCCAATCAAATGGGGTTTTGGGGCGGGGTTTGGTCTAGGATTGGCTAATTTTTGTGAGTCCACGTTGACTGCGCTTACGCGTCATTGTTGTTAGTATCGAATGGTGCCTACTAATGGCCCGCATTATTTTTACACTCATGCGAGAATTTATTCGAGTTTCGAAAAAAAAGTATATTATTTTTTAATTTTATCTTTACAAATCAATAGTGTTTCATGCACCGGATCGACCCTCCACGGGATTAAAACTACCAAAAAGTAACCGTGTATACTACTTGATTTAAAAATCAAGTTTTTACAAAATCCTGGTTACATTATTCTTGTTGCTTCTATGACTAATGATTATCTATCTCCACCCGCCACTCTGTCCCCCTCTCTCACTTTATCTTGCTTCCTTTTTTGTTTTGTATTGTTAGATTACCTTCATAGTTTTCACATATAGTAGCAACAAGAATCATGTAACCATACTATGTAAAAAACTTGATTTAAAAGAGTGTCCGTGGAGTTTCTTGCTCGTTCTTCTCCATAGAGACCTACCTACGTTTTGGAACGAGCAACTAGCTTCAACTCTCTGACTAACTGACCGACAATTCAAAAGTGTCTGTAAATGGTTTAATTGAAATAAATGCTTTGACTTTGACTTCACTCACTCTATTCTCTCTAACTATATATCTATTCTCAATTGACAAAAAAATAAAAAAAGTGTTTATCTGTTTATAGGAAAACAATGTAGGTGTAGAGTAGTACAAAACATTTAATACTATAAAAAAAAAGCCATGGCAGTCATTCATTAGAATTCGGAATTTTGAATTAAAAAGCTACGCCAACCCAAAAAAACATGAAATATTTAATTTAAAAAAACACCTTTCATATTCTAATTTATTATAAAAAAGAATAAGAAGGTGAAAGAATGCAATGACATTATCTGTAGTTACTATTTCATTAGAACAGTTCAAAAGCCGTTCAAATGTCAAAGTTGATGAATGTGTTGGATGCAGTGTTGCCAGTAACACTTATCCGGCAACCAAAACACGTCGTTACGCTCAGCGCAGACAGGTCAGCATGCTCGAGTAGGTTTCATTAATTAGAGGTTGCCTACCTACCACCTGAACTAGAACCATCTCCAAGGACATAACGATGCTAAACCTCGACTTTTAATTATATTCAGTAACTTGACAGTTCAGAGAACGATAATGTTACCATTCTAAAACTATTAGTGTTGGGGTAGTGAACGATTTTGCGTAAAGATTTTTTATTTGAGTTGATTGAACGAAAGGTAAATTGCGGTTTACGAGTTTTGACGTATTAAAAAAAAAACTACAAACATGCGGACGTGACAGACAGACAGACATGACAAATCCATAAGGGTTCCGTTTTTTTGCCATTTGGCTACGGAACGCTAAAAATGTTTTAACTTAAATAAAACTTTAAATGTTTGTACGTAAGATGTGGAATGAATAATTAATATTTATTGTTAATTAAAATAATTGCCTTTCTTTTTATTTTAATAGAAAAAAAATGAAAATCATATTATTTTACTTTTATCATTTGAATAGTGTTAAGATATAGATGGGTGTGATGTGTCTGTATAGATTTTTAATTGTGTATTATCCATTCAGAGATGACCAGTCTCAACTGACAGCGCCATTTAGCTAAACCATTTTGAAGTGAAACATTTGAGTTAGCATGATAATGCTTTTAATCGCCATGCTTATTTACGTTAAACACATATAATTTACTTAATAAATAAATAGCTCCATGGTAGGTAATTTTGTATAATTGAAAAGCGTTATTTAAATTTGGAAAATGTGAGTAACATTTAACCGAATTAAATAAGTCCAGGTGTTTTTCTTCACCGATGTCAGTGTCAGTGATGTCCAAGATAAAACCCACACCCTCAGGCATGGAAGGGAGGTGACTTACTAGGAGATGCTGTTTTATCATTGGTTAACAGAGTAGGGCAGGACAGTTTGGACAAGAAGAAAAGATGCCTCGGATTGTTTTTAGACTTCTAAAAGGCGTTCGACACCGTCTCCAACCCTGTTCTTGTCTCTAAGTTGAAGAGAATTGGCGTAAGAGGAAAGACGCTCAAATTATTTAAGGAGTACCTGACTAACAGGATACAAGCGGCAAAGATTGGAAATCGCATCAGTGGGGACGAGGGGTTGGATTTTGGTGTACCTTAGGGGAGCATTTTGGAGCCTCCGTTAATTACAATCTACATAATATAAATGACATTTTTGGGTTAAAATATCCCAATTTCCAAGTATTTGCTTATACAGATGAAACTGAACTTTTTTTTTACCGTGTCACATGGATTGATGTGAAAGCTGATGCAGAAAATGCTTTGAATAAAAAGCTTTTTACAAAATAGACAACGGCCTTCAAAAACTAAAAAGTGAAAAATAACTTTAGCACAGAACACACATTGACTTGAAATGGGACCACACGGGAAGCACTAGCTTTGAAATAAAAAAAGAGTTAACAAACATAAAAAAAATAAAAAAATACAGACGAGTTGATAACCTCCTCCTTTTTTGAAGTTGGTTGAAAATGCCATATCGTCGTTGAGCGTGCAATTCCGCGAAACTTACATTTTTAAATACCGCAAATTTCGACCTTATGTTGTTGATTGTCATGTAACCTACTAACGCTCAACATTAATAAAACCAACTACATAACTTTTGCATTAAAAACCTCTGCTCTCTTTTTTCTCCCTCTGATTTCTTTATTAAATCCCATTCTTGTCGTAAGCCATCTTCTAACTGTTCTGAGATTGTGTAGCAATATTCCGAGCCACTACCATTAAATAGGTACCTAGGAATCAATATTGACCAATGTTTAATATGGCAATGTCACATTGATACCCTGACCTCACGTGTAAGAAAGCTAATCTACGTGTTGAAATTGCTCCGCTATGCCGCAAATTAGGAACCCTTATGTTGGCCTACCTTGCGCTATGCCAATCAATACTATAGGGACCGGACTCTAAGCAACGTTAAATAAAAGGTATTAACGACTTTCAGAAGACTATATTAATAAGATTAACGAGAGCTAAGATTTACAAGACCGCAGCTCTGAGCTTAGCTGGGTCTCACTGACATAACATGTCATAGTATAAAAACTATCTTCTACATCATTCAAATATATTCTAGAAGTTTTCCGAATGTTCTAATCATAGAGTTTATAATCTAATGCCATAATCGCCACATGAGCTACGCCCCCCTCATGAATAAAAGAGACTAGTAGCTTTTATTCATGTACTGAACATTCTGCACACTTATATTACTTAACAAAAATACTTGACTAAATAACCTAACTCCTACTAATCCTACTACTACTAATCCTATCTGACGGTCCCTGCCTATGTGTGGATAACAATGGGTCTGCCTCTCTTGAGGTGGCTTAACTCATGACGTACGACGTTATAACATTTATATGGAATTAGAATAAAAACAATAGATGCGACCGTGCATCAGCTCAAATACAACGACATCATGTTTAAGCCTTGCATAAATAAAACCACACTAAAACTTTATGAACAGCCCACTAGACAAATGATATGGCCAAATCCATATCTTCCATTCTTGGTGACCTATATTTCTTCCTATACGAGGTTTACAATTAAATTAGAAAAGACTAAACTCGAAACAAACTTTGTTCACTTAATAAACCATGCGTGTCAGCGACAGCTTACGCAGAGATTATACTCCGTTAGCGTAATTGGTTACGTCAGTGAACGAGGCCTGTTGTTGTTTTACTCTACACTTAGCTTCTAGCTAATACAATTTTTTTTAGAAAAACTTTGAAATCCATCAGACTTCAAGAAATGTGGGCACCATTCATCCATCAGACTTCATCTCGTAGTAAATATGAATATACAAAAAAAACACACATTATTATCATGCCGAAAAATTTCTACTCACATACATAACAATAATACACCTAGGATCAACTGTCCATCATGACAGACCTTGTTTTAGTTTAAGTCTTGTTGTGTAATGTGCGTCACTTTCTCGTGAATAAATGGTTTTTCTTTCTTTCTTTCTTTCTTTCGAAATAACCATGGCAACTATGCTGTATAACAACCAATAATTAATAAAATGACAAGTAATACACTACCTGGCAATATTATTAACAAAAGTTTCTATTTAAATATATTTGTCGTAACCCATACATGTCAAGCATTATTATAAACAAAAAGTTTCAATTCAATTGTATCCATAAAAACTTTACTTATAATGATACAAAACCTTTTACAGCTAGCCATTAAAATTAAAATAAAATCAGCTTTCAAAAATTGACAATAATAAAATTTACCAAAAGGAGTGTTCATACTACCGAATATTTTCTTGATCAAAGCTATTCGTAGTAAATTATTTTTAACGACCTTAGCGAGTATCTCCGGCTTCGAGGTGACGGTAGTGCCCTGTGACGTTCTGAGTTTTGTCAGGTGACAACTGGAGGCGTCAAGCTTGGCGAATACCTTTGAACCATAACCGACTTCGACGGAAAGAGGTTCTCAGTTCGTCGTATATATTTATTAATATATTTTATATTTATTTTTGTATTCATCGAACTTAATAAGGATTTGAAACTCATGCGTGTTATATGGTATGGTCTTGTTTTCCATAAAATCATTTGTACTATTATTGTTTTCCATAATCGTCCCCCGTCATAATATTTACTTGCACTATTATCATTTATACTAATAACATTTGTCATATCAACTTATTAGTCATAACATTTATTTGCCATAAAATAAGTTGCCATAAAAACATATGTTATAATCATTAGTTTCTGTAAGTAACACATCACATAATCGTTACTTGACATAAGCAACATTAAATATAATTTAGAAATGTTTATTATTTTGTACAAAAATTAATGTCATTAGGGCCACCCACTAACCAAATGAT
This sequence comes from Charanyca ferruginea, assembly GCA_947361185.1. NCBI lineage: Eukaryota > Metazoa > Arthropoda > Insecta > Lepidoptera > Noctuidae > Charanyca > Charanyca ferruginea. The sequence continues at coordinate 14,401,436 of OX376085.1, forward strand.
TTATCACAGTAATCAATCTTTAGACAATAAAAAGTTAGTAAAAATCGAAATGGGTTAGGTTAGGTGGTGACCACACAACGCGCGAAGGCGAGTGAGCGTAGCGAGCGTGCCACGGCAGCGGCCGCCTAGCGCCAGATGTCCTCAATTGCGTAGGAAATAATACTTAGACATTTGTTTTGGCATAAATTAAATTCGCATAATGTGCAAATCTATTGTGCCACGCTAAAGTATTGTCTTAAAAAAACAAAAAGTTGTGGTACAAAAGTTAGTGACAGAAACGAATCGCTGCAAAACCGACTCCACGTGTCTGCCCTACAACCTAGAGTGTAATCTAAGCCCGCGTAGGCGCGGAGGGGCAAGGCGGCCCGCGAGTTGAGGAACGGGTGGTTTTAAACACATCTGCGACGATAAGCTCGCGTGGGACCGCCGGAGCCCCGCAGCGTCGGAGCTGTGACAGAAACCATGCCTGCTGCATGTTGCATGCTGCATGCTTGCTGCATGCTTGCTTGCATGTTGCATGCTTGCTTGCATGCTGCATGCTTACCGCATGCTTGCTGCATGCTTGCTTCTGTATGCATGGTGTATGCTCGTTTACATGTTTGCGTGGTTACTGCACGCATGGTAAAAATATGTTTTAATATCATTATGCGTAAAAATATAATTTATGCTTTAGAATGTTAAGCTCCGGTTCGATTATTTTATTAAGTAGAAATCTTTCAGAGCAACCTGATGTCGAGGTGCCGAAAGAAGAAGAAGTGGTTGATTTGTGCCATGAGGTACATGATGAAGACATCGCTGACGATCATAGTAGCGATGATCAATTGCAGAAAGTAGAAGTAGTTGATGTTTCGTACCAGCTGGTACAAGATAATGTTGTCACTGACGTTCAGGAAGAGAACTTGGTGATGGTAGAATGCTAGACGAGTGTTGAGACATTCGTTGAGGTGGAGGAAAATGTTTTCGTCGAGTTGCCGCGAATTGATTATGATGGTGGTACGGTTAAGCAAAATGTGTTAGAAGAGAATGTTGTCGTCGAGTCGTCGCGAGACGTGTATAATGTTGGTTCGGATAACCAAAGTTTTATTGAAGCGAATAGTAAGGTCGCGCGTGATACGAAATTATATAATATGGTTCCGCAACCTGCTGTAATAAATAAATATATAACACGCATGAGTTTCAGACTAAGTAAGTAAGTAGTAAGTTTCGAATCCTTATTAAGTTCAATGAATAGAAAAATAAATATAAAATATATTAATAAATATACAGGTCGAACTGAGAACCTCTTTCCGTCGAAGTCGGTTAAAAATAATTTAATACGAATAGCTTTGATCAAGAATAATCGCTCGTTTGCAGTGCCCTTAATGGCATCCAACGCTTATGCGTATAATTCTTCGCTGCTTTAACAGCTATCTTCAATCTGGCCCTACTACTTGGACCTTCCAGCTACTTCTGCTGGAATATTAAACGCTCTGGGGGCGAGCACTCGCTTTGCGCATCTGAAAAATAATACTTCTACCCGGCACCTCCACCAATTATAGGGACCGGACTCTAAGCTACGTTAAATGAAAGGTATTAACGACTTTCAGAAGACTATATTAATAAGATTAACGAGAGGTAAGATTTACAAGACCGCAGCTCTGAGCTTAGCTGTGTCTCACTGACATAACATGTCATAGTATAAAAACTATCTTCTACATCATTCAAATATATTCTAGAAGTTTGCCGAATGTTCTAATCATAGAGTTTATAATCTAATGGCATAATCGCCACAATACTATGTTACTGCATCATGACGTGGGGTGCAGCAGCAACGACTATATTCTTACCTTTAAAAGCGGCACAAAGAGCTGTTCTCAAGGTTATGATTAAAAAGACTTTTCGATATCCAACCACTAAACTCTATAGTGACACAGCTCTGGAATCTCCGGACTACACTCGCCGTGTCCAGGAGTACCGGTTTCTGTATCAAGCCCTTGATCAAACTGCCCAATGAGAGACTCTTCATATATTGGTCGAGGCTCTTGGAAATGATTCCATTGGCCATGACGACTATCGGCACAATGACAGCTATACTCACATCCCACATGTCAACAACCTCGCGAGCTAAGTCAAGTTACTTCATTTTTTTATTTTTTATTATTAATATTATTATAATAAGCAATAAATATTCTGCTGATTTCAGTTTCTCCTAGGAGCCGGGCTGGGGGTAATGCACGTCTTGCTGGTGAACACAGATACTGTGGTGTCTTATGCGCCGGTGGATTACGTCAACAACGCCATCATCGCCGCGGGCTGGGACTCCGTGCAGAACAGGCACCTGTGGGACAGCAGCATCCCCATGTACACCATCAGCTCCTCGCCTTATAACACTAGGATTGGTTAGTAACACTATTGAATTACTACTAGACAACTAATCTTAAAAAAAAAACTGGCCAAGTGCGTGGCGGCCCACGCGCAATATAGGGTTCCGTAGTTGATATTCTTACCCACGCAGTTCTTGTTTTGTCCCTATATTCAACATTTTAATTAATCAACACTTAATCGAAAAATTGTTTTTCCAAATCCTTAATATTTTTAAAAGACCTTTTTATCGACACCCCACACCATATGGTAGGCTAGAGAAAAATACTTATCCCCACTTCACATTTAGAGGAGATACCCTAAAAAAAAATATTTTTCTATATTTTATTCCAGCACTTTGTCGGCGTAACTAATGTGTACATATCCATGCCAATTTACAGCTTCCTATTTCTAATAGTCTTTGAGCTACACTGCGGACGGACGGACGGACATAGCGAAACTATAAGGGTTCCTTGTTGACTTCGAAACCCTAAAAAACAAGGCAAGACTTTAAAAAGAAAATGTACACAATGCAATAAGTCGACAACGATGGCGAGAGGCGGTGACAGCAGTACCTGTGATGCCTCCGCGCCCTGGTACTGCGCATGTTTACAGGCGCTTGTGACTGATTACTATCAGGGGGACCAGTGACTACTTGTTTGCCATGCTATAACAAAAAATACTGAAGTTATTAAGTTACACTAACTGGTTTTATTGGTGACTCACTTTTCACTTTTAGCCATCCTCTCCTATCTAATGGTATTTCCCAAGGTTTTGCATTGGTTTTCTTCCTATCTTCGGGGGCGTCAGCAGTCAGTTCTTGCAGGAGACTCTACTTCCAGCTGGTGTGATCTTGATGCTGGCGTCCCTGGCGGTATTTTATCCCCACTTCTGTTCTCTATTTTTATAGATCTTATAACTGCCGAGCTTCAGTGTGCGTATCATCTTTACGCTGATGAACACACAGTCAGGCAGGTGTTGATAACTTTTCCGATGCGACTGAGGAGCTAAACCGGAATTTAGCAACTGTGAATGATTCATGGTCTGATCGTTTCGTTTCGGCGTAGCGGTTAACCCAACCAAGTGTCAGGCTATTGTTATAGGGAGCACCCATAGCTTGCGAAGGCTCAATGGTATAGCGCTGCCGCCGGTTACCTTTGAAGGCACTGTTATTCTGTTCAGCTCCGACGTCAAGGACCTGGGTTTGTACATTGACACTTGCCTGGACTGGCGTAAGCAGGTCGCGAGTTTGAGCAAAAAAGTCACTGGGACGTTGCGGTCGCTTTATCGATTGAAAAATATTCTCCCTTCACATATAAAGGCAATGCTGGTCCAGTCCCTTATCCTCCCCTTACTTGATTATGGTGATGTGTGTTACTATGACCTGAATGCAGATCTCCTCAATAAGCTTGACCGACTTCTTAATAACTGCATTCGATTCGTATTTAATCTCCGTAAGTATGATCATGTGTCCGCACATCGGTTGCTCTTAAAATGGTTACCCATCAGACAGCGCAGAGCGTTAAGGGCTTTGACAACCTTGTTTTCTCTTCTAGACAAACCCAGTTCTCCTTCTTACCTGACTTCTCACTTTCAATATTTATGCTCTGCGCACAGCAAAAACCTTCGTTCCTCCAATAATCGTCTCTTAAGACAGATGTCCTTCTCACCGCTCTGGTTTTCTCAAATCTTCTTTTCCTGTCCAGGCGGTTTTCCTTTGGAATGCGCTTCCTCAAAATATCAGGACGGCCACCAGTCGGTTTACATTCAAGGTTAAGGCTCGCGAGCACTTGCATAAGAAGTTGGCAGACTCATCCCACAGTTGATTCGTTGTTTCTCCATCAGGTATTTTCAGCTCCCTCTACTCTTTTATTTATTTATATATATATATATATATATTGTTTGTATGTATGTATATATGTATTTATTATTATGTTTTATTCTTTAAAATTTCTGCGCCTTTGCACCTACCATGTTTTGTATCTGCATCACCCTAAGGTAGACTGGTAGAAAATGCCCGAGGCATTAAGTCCGCCTTTGTACAGTGTTTTTTACATTTTGTGCATAAAGTTTTAATAAATAAATAAATAATTAATAATAGCTCTATGACTGAGTCCCAGTGAATTAGTTGATGACATAATTGTGTATATTCGCAGAACAAAATATTTTTTTATAAAAACTGAGCGTGTTTTGTTTGTAGGTTAGCGTTTACTAAAGAAATAGCAAACAGTTTATTTGAATTAAGAAAGGGTTGTTTCAGCTAGTAATGTCTACGGAGCACGAACAACTGTCCTAGATTACACTTCGGATGAGTATAGTAAAGCAGGTTCGAATTCTAAATATTACAACAGATTTAAATAACCGATATCGTCTGCAGGGGCTTTTGGCGAAGAGATGCGGACTGAAGAGATTTACCGCTTGAACTCCCCGAGGTCACTGTGGTACTGCTATAATTGATTGAGACCAACAACATGCTGGTATACTGGCTCCTCACCTGGTTCCTCCACTACATTCCTGGATACTTCTTGGATGCCGTTGTCTCTCTTCTTGGAGTTAGGCCTAAAGGACTGCCTTCGTAAGTACACTCGCTTTATCATCCTTACATCAGCCGGGCGTTGCAGGTATGGCATGTCGAGTTAGCAAGAGACTGTCACGTAGAACAGAATAACGAATTGATGAGCTTAACGACATGGTGATGCGCAGTGACCAAACTACGTAAGAATAACTGCTTTTGTTGTTTCCAGCCTCGTCAAGATCTACACCAAGGTGTACAAGCTGTCGATGGTGTACTGGTACTTCTGGTCCAACTATTGGAACATCCGCAACGACAACGTCACCGCCATGGTGTCGCGCCTGTCCCCCGCGGACCGCGCCATCTACAACTGTGACCTCAGCAGCTTCGACTTCAAGGAGTATACCAAAGCTTTGTGTATCGGACTGCGGAGGTGACTGCACTATTGTTATTAAAGGAGATTCGATAAGCTTGTTCATGAATGGGCGCCGATGTTTGAGTCTGCCTGATTCTCTATGATAGTTGAGTCTCCTTGATTCTCTGTGATAGTTGAGTCTACTTGATTCTCTGTGATGGTTGAGACTGCCTTATTCTCTGTGATGGTTGAGTCTGCCTTATTCTCTGTGATGGTTGAGTCTGCCTTATTCACTGTGATGGTTGAGTCTGCCTTATTCTCTATGATGGTTGAAGCTGATAGGCGCGTTGTCTCGCTCCAGGTTCATTGTGAAGGACGGGCTGCAGGGTAGCGAAGCCGCCTACAAGAAGCGCCAGTGGCTGTTCTACGCGAACCTTCTGTTCCTGGCCCTGTACGTGTACTTCATCTGGAGGTTCGTGTACATGGTGTACTCTATTTTCGCTATGATTTGTTTAGATTTCAATAAATTATTGTGAAAATATTTGTGTGTTTTTTATTTCTATTCACCTTTGGTTTTATAATATTGACTACAACAGTGCCCCGCGGTTTTACCCGCATTCATTTGAGAAAAAAAACTACTGAAATATGAAGAGTATAAAAGGACATGTTATGAAATGGGCTTAAAATATTTTTTTTTTCGAACAGCTATCATGTGTGGTTTTTCTGATAGAGAAAATTATTTAAGCTGGCCTAACAAAAACAAAAAAAAAAATTAAAAGCACCATTATTTAATAAATAAATATTTTAAATCCAGATATTTTTTTGTATCGTAATATTATTTTTGTACATTGAAACAAAGAAAAAAGGGTTAAATATTATTTTTAAACTACATTAAACACCTTATTGTTATTTAAAATATTTTTAAACATTTTTAGATGGCTATAAAACCGACGAATTATCTCCATGATTTGTATGCATGGCATTGATTCCGGAATCTATGAAAACATTAACTGTGTTGTGTCAGTAAGGTTGTCAGTGTCACACCACACATGTCAGTTGTCATGTCGATCGCTTGTCAAGCCCTTGTCTCATTGTTAGAATCGCTATTTTTTCGTTTGCTTATGAATATTTAGGTTTAATATTTGTAATTTCTACTTGATATTAGTAAAATCATCATCTGAGGTGTGTAATCCCCGCACCAGGCCAGCGAGGTGGACTAAGGCCTAACCCTTCTTACTCTAAGAGGCCCGTGCCCAGCAGGGGGCCAGTAATGGATTGAATTTATTTTTTAATAGCGAAGTTGTATTAACGCAGAAATGCTATTATTTTCAATAACAGTAAATGGTTTATGATAAGGATAGGTAATGAATTTATATAAACTTATATTGTCACATAGGGGATATCTTCCGTGATTTTTCATTGTTTTGAGCTCCCGATATTTCAACGCTGGCAAGCGCCATGATCGCGTATCACGGAAGATATCCCGTGTGACAATATAAGTTTAGTTTTAAACCGTGAAAGCTTAAAACAGTGTATGAATTTATTTGTATCAAACATCCTTATTTTCTCCTACAATTTGGGACTTTATGACTTTATCATCATGAATTCAGTAAATTGCAAAATGATTACTGATGGTTTTACGTCTCCTTCAAGGCAGGCCAGTAAACCAAACAGTCCAGATACAGACAGACTTAAATGGATTGGACCTGTTCACCTTTTGTAAATAGTCGCTCCAGCAGGTCAGAATAGGTGAACATTTTTGTGTATTAGGTAGAGAAATAAAAGTAATGCATTTATTTATATTTGACTGTATTTTATTCTACCTCTTAATTTTCAACATCATCCCTTATAATTATATTATCAAGAAACTGTGCAGGAAAGAATCCAAATTAAAAGCCAGGTCAAATAAAGATAACTTAAAGATTACAAGAAACTTAAACATCAATAACACAACAAAAACAAAAAAAAAACAAATCACTTGTGTCCGTTCCGTTGTTGTAACGCAAACCATAGACGCATTCGCAGAGTATATTAATAATAGGGCGCGCATAGGTACGCAATTATAATTGAATTTGACACTTGATTGACGTTTACACTTTTCATAATGACAATAATGACATCCAACCGAAAAGTGTTGCCAAAATCAATAATTACCGAGGGTTGCAATTTACTTGTAAATTACAATTAATTAAAAATATAATAAAATAGGAAGGGTGCTTTTGAAAAAAATAAAAAATATACAAAAAGTAGTCTTAATTTATGTACTTTCATAAAAAAAAATCTCTTCCCTGTTCACAGCAGCTCCGAATTAAAGCCCAGCCTCCATACAAAAACCTAACATGTCCTTTACATAATTTTTTAGTACATTACTTTATGAAGCTATTTTAGGTACAGGCGCCAGCACATTAAGTTACCCAGATCTGTCATACCTGCTTGCTCCCCATGCTCCCTCCAAAATGGTTGAGCTGAATGGTGCTGATTCACGCGTCATGTTCGTGAACGGGCGCTGTCAGTAGAGATTGGTCAACTCTTAACTGCCATGGTTTTTCTTGATTATTTTTTATATTTTGTATTGCTAGATTACCTTCATTGTTTTCACATGTAGAAGTAACAAGAATAATGTAAGCAGTATTTTGTAAAAACTTGATTTTAAAAGAGTGTCCGTGGAGTTTCTTGCTCGTTCTTCTCCATAGAGACCTGCCTACGTTTTGCAACGACCAACTAGCTTCAACTCTCTGACTAACTGACCGACACCTTGACAATTCAAAAGTGCCTGTAAATGGTTTAATTGAAATAAATGCTTTGATTTTGACTTTGACTTTGTGCCATGCAAACATTTGGGTTCATACTTAATATTAATTATAATTCAACTATTCAAATTCAGTGGCATTTTGCAATATTATTAATACATTTTTTTTTTAAACACTTTTGATGTCCAAGGGGTAAATGATTATGATTGTTATTTAATTTTTAAGCTCTTATCAAATATGTCGTTAACTGAGTAGGAATTCTTTTCCCTTAACTATACTTTAAGACACCTTGCAAATTTATTCGCGGGCAAGATTTTAATGCTGTCAGGTATAGCATTAAATATGCGACCACAGTCACAGATATTTTAATTTGCTGTAGCAGACTCCAGAGAAAGCTGAGATTTTTTTCTAGTGATTTTATGAATATATGATAGGGAAATAAACTTTTTCTATTAAAATAATATGTTAGGTAGTTTAAATAATACCAAACCCTATGTAACAGACAAAACAATTATATACACATGTTAAATAAGCATGTGCATTTTTTAGTAAGTCAACATAGTGACAAACTTTTGTTTTTTGACACCAACATTTTTGTTGAAAAATTAAAATCGACTAGGGATACTGTGTATCTACCCATTAGGTTTAGACATCAAATAGCGCGGCTATTAGCTTATAATATTAACTCAGACATAAGTAGTATGTCGAAGTCTTGTATTATTAACTCCACAACAATTAGTAATGATACTAATAATGAGGTGGTGACCCTAAATAATTGTAGCTCTCATGCTATAAATAATTATACAAACTGTACGAAGGAGGGTCCATGTGTCATTATGGACCAGCCATCTATTGATGTGACTTTCACTCCGGATAATCATTTAAACTAGTTTGTAAGACAATAGAAGGTAGTAATATAGCTATACCTACAAACAACAAGGTCCCTTCTTGCTCTCAAAAAGTTAAGATGCAAAAACAGCAGAATACCTTGAAATTATTTCATCAAAATATTCAAGGTATTTCATCCAAATTATTAGAAATTGAATTGTTTTTAGAAAAAACCATGTTTGACATTGTTTGTTTTACTGAACATTGGTTGAAGGATTACCAAATGCTAATTAACTATGAAAACTATACTGTGGGCAGTTGTTTTAATCGTAAAGCTAAGTCACGTGGAGGCTCATTAATCTTAATAAAAAATTGTTTAAAATATAAACAAAGGAATGACATTGTTGGCCTATCGGTTGAACATTGCATTGAACTATCCTGTGTCGAGCTGGATAAGCATATTATAGTGTGCGTGTACAGACCCCCAAGTTACCTAAACTATTCCTTATTTGAGTCGGTAATGGAAGATGTCCTAGCGAAACTCGCACCGTGTAGCAAATCCATAATTATTTGTGGTGATTTTAATATTAATATATTAGAAAATAATTTGAATAGTAGTCAATTATTAAGCCTTTTTAAGTCATTCAATTTGTCAAATGTATTTATGGAACCTACTAGAGTAACTTCAACTACTGCTACCTGCATCGATAATATTTTTTGCGATTGTGACTATTTGGATAATGCTATTGTTAATTATCTGCCATCGGATCATAGCGGACAAACGGTAACTTTTATGTTTAAAATGTCTATGACAAAAGTGCAAATACAATTTAGACCATTTCCAACTGGTAAATTAAATAGATTCAATAGTTCCCTAAATGATAAGTTAAGTGCTCTGGACCATAATAATAACAATGCAAATAAATTATATGATGATTTCTTTTCTGTGGTGGAGACTGAATTTAATAATACTTTCGAAAAAAAGGTAAAACATATTAGCCCTAAGTTTATATTTAGTGACTGGGCAACTAGGGGGATTAGAAAAAGTAGGGAAAGATTGTTTGAGCTGTATGACCTTAAGGCTTATATTAATACAGATACTTTCAACAAGTATGTTACTACTTATTCTAAAACTTTTAGAAATACTTGCAAGGTAGCTAAAGCCCTATACATTAGCAATAAGATTAAATCGGCAGACGATAAAATAAAGACAGTTTGGAAAGTTATAAATAACGAGACTAACAAGAAAAAAGTTCGTAACACTGAATATACATTGGAGACATCACATGGTCCCATAAGCTCTAACCTAGAAGTAGCTCATGAATTTGTTAATTTCTTTACTAGCATACCAGCTAAAACCACGGAAGCTTTAAATTCCTCACCTGACGTCTCAATTGCGTTATTAAAAGCGAACGTTCCAGGCTGCCCGGTAGAATTTCAATTTAAACATATAAACCCCGTAACAGTCTTAAAAGCATTTCGGCAAATCAAAATAAAATTAACTGAAGATTTGTGGGGCATGTCTTTTAAAGTTTGCACATCTATAATTGAAACAATAGCGCCTTATTTGGCTATAATATTTAATATGTGCGTAGACCAGGGAGTTTTCCCAGATCTAATGAAATTTAGTAAGGTCATACCACTTTTCAAATCCGGGGACAGTAAAGATACCAATAATTATAGACCCGTGTCCGTGTTGCCGGTTTTCAGCAAGGTATTTGAAAAGATAATGCTAAATCAGATGCTTGTTCATTTTAACACAAATGGCATTTTACACGAGCATCAGTATGGTTTCACCAAAGGACGTTGTACGACTGACGCCGGCGTCACTTTATTAAAACATATATTTACCGCGTGGGAAGAGGCGCAAGATGCCATAGGAATTTTTTGTGACCTCTCCAAGGCATTTGATTGCGTAAATCACGACACGTTACTTTTGAAACTTGAGCATTACGGACTGGGTAAACTTGCGCTTAGTTTAATAAAATCTTATCTGTATGACAGACAGCAGCAAGTTCAAATAAATGGGGTGAATTCATATGGTTTAAAAGTAGAAATGGGAGTCCCACAAGGGTCAATATTAGGTCCTTTCCTCTTTTTAGTTTATATTAATGATCTTCCCCGTTTATTCAAAAACCAACCACAAATGGTGTTATTTGCCGATGACACCTCTTTAATTTTTAAGATAAATAGACGGGCTAATAATCTCGACAATGTAAATAACGCCTTACTTCAGGTCGAAAATTGGTTCACAGCCAATAACTTAGTATTAAATGGAAAAAAAACGAAATGCATCAGATTTGCTTTACCTAATGTCAAAAGTAGTGATTGCGATATAGTATTGAATAAAGAGAAACTGGAATTCGTTGATGAAACTGTTTTCCTGGGAATCACGCTCGACTCAAGGCTACAATGGGGTCCTCATTTAACATCTCTCGCAGGACGACTAAGTTCGGCAGCATATGCTGTCAGAAAGATCCGGCAATTTACTGATGTGGATACCGCGAGACTGGTCTATTTTAGTTACTTTCATAGTATTATGTCTTACGGTATTTTACTTTGGGGGCGAGCTGCAGACATCGAGTCTATCTTTATTCTGCAGAAAAGAGCAATCAGAGCCATTTACAATCTACGTATGCGCGATTCTCTAAGGGAACTGTTTAAGGAAATTAACATAATGACGGTACCTTGTCAATACATTTATGAAAACATTATGTACGCTAGAAAAAATCTGCATCTTTTTGGTAAAAGAAGTGACAGACATAACTATAGTACTAGAAACAGGGACCAACTAGTTCAACCAGGTTTCAGGCTGGCTAAAGTAGATTCTTCTTTCATGGGGTTCTGTCTAAAGTGTTACAATAAAATACCTCCCCACATTGTTCAACTTAATGAGACAAAATTTAAGTCTTATATTAAACGCACACTATGCAGCCGAGCATATTATAAATTGGATGATTACATCACTGATAAAAATGCTTGGCTGGATGCTGGTCTAGCTCCACAGCCATAAGGGTTCATAAATTTATTGATTAGCATTGGTGACAATTTTTTTGGAGCTGCTGAAGATGTAGAACTACATTATCTTTGCATTGTATAAACTCAAACTATTAGTATTATATAATTTTGCATAGCACATACATGTGAGCACTATGTACTTTAAAGCCACCATTTACGAGATGTCTTTCGTTGACTTGAATATGCCCTGGCGGTTGAGTGTTTGTCATGCTCACTTGAATGTCTCGCTGATGGTGGCGCATGTGTTGGATCATTTGGTTCCCTTCAAGATGGTTGAACTAAATGGTGCCGATCCGTGCGTCATGTTCGTGAACGGGCGCCGTCAGTTGAGACTGGTCATCTCTTAGCTGCCTCGGTTATTTTAAATTTATTTTGAATTGTATAATTTCATTGCCACTAGGACCTCTTTTAACGTGCACAATTTGTTACATCGTTCTCACATTGTACCTCTAGATTCAACATGAATGATGTAACCTAAATTTGTAATATTCTATTGATTTTAAAAGAGTGTTCATGGAGTTTCTTGCTCGTTCTTCTCCATAGAAACCTACTGTTTGGAACGAGCAACTAGCTGCAACTTTTTGACTGACTGACTCCTTGACAATTCAAAAGTGCCTGTAAATGGTTTATTTGAAATAAATGATTTGAGTTTGAGTTTGAGTTTGAGTTATGCATGTATTCGTCCGCTGTTTCATTGCTGCGCAACAGTTGCAGCCGTTTTGCTGTAGCTGTCTTCAAAGAAAGCTGAGTTCTTTTTCTAGTAATTTTATTATTATATGATAGGGTCCGCCTTTGTACGTTTGTGCATGAAGTATAAATAAATACCTAATACTTTTTATTAAAATATGTTATGTTCACAATAAGATTAGACATAAATACAAACCTTTTTTACAGTCCCTTCAACCGATTTTGACTTCTATTCCGTAGGCTCAAGGATGACATTAGAGGCAAGGAAGTGGTTACAATAACAACTGTTTACTTCAGTTGCCATTAATTGTCATGCTACCAACGCAATATAAGTCAAAATCGGTTGAACGGACTGTAAAATAGGTTTTGGTAAATGTCTAATCTTATTGTGAACAGGGTATAGGTAATTTCAAAACAGGCAAAAAAAAACAAACAAAAGAATTAGCGAAACATTAACCCATAGTAAATTTAAGTAGGTACCTACTTAGATAAGTACCACAAAAGATATTCTTACCCACGCAGTTCTTGTTTTGTCCCTATATTCAACATTTTTCAATAAATTGTGGCGTCATAGCAGGCGTCACTGATACCATTATCGCTTTTGACGTCAAACATTTTTTGAGCGTAATATGTAGAATTGACCTACCCCCATTACAAATAGCGTAATCATGTACAAATATAGCACAGTAAAGATATCTACAGTATTCTATCGTCATACAAACGGTTGGAACGCGAGTCGTACCTACACTTTTTAAGTTATTAGGGAAATTAGTATACCGACAGTCTCGAATGCGCCTCAGTGGCGAATATATTGTGTTATTTTTGGTTGCTTGAATTCGTCAATAACGCACCCAGAGATAACATTTTTTTAATTACCTGGGAACTCCGAAAGACTATATGTTCCTGAAACTTAATAGACTATAAAAAAAATGACTTCCAGACTATAGGTACCTACTTACTAGACTATTAAAAAAATGTTATACCTACTATAATAGTACGTAATTTGTTTCTTTTTTTAAAAGGTAAGTATTTCGCTTTTTCTACCGCTTAAAGTAGGTACCTGGATTAATAAACAAATAAGTGAATAGGGTGAAAAAGCGACCTACCTACGCTCCGGTTAACCCTGGAGTAGTCGCGTGGGCTACATACGTAGCCCACTCATACAAAATGGAGAATTTCTCAGAATCGGTAAGCGTTAGGTTTCTGCGCCCCCAGGTACTTTCGAAGGAATGTACGAGAGACACGCTAAGTGTAGTGCAAGCGTCAGTTACGAGCGGTTGTGTCACAGGACTTCAGCGAAGTGCATAGACTACAATTGTAGCCCGCGCGACCAATTACGTAAGTATTTTTATCATGTCAAACTTTTGTGTTTTTAATAATTTTATGATAATTAACTTAAATTCGTTATTTAAACTTTGTTTGTTAGTTTCGGATTGATTTAACATAAGTGACTTTTTATTTTTTAGCATATTAATGGACAATAAACGAGGTGCACCGATTGAGGCATGGCTGAAGATGATGAACCGCCTCAGCAACGAGCGCGCATTGACACATACCGGAATTGACAATACATTGTGGTCAAAAAACGATTCCTCTGAATAGAGGATTCCTATAAGATTCACAGAAACCCAACCAACTCCCTCGGCAGCGACATCGAGAAATGTTGTGCGCCGTTGCCATGACTTTGGAAGAGCGCGCAGTAAAAGCACCACAAAGATGTGCACCGCGTGTAACAAGTTCGTATGTGGGGATCATTCGAAGATTATGTGTCTGTCCTGTGCAGAAAATAGAAGTTAGAAATTAGTTCCTAGTATTTTTTTATATTGTGATCTCAATTACAGCGAATCCTGTGATTTTTGTGTCAATTTAGAGAGGTTTTTTATTTTTGTTGTTTTTTTGTAACACAGAGGTTGTGATTAGGTTATGTTAATCATATTTAGTTAAGAAAACTGTACTGATTATATTTTCATACGTCTAATAAACCGTTTATGCTTATGAGTTTATTTATTTCAATTTGAAAATGGACTACGTATGTAGCCCGTGCGACCACTCCCGTTACTTTTAGGTGCGCGACTACTGCAGGGTTAAAATGAACGGGTAAGTACCTACCTAGGTAGTTTCTTAGGCTAGACTATCTATCTACCTACTTATGTACTAGCTATTTACATATATTATTGAATTAAACAAAATATCATTATAAAATGATTATGAGAGTAAATGATAGGTACATACGCCAGCACATCAGGCCATTAAAAATTGTCAAATTTCCCCAATTGAATATGAACCTTACCGTCTTGTAATAAAATTGAAAACCTATCAAAGAAATTTGACAGATTGTTGCTCCAGCTTGTGCTGGACTCTGTATCTACCTATTTAGTACGATTTACATTATTATTTACTTTTTAAGTAAGATTTTGTAGTCGGTAGTTAGAGGTTTTGTCAGCTGTGTTTTGCATTTTGGTTAAGTAAGAAGTAGGTGTTGAAGTTTGTAAGGGTTGCAGAATAAAGGGAAATATTTTTTTTTGAGACGCCTTGAATGGCTGCGATTGAGGCGCAAATATCTTTCAGTCTCAAAATAAGGGTGGTTTTTTTATTAAACTTCTAATCAAAAACATAACATGCATTTTTATTGAACACTTCCCATTTCATTTACGTATTTCATTTATTTTTAATTAAATGAAAAATATGATATACCTTTATTTACAATCACAAAACTAAAAGGAAAATAAAACACTGTACGCGGGACAACCCTATCGCACGTTAAGGTACTGCGCGCATGTAGGTAATTATTTCAAGGACAGGGACGAGTCACAATACTGTATAGATATCTTTACCACAGTAAAGATATCTATACAGTATTCTATCTTCATACAAACGGTCGGAACGCGAGTTATACCTAGACGCGCCGACTTAGTAGGGAAATTAGTATACCGACAGTCTCGGATGCGCCGCAGTGGCGAATGAACGGTGTGATGATTTTGTAAGCAGTAAGCGTGCGATTTGTGACTAATATTCTAACAAAATAAGTATAAGTACTTAAGTGCTTCTTTAATATGGCAAATAGAAATTGTAAAATATATTGTGCTGTTTTTGGTTGCTTCAATTCGTCAGCAACGCACCCAGAGATAGCATATTTTAAATTACCTAGAAACTACGAAAGGTAAGCTACTAACTAGTACGTAATTTGTTTTTTTTTTTTATTTTTTTTTTTAATATACTCAATGTGCAGACACAGTTTTGTTACTGTTTTATTATATGTAATATAGATAATATAGATAGATGTCAATCTAGAATAAAAAAAAATAAAAATAATCGCAACTGCAAACATGTCCGAACAGTTCGGAAATCCGAGGGTAGAAGTATGTGTGTGTGTGTGTTATAGTGTGTTGTGTTATTGTGTGTTGTTGTTGTTATTTTGAATGATACTTTTGGAACGAAGTTCCTTTTTAATTAATATTGTTTTGGACTAAATATATTATTATTTCCAATTAATTTCATTTTTGACACTTGAAAGTTTATAAAAGTCATGGCCAATTTCTGTATGGATGTTTCTTGATGTTGATTTGCTTGCTCATAGTTTCAATATTTCTGCAGGAAATAATATCTATACCGAAATACCTATTATGTCTACTCGTACAACGTACAATTTTGTTTAGTTTGAAATCCTTATTCAATGAACCGAAAAGCCCTAAGTATATAGTTTCCCTTATAGTTTCACTTTTTTAAATATACTATCGAGTGGTGAACCTAAATTTTCGTTGTAGATGATAGATATTATGTATCTACAACACCAAACTGTATCCCCCTATTTTGTTATCATCAGTTTTCACTTAAATAATATGCCTTCAGGCTTATGTTATTTGAGTGTTTAATTTCCTTTTCCATTTATCTTCGTGATACGGTAGCCTACCCGGTAACGCAGGGGAGCAGTCACTTGATTTTAATTGATCAGGTATCTTCATTACAATAAAACTATAACCATGCCTAGAAAGAGGTCAAATCTTTCCCAATGTTCCAAAGGAGCTAAAAGATTGAGGATCATAAGATCCTAAGAATCTACCGAAGAGCGTCAGGAGAGACTTGATGCTGTTCGAGAACATCAGGCTGCAACTCGCTCCGTGGAAACCTGCGTTCTCAGCGTATTTACGCATCTACATCCAGGTCTCTAGAGACCAGTGATGCGCGACTGACCGCTGATCGTGAACGTCACACATTGTCTCGCGAGTCGGAAACGTTTACCGATACAGAATCACGCTTGATTTCTCAACGTATTCGCACATCTACTAACAGGTCTTTTGAACCGAATGATGAACGTGATGCACGACTAACTGCTGTTCAAGATTATCATACACTAGCGACCCGACCCAGCTTCGCATTGGCCTATAGCCTTCCTCTGTAAATGGACTATCCAACACTTTTTTAATTCGAGCCAGTAGATCCTGAGATTACCAAACAAACAAACAAACTTCAGCTTTATAATATTAAAGTATAGATTGTCCCGAACATGCACACAACAAAATATTCATAATCAGTTAGAAAGTGAGAGAAAAAGAATTGCTGGAGTACGGCATGAAGAGACAGAAGAAGAGCGCAACGAACGTTTGAATTCTGATCGATTTCGACATTCTCTGAACAGAATGTCGATATCATCTGAAGAATCGGATGTGTCTCAAGATATAGCCGAAGGTCATGGCGACCTTCCTTGGGTTGGTAAGGAACGGAGTTCATTTACGTGTACTCCTATGATTGACTACGCCACATATTCCGCCATCGGAGGTATGATTCAAAATTGTACTTTTTGAACGTCTCGAATCATCTCGCGTCCCGTTGTTTTCCCGTCCCCGGGCTCTTAGAATTCGACATCAGACGTTTCAGATCTTCGATTTTGCCGACCCCGTTGTCGCTGGCATAAGCAACACGATCCGCGCACGAAGTCGCGGGCAGAAGCTAGTTTATAATAAATTAAAACTAAATTAATAAACCGTGTGTGAATCAAAACTACCAGGCGCCCAGAACCAGTGCGAAGTATTTTACCGTGAGTATCACACATGCATACCGTGTCTCAACAGCACACCGGCAGCACCGTAAGGACGTAGGCCCCACCCAGCTACCACTTCTACTGTGCAGGCGCACACGCTCACAATACCACTACAGCACACACGGCTAATCGTCCCCTGTGGGCCCGTCTGCTGATATGTCTACTCAACGCACACCGCCGCCTCCAACACAGGTGCAGGTTCCTATGCAATCTACTCTAGTTTTTTCCAATTTGGAAAACGCGATTCATGGCTGCTATGGTCTCAAATTGATCTCTCTTCCAATCAATGTGAATCGGAAAGCACGCGCAGCATTACTATAAGATTCAAGAGAAAATTCAACGAATCAACTGATTTCCAATCGTCCATTTCTAAAATCAAGGCGATGTTTGAAGGCTTTCAAAAACAACAAAATCTCAAGCTAGACCAACTCAGCACGGCAATGCACACCATTCAAGAAAGAACAGAGGACATTAAGAAAGATTTACAATTCGTTTCTGATAAATAATTATATGATGCTTTCTTAGAGCAAATGAGCGGATTGGAACATGAAAACTCCAAAAATATTAAACAAATAGCCTATTTGGAGTCAAGAATTGAATTACTGGAACGAAACTCCCGCGCAGCTTCTATTGAAATTAACAACATCCCTAAAGATCGTAATGAAAACAAGAAGGTGCTACGATCCATCGTGAAGAACATTGGACAAGTCATTGGTCAGCCTATTAACGATTCTGATGTCTACCGTGGAAAAACAAAAGTGGAAAGCAAGACCAAAGTGGAAAGAAGAAGTCATCATTCAAATGAAGAATAATTTGATAAAAAATGTAGATCTTTCAATTAGGAAAATAACAACAACAAATTAAACACTTTGCATATTTAGTTGCCAGTTACACCATCACTGCCTCAACCAATTTATATTGATGAATTTTTGACTCGTTCCCATTTCGATTTATTTTCCCTGCAGCATTAACCAAGTTAAGAGCTCGCTATTCCTGAACGTTAAAATTCGATAGTACGAAAGACATAATCTCTGACCTTGACCGCATTTCCTTAGCACATTCGTCCATATGCGAAATTGACAATGTCGACACATTGTAACTAACTCCAATCAATCAATTAAAGTTATACATCAAAACATCCGACGTATAACACGCAACACACCAGGTTTACTCACATTATTACAGAGATCGCAAATAGATTGGGACTTTTTTGTTCTAACGGAATGCTGGTTATCTTGCGCACTATACATTCCGCCACTTGATGGTTATAATTACTACAAGACTAATAAATACCTTAACCCAAAATGAAGAAGTCATTATTTATTTAAAAAAATACCATTAGTAGTTAATACCAAAATACCATTAGCGTATGCGTAGAAGAACCTATCATCTCTGAATGCAACTGTCTCATGATTAAAATTAACCATGACACGGTGATGCTAGCAGTTTACCGACCCGCTGGTTATAAAAAACCCTAATTACTTTTTCTCATCTCTCGAACTTTTTATAAAAACAGTCTCTCATATAAAAAACTTTATTTTAATAGGTGACCTGAATGTGGACATAACTGAGAACTACACTGACTCGAATTGTTCTCATTATCTTAATTTGTTAGCATACCATGGCATGTTGCCTGCTTATACCATCCCAACCCATAATAAGACATGTTTAGACCACATAATTTTGAAAACGAGACTGCCAGCCTCCTGTTATGTAACTGAAACCTCTATCACTGATCATAATGCAGTAATCCTTATTCTGGTATTTAAATAAACCTAAAAACTACACCTATAAAACAATTAAACGACTAAATTACGAGAAATTAGACGTTGATATTATGAATCTCAGCTTGAATGAATTGTATTCAATGACCAATGTTGACCTTGCTGTTCAGTACTTTGTTAACTCAATTAATAGCATTATAATTATTATCAAATACTCAAATTATTAAAACCTCAAACCGTAAGACTATCTCAAAACCCTGGATAACGCCTGGACTATTGCGCTGTATGAGAAATCGAGACAAGCTGCACCGAAAAGCAAAAAAGAATCCTAAAAATTAGAACATACTTATAACCAATAAAAGATATAGAAATTATTGCAACGACCTATTAACAAAAATAAGAAGAGAACATGACAAAATGGAACTTCGGACTTCGGACAACCAATAACATAAAATTATGGAACACAATAAAAGACATTACCCACACAAAAAACATTAAAAATGAAGCTTCCCAGCTGATAAACACCGCGGATCCAATTTCTTCCACTAATGCCATTAACGAGTTCTTTGTGAACATCGGCAAAAATATCGCTGACGACTGTTGCTCGAATAACTCGTGCCCACCACCGCTTAAGCAACACCCCCACTCGATGATTTTCCTCCCTAATGACTTCGAAGAGATTGAAAGTATGGTCCGTAGTCTGATGTCTGATTGCGCTGTTGGTTACGATAACATCTCTACCAGCGTATTATAGAGATATAGCCAAATCTTTATTTCTGCCATTTTATTTATTTGCAATCTTGCCATTGGCTCTGGCAAATTCCCAAACGCCTGGAAAATAGCAGAAGATTCGCCCCATTTTCAAAAGTGGTGATGGAGCCTGTGTTAACAACTATAGACCAATTTCCTTTTTGCCAGCTTTGTCTAAGATACTGGAGACGATCATGAAGAAGCGGCTGGTCAACTACCTCGAAAAAAAGTCTTCACAGTACGGCTTCCATTCTGGCTTGTCTACCAGCGACGCCATACACGATTTAACTAAGTTTGTTTCTGAAAAACTTGATGTAAATAAAAAGGTTATAGTAAGTAATCTTCATGGATCTCGCAAAAGCCTTTGACACAGTCTTCGTCCCACTGCTGATGAAAAAATTGGAGAACATTGGTGTAAGAGATGTGCAACTAGAGCTTTTTTCAGACTATCTCACTAACCGATTCCAGAGGGTTAAAGTTAATGGGTGGACCAGTGGCGATCTTCCTGTCGTCCACGGCATCCCACAGGGCAGTATTCTTGGCCCACCTTTATTCCTGGCCTTCATCAATGACCTCTGTGAGCTCAAAATGACTGGCGGTAAGATCATCACTTTCGCTGATGACACAACGCTGCTGTTTAAAGCTGATACATAGACTGAATTTTTCGATTGTGCACAGAATGGTCTAAATTTGGCTTTGTCTTGGCTAGCTAGCAATAAACTCGCTCTGAATGTTGACTAGACTAAGTACATTCCCTTTTACATAAAAAAAAACAAATTGTTCTCTTTTCAATCTCAAAATTACCGCCCATTCGTCAATCAGTCTCGTCTCAATCGCCCAATCCTAGTACTCATTGCACATGTCCTCATCTTCAAAACACGGAATCAATAAAGTACATATGCGTCACACTAGACATCACTTTAGGTTTTCACATAGATGCTCTTGCTACCATAATCCGAAAGCTGATATTTGTATTTAAAAATCTTCGTCATGTTGCGGAGCCTGGAATATTGAAAACAGTATATTTTGTGTTATGCCAATCGCTCATTTCTCACTGCATAACTATATGGGGTGGTGCGACAAAAACTTCCATGCTTCGGCTCGAACGTGCACAAAGGGCCGTTTTAAAAGTCAGTAATTTTCTTCCTTTCTTATTTCCCACCAAGGAACTTTATGGGCGAGTTGGTGTGTTGACTGTACGTCAACTCTCTATTTATAATACTGTTTTGTGCAAGCATTCTCTTCTTACTTATAATCCTTCCCTATTTGAAGGTAAGCGACGTAAAAATACAGTTTGCCCCACAATTCAAATCCATACAGCTTTTGCTCGTCGACATTTTGGTTTCCTCGGAAGCTATTTATTTAATAGAATTAACTTAGTCTTGTCAATTTATACCCTTCCCAAAAACAACTCCAAAAGGATTCTCTCGACCTGGTTACAAAACTTGGATTATGATTCCACGGAGCAGCTGTTAATTGTTCCCTCGTAGTCATTCAGCATACATAATATAGCTTCCATACTCGCGCTCACACACAAATACACTTTATCTGCACACACTCACAACTCACAAACAATACTATACAGCTGTTTTATCAAAACTAAAGTTTATATTATTTGTAAAATAATCAATTTATTTACCTAGTTACTTTTTCATTTTTATTTTTGCGTTTATGCATTTTTGATTTGGTTATCAATACTCGTATCTCGATGTATAAAATTTGTTCAGAGACAGTAAAGTCTAGCCAACGCAATTTCGAGGTGAGAGCCTGGTGATCCGTCACACAGGGTATCCTAGTATGGACTCCAGTCTCTCACAAAGGATCATGCTTCATGCAGTTTAGTTAATTTATTTGTATTTTTACTTATCTTGTGTACGTACATACGTGAACCTTTGTGAAGAGTGAAATAAAGATGATTATTATTATTATACACACACACATATTAACATATAATGTTAAAAAACTGGTTTACTTTGTAAATGTACCATTTCATCTGATAATCAATCAATCAATCAACTTTATTTTTCTCACCACAATATACATCAATTAAAATTGTTCAGATAATTACACACAATTCAGGTAAGTACGTATATATTGTGGGAGACTGGTGCCTAAGCTAGGCTCGCGGCCTGTGTTTCAGGACACCAGGATCCTACCCCTTTTACATTTTCATTTCTTAAGTTATGTTACTAAACTGACAGAATGTAGTAAGGAATCTTAAGACATTTCTTAATTTATTTTGCTTTAAATCTAGGTTAAGTACCTATGCGAGACGGATGTTAACAGATGTGTAGTATGGGTGATTGTGTGGGAGAGTGTGTGATTGTGTGTTTAGGTCATTATAAGGATGACTTCTGTATCATTATAGTTTAAATTTAGTAGCCAGTCAGTTATCCTTTTTTTGCATTTATTCTTTGTGAGACTATAGATATGTAACTGCTTATGAACTTTATTGTATAAGTAGCCACCTAGATAGCAAACGGAACGCCTTGCAAAAATAGTTTTGTGACGTAGATGATGGCGGCGCTCCACTGGGTCATATCGTCTTTTCCCCCTGGACAATGTTGGGTTATAAACCAAAAAAGTATGTTGTTTCAGCAGAGTGTTCAATATAAATAGTTGACGTACTGTCAGGATTTCATTTTCTTTGTACAACTGTTCAGTTGGGTAGCGATACGGTCGAAAAGACGACACTTTCAGTATCCCTCTTTGAGTCCTTTCAATTTCTATTAGGGTAGTTTTTGGAGCCCCCCACCAAGAGGTGATGCAGTAACTTTCATTATAGATTGAGCAAGGGTAAAGTACACTGATTAGATAATATTTTTATCAGCAACAAGTCTAAGCGTTTTGAACACATATATAGTTTCCGTAATCTGTTACTAAGAGTGGTTATGTGGTCTTGAAATTTTAGGTTTTTGTCGATTATTATTCCCAGGTATTTTACATTCTCAGCCTTGGTTCGCAGTTACAATTACGGGCTAGTGCGTTTGTGCAAGAGTGAGCTACAATACTATTAGGTAATGTTTGGCAGGATCCATGGTTTTTCATAGAGAATGTTATGTAATTCGTTTTGGTTATATTAAGGGTCAACAGATTGTCGCGCAGCCAGTTGGATACTAGTTGTGCACGCTCATAGACATCTTTCCACGAGTTTGCTCGGAACAAAAGTGCAGTGTCATCAGCAAAGCTAATGATTTTGCCATTGGGGATAGTGATCGTCCCCAGATCGTTGATGTAAATGAGGAACAATGTAGGTCCGAGAACACTACCTTGCGGCGTGCCGTAGTTAACTATTTGTTCCTCACTGATATATTCATCTATCTTTACTCTCTGGGTACGCTCACTCAGGTAGTCTTTAAAGAGGTCCAGTGGAAGTCCTCTGATTCCTAAGCTTTCCATCTTACGTACAAGAATTGGGACAGAAACCCTGTAGAAAGCTTTAGCAAGATCTATAAATATGGCCATAACGTTATTCCCACTATCCATGCTTATAACCACATACTCTGTCAACTCATGGATCAGAGGTGGATTTGCCTGAGCGAAACCCAAATTGCGCTGGTGTGATAAGGTTATTGCTTTCCAAGTAGCTCACAAGCCTGCTGTTCATTATCCGTTCCAGTATTTTGGAAAGAGCAGTTAGCACAGATATGGATGTTAACGGAGGCACAATCACAGGCGCATGCTTTTCCAAGAGGTCACCGGATATCCCATCCCATCCCGCGGCACAGTTATTGCGGAGTGACATTAATATTCCGACTACCTCTTTCTCATCTGTAGGCAGCATTACCATGGATTGCATTCCATTAGTTAGGTTTCCTTTTGTAGTTTTTGTTTGTGAACTCATTATGTTTTTAGCAAGCTTTTCACCTATTTTGGCAAAAAATAGAGTATTGCACCCATTTTTGAAAAGTGCCTGAATGAAATTCTGTAGTGCTAATATGCCACCAAAAAAAACACAAAATTTTTATTCAATCGACAAGTGCCATAAAAATGCATCAAAATTTTTAATTTTCAAATTTCGCGCGTGTTTTTACGAAAACGCCTCTTACTGGACGCCATATTGCTCAGCGTAAATGACGTCAGTTCGTTTTGTATCAAATGAGCTCATATTAAATATGATAATTGTATATCATTTAAAAATAATTAAAAGTATATTTTGTAGTAGGTGTAATAATGAAAAAATTACGTTGGTTACGAAAATAATAAAAGTACAAAGCCTATATTACGCCAATCGGTTGATTGACAGTTGTCAATTTTTTGTTTACACAGCCTTATGGCGTAATAACATGGCCGCTACTATTTCACGGTGTTTTAGAACAGATTAAAAATACTGAAAACTTTGAATTGAATTTAAAAATTTGTTTTGTTATTTTATGAACTAAAACTTACATTTTCCGACTGCTTTATGCCTAAACTGTCTCAATAACATTTTTATAGATTTTTTCTCGTATAGAGTAAAATACCCTATTCATTGACATGGTTTACAGATATTTGTGCTGTACTTGATGTGGCTAATAACTGTGTTGGTTTTCGTTGTCGACCTATTTGAAATATTATTTATAGCCGACCATAACTGTTTACTGTTTTTTCCAGGTTTATTATCTCATTTTTTTCAAAATCTATTTTTAATTTTCTTAATAATTTATTACAATAGTTTCTGTCTATAAGTAATTTTTAAAGTCTCATTATTTGGCGCCTGTTTAAATTTTCTGTGCAAGGTGTCTCGATGCCGCATACAGCGAAGTAAACCAGGAGTAATCCATGGCTTTAATATTTTTTTACGGTTTGGAATTTTACAAGAGTTGGAGTTTGAGTCTATCACGTGTTTTATTTATCTAGTCATTGTTTCCCCTGCCACATGAGGATCTTGGGTGTTGTATACTTCACTAAAGTCTAGCTGTTTTAGGTCTGTGTCTATCTTAACATAATTAAAACGAATACATTTTTTGTGATTACTTTAGGCATTCGTTTTGACGAGAATAGCATTACTGTCTCATGGTCAGTTAGAGCAGAGTGTGCGACTGAAATAGAAGCAGATAGTCGAGTTTTCAGTATAACATGGTCAAGACAGGCTTGTTGTCGCGTGGGTATTGTATGAGCAGGTAAAAGACCATGGGTAGCTAGTAAGTTTAGGTAGGAATGTTTAGCGGAACCCTGGAAGTGTTCATATATATTTATATTTATGTCTCCCGTAATAATTATAGTATCGTATTTGGATAGCCTACTTAGGGTAATATTAAGGTAGTTAAGAAAATTCTCTAAGTCTTTGTAACCTGGCGGGCGGTATATCGCTAAGAGAACAGTTTTTCTATCGATTTTTACTTGGAGACAATTTGCATCTAAGAATGACGGCTCCTCTGCAACTACTTGCAGTTTTTTATGCACATACAGGACCTTCATTTTGTGTATGATTATTGTTGGTAATGTAATAGTTGTAGTTCGTCAGCTCAGGAATATTATGGGTGTTAGGGAACCACCACTCGGTTATGCGATTATGTCCCAGTCAACTTTTGTCCGAGCAAGTGTAGTCATAAAGCCCGTTATGTTATTATTTATACTTCTTATGTTTTGTGTAATGACTTTAAGTGTTTGATTAGGTATGAAATTTGGTGGAGCACAGTTTTCCAGGTCACAAGTCGAAGCATCTGACACCGAGACAGCATCCAAGCTGTTTAGGTTGTTTTGTGTGTTATCGAATATTAATGATAATAATTTCCATTGAGACATTTATGTTTTGAGCGCTGCCTAATGACATAACATCAAAGTTTAATATAATCACAAAATATAGAGGGTACAGAAGGACCGCTCCCGCCATCTTCAAAAATAATTACCTGAACTTGCCAGACTCACTAGGGCTGCTACTGTATTGACTGTGTAGGTTCTATTTGTGACAATATCAATTTATTGACACTGGTTGGAACTCTTTGCATTATTACAAAAATTTCTTGTTTGTCGTGAAATGTCAATGTTTCTCATTTATTCATTTAGATAACACGTGACAGTCGAGTATGAAGTCTGCTTGAAACTGCTTGGAAATGCTTATAAACGTAATGTCAATGTGTGCGTGGTAAAAATGGCGGTTTGTTCTGAGTGGTCTCTCTGCTCGGGCGCGACGTTACAAAGTCAAAGTCAAAGTCAAAGCATTTATTTCAATTAAACCATTTACAGGCACTTTTGAATTGTCAAGGAGTCGGTCAGTTAGTCAGAGAGTTGAAGCTAGTTGCTCGTTCCAAAACGTAGGTAGGTCTCTATGGAGAAGAACGAGCAAGAAACTCCACGGACACTCTTTTAAATAAAGTTTTTTTAAAGTCTGGTTACATGATTTTTGTTGCTTCTATATATGTGAAAACTATGAAGGTAATCTAACAATACAAAACACAAAAAAGAAGCAAGATAAAGTGGCATCTAATCCATGGCAGATAAGAGCTGACCAATCTCTACTGACAGCGCCCGTTCACGAACATGACGCGTGAATCAGCACCATTCAGCTCAACCATTTTGAAGGGAGCCGAATGATCCAACACACGCGCCACCATCAGCGAGACATTTGAGCGAGCATGACAATACTCCCAACCGCCATGTTAATTTTTGTCAAACATAAAGGTACTAATATACTTAGTAAATGGCTTCATGGTATAGTTACGTACTTTGTGATATAATGGTACAGTGCAGAATATACGATAGTACATATAGCTGGCATCTATACTAATATTACAAAGCTGAAGAGTTTGTTTGTTTGGTTGAACGCGCTAATCTCAGGATCTGCTGGTTCAAATTGATAAATTATTTTTGTGTTGGATAGTCCATTTATCGCGGCCAAAGGCGGGTCGGGTCGCTAGTTTGTTTATAAAGTGTGTCGGTCGATTAAGTTTGTGTGCGTTATGGATGTGAAGTGCAAGTAACGTAATAGTATATATGATATGAGTATTGTATTGTGTATGAATAGTAATGTTGGTAACAAGCTTATTTGTACTAAGCAGTGTATGTGTAATTGATTAGACTTTGTTTTAGTGTTAATTGTTAATGGAATAGAATAAGTTTGGACTAGGGTTAACAAAACTGTAATGAAAACGGTAGCATGTAGTGGCAGGTACAGAGTTAGTTATTTTTCCTTACGGAGTTTCGCGAGGTCTTCGTCAGTTTTGATGAAGCGGCTTGACATTCCGTCTTTCACGAATATACACCTTGCCGTTTGCGACCCAACATTGATGGTAGCCGAATTCTTTCGTAAGTTGACGGGCGAGATAATGTAGACGTCTCGTCATAGCCGTAAGCACTTCATTTACGTATAAGGGTTGCCTAGGTTCATTTTCTACTAGATAGGATGTGTTCAGGCGATTTTGCTGGTTGTGCTTGTTAAAGTCTTTGGTCGACTTTAGAAACTGATCTTTAATGGTTGCCGATGAGAATTCCACGACAGATCCTACCGCGTCAGAGTTGCTCTTGAAACGGAAGATATTTTTTATCTCTGTTGAACTCACGGGTTGACTGATGACTTTACCCAATTTCTGCACTGCACCTGCAAGGGTGTCACGAGTTTCAAGAGTTAATAATAATAATAATAATAATAATAATAATATGTGGGGACATTTTCACACACGGCCATCTGACCCCAAACTAGGGAGACCCTGTACTATGGGTGTCAGACAGCTGATATACATACACAGTACATAGTTGATAATGGTAGGTTTTTAATTTCAAGCGAAGCCGCTTTTTGTTGCTTCTCGTATAACCTTTTTGTTACTGCTACATTCCGCCCTTCAATCGTTAATTTCCACAAGAGCATCATCATATTATTCTGAAAGGAAATCTATTGTCTCTCTGATTTTTAGGGTTCCGAAGTCAACAAGTTCAACAAATTGCCTAAACGCTGGAAGGAGCTAAATGATAATGCATTCAAGCGTCAAATAAAAATGTTTCTATTGAAAAAAGCCTATTATACGGTTCACGAATATCTAGCTGAAGAAGTTTTTGATTAATGCATCTGACTTTTATTTCTACAGAACTATTTGAATGAGAATTATGTTTAACATAGACGTTTTGTATTATGGACATTATTTTAAATATTGACATTTTAATATATTCTTATTGTTGTAATTTGTATTGTTTGACATTATAATTTCTTGACATTTTTAATCCTTGACATCCTACTAATATTATAAATGTAAAAGTTTGTAAAGATGTTTGGATGTTTGTTACTCAATCACGCGTAAACCGTTGAACAGATTTGCATGAAAATTGGCACACAGGTAGACCATTTCCTGGATTAACACATTGGATACTTTTTATTCCGGTAATGTGTTCCCTTGGGTTAGCGTACTTTTTACGCGGGCGAAGCCGCGGGCAGAAGCTAGTTTTAACATATTTTTAAATTGCTGTTATTTTAATGTAACTTATTTTCTGTAATAATTGAATGTTTCTGTTTGAATATTTGTACGCCGATACTTACGGCTAAACATGACTGGACTTCAATGAATGAACTGCCATAGGTAATATCTTGCATGCTCTTGTATGTGTATTGAGTACACATGTTTAACAAATAAATAAATCTATTTTTCATCCCACCATCTCGGAAAGAGTATTTTTAATCTTCAATATCTGAGTGGAAAAGCCGTTTTTATTCTCTAGAGGATAAAGTAAATTTATCTTCAATATCTGAGTGGAAAAGCCGTTTTTATTCTCTAGAGGATAAAGTAAATTGAATTTAGAACATCGTGTGCACTAAGTTTGTGAATTAAAAAAAAAACATTAAACCTATTTACTGCTACCTCTATGGTGCCGAATATATCATACAACTTTTTTTAATTTGTTAAAAACTCAGACTTTGTAAACGTTTTTTTTTTGCATTTAGTCATTTCCTCGCTGAGGTGGAATGAAAAGTTACGTGTTGCACTCGAGTGCAAAGATTTTTCACCTCGTGCTCTTTTGATTCCCTCGCTAACGCTCAGGATTCTAATTTTGAATCACTCGCTGCGCTCGTGATTCAATTTTAGAATCCTTCGCTTGCTCGGTCATCAAAATTGAACACGCGGTTAAAAAGCAACTTTGCACTCTTGTCTAACAAATAACTATTATTATATTCTATTCTAAAGATATACAGTGACGGTAACGTTAGTAATTTATGTTATTTATAAATAGGTCTGTAGCTATCTGTCAGTTTTAAATTAAACATAGCGCGAATACATCGCTATTGGGCCTTGAATGCAATTTCTTAGTCTGTGGAATTGCCCCAGAAAAGAATACCATAGCGCAATACCGATGCAACTATCCCATGATATACAGTTATCAAGGTATCTGGGTTGAGTTCCGGTGCAAGTTTGTAAAATGCAAATGCGGACGAGCTTAGTTTTTTACGAGGTGCTCAATGTGCGTCTTCCAGTCCAATTTCTTGTCTATCGTTAGACCAAGTAACTTTGTGGAATCGGCTCCATTAAGTACTGCGTCAAGATATAGATATTTATATTTAACCTCAATGTCACTCCTTGGGGTACGTTGAGCAAAATGCATTATAATAGTTTTGTCCAAATTCATTTTGAGATGATTTCTATTAAGCCATGAGATTATTGATGTCAATGTTTGATTAATGTCATATTCATAATAACTTTTGTTCTTACACGATATAGTCACAGTGCTGTCATCAGCAAAGACCGTCATTGGATGGGTAGTAGCTTTAGGTAGTTCATTAATATGCAAGATGAACAGTAAGGGTTCAAGCACGCTACCCTGAGGGACACCATATATTAGGAAGCGTTCGTTTGAAATAAAGATGTCCTCTTTTTAACGACTTCAAAAAGGAGGAGGTTATCAATTCCGATGTTTATATTATAAATATTTTTTTTATGTATGTTCGGGTATATCTCTGTCATATATAGACGGATTTTCAAAATTCTTTATTTTTGGTTCGAAAGGGGTTTATTCCGAAATGGTCCCATATAAATTTTACCAAAATTGATCCAGCCCTTTTTGAGAAAGTCAAAATAATCCCAAAAAAATACTTAAATAACGTTTTAGTTTCTTCAATCGTTGGAGGACTTACAATCTCTTTTAAGTGTGTCGCCATTTCTTAATGGATTTGGATGTTAAAGCAATACTAAAAAGCAAAAATAAAAAGTTTTTTTCAAAAAAGAAAACCGCCTTCAAAAACTAAAGAGTGATAAATAACTTTAGCACCGAACACACTTTACTTTCGGAAGTCGGTGGCAACACAAAACAACAAACACAAAGTCACCGCCACCGACTTCCGAAAGTAAAGTGTGTTCTGTGCTAAAGTTATATAGCACTTTTTAGTTTTTGAAGGCGGTTTTCTTTTCTTATGTCATAAAATTGATTTTTCTAATTTCTGTGTATTGCTTCCTGAACAAAGGCCTACCCCAAAAGCTTATGTGTTTAGCGACACTTTCAAACTATTTAAACAGAAAAAACCTTTTGGTATGCTAATATAAACAAATCGTTCGCAAATATATGACGAATAGTTTAGCAAGCACTTCCGTGTGTTATAATTAATTAGCACAGCAAGCAAGTCATTTTAATACCAAAATGCACAATCATTATGTTGACGCAAATACTTATCATGAGTCGAACTACTTATGTAAGTACTTACACGAAACAATAGTAAGTACATTATGATATTAGTGAACCTAAGTCTGACAAATTTACTTACTAATTATACGCATCGAGTGTAGTGTATTAATTTCTTCAAGTTGGCACATTAAATTTGTGTAAACTAATTGAAAAGAGATACGATTTTATTTTTTGTATGTTTGTATGTAATGGGTAAACTCAAAAAATACTCAAGAGCGTGTATTCGATTCGTGACGATAACTTCATGTTTACGCGTTTTGCCCAGAGCAATATCGTAATGGTGTGAGCAGATGATTTGAAGATAATTACAGTTTTAGAAAAATTTTGTCTTGATTTAGGGAACTACAGAGTAAAAGTATAATTTTTAATTATGGTTTTTTAAAGCGAAGACAATCTTTTCATAGCGGTTTACGAAAATAGACGTCAGAGTTAACTTTCAGCACGAATACAACCATTACAGTATTCCAAAATAGTATGTTTCATGCGTTTTTCCAATAGGACATTCAGTCTTAAAGTCTACTACAGAGCCAAAATTACGAAAATATTACTATTATGTATTAAAAAACAATGTTGAAAAAGTACAAAATCGGTTCACTTTGACAATTTTTTTTTACTAGTATTTGTACAAAAACATAACTAATATGTTATTTAATGAAAACAAAGGTTATGCTTAATATACAGAATATTTCTCAGCCCGTTATATAAAATCATTTATTTTAGACAATTATTTTAAAAAGCACTGTAAAACATTGCGCTATGTCGTCTGCCGATCAATTTCAATGATGCACGTATCATTCATCATCATTATTTTGTGCGTATTTTTTTTTCTGATGCACACAAACAGACCATTGTATTGTACTAGTGTGTGTCAATGCTGCTACGCCGGTCTAGCAATCGTTTAGATTTTGAGTTGCGCTAAACTGAATACGCGCCCTTAACTGAAAAATAACGCAGGTGCAGCCACGGGCAAAGTGCTAGTGTGTTATTCAAACTTCATACTTCCATACTATTAATGCGAAAGAAAATCTTACAGTTACGTTTTCACGATAAAACAGCTAAACCGATTTTGATGAAATTTGGCACGATAATAGCTTGGACCCTGGGGAAGAACATGGGTTACTTTTTAATCCGTAACTTCGTCTGCATCTGCGATAACCGACATTCACGAGGACGAAGTCGGTTAAACATGTAAAGTCAGTTATTTCTTGCGAAATATATTTGTGCATGCTCTGCTTGACACCATAATAATTATTTATTTAAACAACATGAAAGACTTATAGCTAAAGCAAACAGATCGGAAACAGTAAATTAGACAGATAGCCAATAACAAGTCTTCTATATCTTATATATAAAAATCTTCTGTGCGTGTGTATGAAAGTGAACTCCTCCTAGACGGCTGGACCGATTTTGATAAAATTATTTGTGTGTGTTCCAGTGGATTCGAGAATGGTTTAGATTCACAATATTGGACCCGGTAGGTGGCGCTGCAGTCGGGTTTTAGGACTTCTTAGATGTATGTCACCCTGGTACTAGGAGCGCAGAACTTATGCCCTAACTAGAGAACAGCAAGGTAGCTTTCTTTGCAGTGACGAGGTACCAGGGTAGCATAGATCTAAGGATGGAGGCCTGGGTAGTTATTCTGCATATTTTAATTAATTTTTAGGTTGATAGGGTAGGTAGGTAGGTTGATAGGATAGGTAGGTTGGTAGGGTAGATAGGTAGGCTGATAGGGTACGTAGGTAGATTGGTAGGATAGGTAGGTAAGTAAGTAGATAGATAGGTAGGTACAGTTTGGTAGGGTAGGGTAGGTTTGTAGGTGGGGTAGGGTAGGCTAGACCAGGATTTTTGTACCGATTTTCAGGGCAAGACAACGTCTGCCGGGCCCGCTAGTACTATATAAAAATCAATCCCAAAAAGGCATCACGTGTGAACGGCTGGACCAATTTCGCTAATTCATTTCAATAGAATTTATTTCAACGAAAATGTATATAAATAGACAACAATAAAATATTGTTTTAAAAATTATGTTGTGCTACAGAAACGAATTGCTGCGAACCGACGTAGTCTTGTCTGCCCTACGCCTAGAGTGTAATTTAAATCCGCGTAGGCGCGGAGGGGCGAGGCGGCCCGTGAGGAGCCGTGACAGGAACTATGCCTGCTGCTTGTTATATGCTCGCTTGCATGATGCATGCTTGTTTACGTGATGCATGCTTGCTTGCATGATGTATGCTTGTTTACGTGATGCATGCTTGCTTGCATGATGCATGCTTGCTTGCATGATGCATGCTTGTTTACGTGATGCATGCTTGCTTGCATGATGCATGCTTGCTTACATGCTGCATACTTGCTTGCAAGTTGCATGCTTGCTTGCATGCTGCATGCTTGCTTGCATGCTGCATGCTTGCTTGCACGCACGCGCCTTAGGTTTGGTTAGAACTGAGATCCCATTCTTGGTAATAAGTTTTATATTAAATAAACAATATGCGGATAAAGAACATTTGATTTGTTATTCTGATATAATTATTCTAACATTAAGCTATATGTGAAACAAAAATCAATGATTAAAAAATCTTGAAAGTAAGTATTCTGCATATTGATTATTCTTTGCAATGAAATTATGAGAAAATTTTATGTGAAACAAAACTCTATAAAACTATTAGATATAAAACCACGTACAACCCTGGGATATAAGGCAAATATTAGCATGTTTGAATTTTGTCAATTGTTACGTACCTAGTATTTGATTTATTTGCACCTGACATTATTATAACTCCACGATCACTAGAGCAGACACGTGTTATTATTTACATTAAAAGTGAATTACTAAATACTGTGTTACATTTGACACACACTCAGTCTAGTACTGCCCTCAGTGTTCACCAGTAGACGCTTAGGACTACATTCGAATTAATCTCAAATTCGCAAAATAATATCTTCCAATTGTTAATCGCATAAATTGCAACATCTTTGACCGTCATCTTTTGTACTAAATCTTAGTAAAAGTTCTAAGATTGAGTTTAAAACCTATACTTTTCCTATTAATTAGTGATTGGATAATTTTATTTTAAAGTATAAGTAGTGCGTTTTTACACAGTGTTAAATTAAAAAAAATACAAGTTTATATTCCATAAAATTATTGTTGAAGATTATCAAAGGATCCAATAGGTAAGTTTTTTAATGTTTTATTGTTGTAACTATCTGTGTGTGTGTTATATGGGTATATATGTGTATCTACTAACTAACTGGTCCCCGTGTATTGTAGACATTGATAAACAGTAACTTCGCAAAAAAACTGAATTAAACTGTGGCATTATTTGTACAACATAATAACAATATTGTTCACAGCTCATGTTACGAGGAATCGTCATGAAAAATATTTTAATCAAATTATTAGACGTATCAATATCTTTAGGCTCAAAGGTCGAAACCACCATTATGGCCAAAATGAGTTAAAAATGCAGTCATACTTAGTTTTTCGTCCACTTTCGATTGGTATATTTAAAGTCAAGAAATTCACATATAAAATGGTGATTACTACTCACAATTTTATTTATGGATCGCTAAACACATTTTTGTTGTAAATTGTGGCGTAAATAAACAATATTATATTTCTTGTTACAGCAAAGGTCGTAATAGGTAAATAAAATTAAAGACTTGGTTGTACGTGTACGTCTCGTGATCTATCAAATTTGGCGGTTTCGTCTTACACCATTTTTAAAATTTGGTTCATACTTGCCCTATACAACCCGTGATTTTATCAACTTTGGTGGTTACGTCTTTGGTGGTATATTACAATTCTCCGCCCACATCATACAAATTCTACCTCCGTACGATACAGGTTCCGCAAAACAGCATTGTGCGAATCACAGATAATAGATAGACCTAGATAGTTTCGTATTTTTTTTCAACCTAGTTTTTGCCTCACTGTCCACTCGCTGACAATCAGCGGCTGCTGGATGTTCACGCCAGTCAGGTGTCGATTTCGAAGAGAAGAAGTGACAATAAATCTGTCATCTCTCACCAAAGTCAAGCATCGCTGTCGTCCAGATCCTGGTCGCTGGACCAGGTTACCAGTATACCTTCGAGACACAGAACTGCCACAGATAAAGCTGTCGAGCGATAGTACGCTGATACACCCCTTGCTGAATTAAGATGACGACTTGAGCGGCTTCTTTAGGTGTGGTTTCCATTTCTTTAACTCAAACTCAAATCATTTATTTCAAGTAAACCATTTACCGGCACTTTTGTTATCAAGGAGTCAGCAGTCAGAAAATTGAGGCTAGTTGCTCGTTCCAAACAATAGGTTTCTATGGAGAAGAACGAGCAAGAAACTCCATGAACACTCTTTTAAAATCAACACGATATTACACATTTAGGTTACATCACTCATGTTGAATTTACGGGACACAAATGTGAGAAAAATGTAACAAATTGTGCACGTTACAAGAGGTCTAGAGACAATCATAAACAATTCAAAATTAATTTAAAATAACCGAGGCAGCTACGAGATGACCAGTCCTTACTGACGGCGCCCGTTCACGAACATGACGCATGGATTGGCACCACTTAGCTCAACCATTTTGAAGGGAACCGAATGATCCGACACATGCGCCACCGTCAGCAAGACATTAAAGTAAGCATGACATACTCCCAACCGCCAGGGCATATTCAAGTCAATGAAAGGCATACCTCGTAAATGGTAGATATAAAGTATATAGTGCTCACATGTATGTGCTATGCAAAAGAATACATTACTAACACATTGAGTTTATACAATGCAAATATAATTTAGATCTACATCCTCAGCAGCTCCATCAAATGCTAATAAATTAATCTATGAACCCTTGTCATTGTGGAGCAGGACCAGCATCCAGCCAAGCATTTTTATCAGTGATGTAATCACCCAACTTATAATATGCTCGGCTGCATAGTGTGCGTTTTATATGACACTTAATTTACGTCTCAATTAGTTGAAGAATGTGGCGTGGTATTTTATTGTACCTAACATTTTAAACAGTACCCCATGAAAGATGAATCTACTTTAGCCAGCCTAAAACCTGGTTGAACTAGACGGCCCCTACTTCTAGTATTATAATTGTCTTTCACATCTTTTATTTATCAAAAAGATGCAGTTTTTTAGCTTCATGTTCCCAATGACGTGAAGCTGATGACCAATTATCATAAACGCTCACTTTTTATAGGGTTTCAGGAATACCAAACAATATGGTGTCTTGTTTTTACGCTCCAAGACATAATATTAAGGTGAATAATCTTTGGTTAAAGAGATATAAAGATACATTACCTTTCAAATAATACACCACAATCCATAGTGCGTTGCATAGAAATTGTAAAAAATAGTTTTGAACAACGCGCTATGAAGTGATTCCAGTTTTTTGCTCGTGAGAGTTTCTTGAGAAGATTTACGCTATTTGTGTGTAGTTGCATTTGTTTTGAGGAGATAAAGCTTTAACAAACAAACAAAATGACCTGCTCGGCAAAATTCAACGTATCTAAGTGCCGACCTTAGTTTTTTTTTTTTTTTTTTTAGTAGCCCGTTGTGTCCCACTGCTGGGCAAAGGCCTCCCCCGAGTCTTTCCAGTTATTTTTGTCTTGCGCTGCCTCGACCCAGCCCCCGCAGTACGCGTCTAGGTCATCTCGCCACCTCTTCCTGGGCCGGCCTCGGCGACGCCGACCATCTTCAGGCACCCATTGCGTGGAGACCTTTGCCCAGCGGTCGCTGTGCATGCGGCTGACGTGACCCGCCCAATCCCATTTGAGCCGGGCAGCCTTTTTCCTCACGTCTAAGATCCCTGTTTTAGAGCGTAGCGTGGTGTTTCGTATTTTGTCTGTTCTTTTTACACCCAAAATGCTGCGCTCCATTGCTCTTTGGCACACTCCAAGGCGGGATTTTTGAGACTCGGTGAGCGACCAGGTCTGAGCACCGTAGGTTAGAATGGGCAGGATACACATATCGATGAGCTTTCGCTTCAGGGAGATTGGTAAATCGCCCTTCATTAGCGTCTTCATGGACCAGTAGCTTTTCCAGGCGTTTTCGATTCGGCGATCGATTTCCTTTTCCTGCCTGTTTTCGAAAGAGACTAGCTGGCCCAAGTAAATATACTCATCGACATAGTTTATTTCCTGCCCATCTACCTCGACCCTACGTTTAGTACTGTTAGTCATAATTTTTGTCTTAGACCGATTCATCGCGAGTCCCACCTTGAGGCTAGCCGTGCTTATGTCTTGCAGCATGGTCTGTAGTTCTAGAGCTGTGGGCGCAAAAAGGACTATGTCGTCGGCAAATCGGAGGTTTGTCAGCCTCTTATTGCCGACTTCAATGCCCTTGCACTACTGACGCCGGTGTCACCTTAATCAAGCATATATTTAAGGCTTGGGAGGATTCTCAAGATGCTATTGGTATCTTTTGCGACCTCTCCAAAGCATTTGATTGCGTGAATCACGAAACACTACTCTTAAAGCTTGAGCATTACGGACTGGGTAAACTAGCGCTTAGCTTAGTAAAATCATATTTGACTGATAGACTGCAACAAGTTCAAGTAAACGGTGTAAATTCATCGGGCTTAAAAGTAAAAATGGGGGTACCGCAGGGCTCAATATTGGGTCCGTTCCTCTTTTTAGTTTATATAAACGATTTACCTTATTTGTTGAAAAATCAACCACAAATGGTGTTATTTGCTGATGATACTTCCTTGATATTTAGAGTTAATAGACGGGCACAGCACCATGATGACGTAAATGACGCTATGCTTAAGGTTCATAATTGGTTTACTGTAAATAATTTAGTATTAAATGAGAAGAAAACTAAATGCATAAGATTCGCTTTACCGAATGTTAAAAGTAGTGAATGTAACGTTGTATTGAATAAGGATATACTTGAATTCGTCGAAAAGACTGTTTTCCTAGGGATTACGCTTGACTCAAAGCTGCAATGGGGTCCTCACTTAACATCTCTTGCAGGGCGGTTGAGTTCGGCCGCTTACGCTGTCAGAAAAATCCGGCATTTGACAGACGTGGATACCGCTAGGCTAGTATATTTTAGTTATTTTCATAGCATCATGTCCTACGGTATCTTGCTTTGGGGGCGGGCTGCAGATATTGATTCTATTTTTATTCTGCAAAAGCGGGCTGTCAGAGCCATCTATAATCTCAGCAGTCGCGAGTCTCTAAGAGAATTGTTTAAACAGATTAACATCTTGACGGTACCTTGTCAATACATATATGAAAACATTATGCATGTTCGAAAAAACCTTCATCTTTTTAATAAAATAAGTGACAGACATTGTGTTTATACTAGAAATAGGAACAAATTAGATCAGCCAAGATTCAGATTGTCAAAAGTTCATACTTCTTTTATGGGGTACTGTGTAAAATTTTATAATAAAATACCTCTTGATATTCTTCAACTAAATGAAAGACAATTTAAAACATGTATTAAACGCACACTGTGTAGACAAGCATATTATAAATTAGAAGACTACATCAATGATAAAAATGCTTGGCTAAATGCTGGTCCTGCTCCACAGGCAGTTTAGGGAATTTCCTAATTGGAGGAATGTTGTTTCCTACCCCTTTTTTTTATTGACATGAGTAACGAGTATCGTTATTATTATACACAAATATATATTTTAATTACTTTTTCGACATTTTAGAAACATTGGAAACCTTAGTTTTGTATAATTTAGCAGCATTATTTCAATTTTGTAAATGTGAGTACCATGGAGCCATATTTTAAGTAAATTATTATGTGTTTGACTTAAATGAGCATGGCGGTTGAGAGAATTGTCATGCTCACTCAAATGTCTCGCTGGTGGTGGCGCGTGTGTTGGGTCATTCGGCTCCCTCTAAAATGGTTGAGCTGAATGGTGCTGATTCACGCGTCATGTTCGTGAACGGGCGCTGTCAGTAGAGATTGGTCAACTCTTAACTGCCATGGTTTTTATCTTGATTATTTTTTATATTTTGTATTTCTAGATTACCTTCATTGTTTTCACATATAGAAGCAACAAGAATAATGTAAGCAGTATTTTGTAAAAACCTGATTTTAAAAGAGTGTCCGTGGAGTTTCTTACTCGTTCTTCTCCATAGAGACCTACCTACGTTTTGGAACGAGCAACTAGCTTCAACTTTCTGTCTAACTGACCGACTCCTTGACAATTCAAAAGTGCCTGTAAATGGTTTAATTGAAATAAATGCTTTGACTTTGACTTTGACTTTGACTTGGACTTCCATGAGGCTGCCAGTGTCTTAAATATTTCCTCGAGAGTGCTCGTAAAGAGTTTTGGAGAGAGCGGGTCACCCTGTTTAACACCTCTTTGTATTTTAAAAGAAGACCCTGTTGTGTTAAGTTTTATGTTGGCGGAGCTATTGTGATAAATGTTTTTTAAAAGATCTACATATTGTGTTTCAAGTTCCTGATTTTCCAATGATCTGAATATTTCGGGATGTTTAATACTGTCAAATGCCTTTGTATAGTCTACGAAGGCCAGATATAATGGTTTATTAAACTCTGAATATTTCTCCAATATCTGGTTCAATGTCTGAAGGTGGTCAGTTGTAGAGAAACTAGGGCGAAATCCGGCTTGTTCTGGTGGTTGATGTTTATCTAGTTTCCCGTCTATACGGTTATGTATGACTTTAATAAATGCCTTGTAAATGTGAGAGGTTAAACTGATTGGACGATAATTAGAAATTTCGCTTTTATCGCCCTTTTTATGCAGAAGGATTATGTTTGAATGGCACATTGTGTTTGGAACTTTTCCTGACTGTAGTATGGTGTTAAATAGGTTTGTAAGATGAGGCAGCAAGGTGTTAGAACCAATTTTAAGTGCTTCAGTAGTGATCCCATCCTCGCCAGGACTTCTATCGTAGCGCATGGTAGTAAGCGCTCTGTGCACTTCATAGCCGCTTATTGGAGAAACGGAATCGGTGACATGGTATTCTGTGATATTATTGGTGGGTGTTGATTGATCTGAGTAGAGTGTTTTGTAGAATTTGGTTGCTATTTCCATGATTTTATCTCTACTATAGTGTTTCACTCCGT
This sequence comes from Charanyca ferruginea, assembly GCA_947361185.1. Classification (NCBI taxonomy): domain Eukaryota; kingdom Metazoa; phylum Arthropoda; class Insecta; order Lepidoptera; family Noctuidae; genus Charanyca; species Charanyca ferruginea. Next base: position 14,441,080 of record OX376085.1, read on the forward strand.
CCTCATCTACTAGACTATTGATCCATGATTTTCCCTTGGTAACTCCGTGTTTTAATACCCTCAAAGATGTATGTTTTTCCAGAGCTGTTTTAACTAAATGAGTATTAAGATTTCTCAGATCTTTCCTAATACTTCTTTTAACCTCTTTATCTAAAGTCCTATATTCTGTGGTACCAATCTCTTTTGTTGTTCGTTTGTCTATCAATTGAATACTATTAACTGTCAGTTTAGTTCGATTTCTGGGTGTATTTTTTATGGATTTAGAGCTTTTGCTTATTCCGGTAACTATTTTATTATATTGATCTTCCGCGTCTGTTTCATCAATTTGAAGTTCTTTAAAATAGTTTGTTAATTCGAGATTAAACTGATCGAAGTGGTTTACAAGTGTCTCCTTTGAAAGCCTTATGCGTTTTGTAAATATTTTAGCTCGATGGATTTTAAAGTCGAGCCGAATTTTTGCACGAATAGGTCTGTGATCAGAGCTGTATTTTAATCTATTGATAACGTCAATGTTTTTAATTATATGATGGTCAGATGATAAAATGTAGTCGATTTCATTGTGTGCATAGCCATTAGGTGAGACCCAAGTCCATCGTCGTTGTGGTTTTTTGAAAAAGAAGCTATTTGTTATGTGCATTCTCTGTCCAAAGGCAAATTGTGTAAGACGAGTTCCTCGCTCATTGCGGTCCCCTACTCCAAAGTTACCGACGGTATCTCGACTGTCCAGTTCTTGTCTTCGTCCCACCTTTGCGTTAAAATCGCCAATGACCATATTCCATGTACCCTTGTTTTCATCGCATGTTCTGTTAACTAGATCGTAGAAATCTTCTACATCCTCATCAGTATGTGCAGATGTGGGTGCATAAACTTGTATTAGAGTTAGAGTTTTGGTAGGAGTTAGTTGGAATTTGAGCACAGCGACGCGTTCAGAATAGCCCAAAAACTCGATAATATTGTCTTTCCACTTTTTCGCCACCATGAACCCCACTCCGTGATGTCCATTAGTTTCTCCAAAGTGAAAAAAAATGGCATCGTCTCTTTCTTCCGTGTGCTCGCCCACTCTTCTAACTTCTGAAAGGCCTAAGATGTCCCAGTTGATGTCTTTTAGAGCATTCTCAAGCTCGATTAAGCGCTCATCTTTCATTAGCGTCCGGACATTGTATGTAAGTATGTTCAGAATATCGGTGTCCTTAATGTAACTAGCTGTGGTCGTTTGACGGTAAGTTGATCCCACCCGGAGATTCTTAGCTCCCCTGACACCAGGGTTATGCCTACACCCGTCCACGCCAGCACAACCGCTGGAGTCGCCGGGCACTTGGGGCCTGTCTATTATTTCTCTATCCATTTTGGGGGGGGTTTGGACCATAAGCCCGCCACGCTGGTCCAGTGCGGGTTGGCGGGTCGCCATTACCTCGTTTGTTTTTCAGCAGGGTGCACCACGAGCAGGTGAGGTTGGCTTGGGTCCCAGAAGATGTTAGATGGAACCCCTTACACCCTTAGTTTATAATTTAAAAAAAGACAACCACCTACAAAAACTTAAGAAAAATATATCTTTAACATCACATGTCGGCTTTGGTTCTGTCTGTAGTTTTGAGTTGACACCGACTTCCCAAATTAAATTTATTTTTTATTTTCAAGTTAATGAAGGTGGTTGTCTTTTTTGTAAAAATAAAATATTCTAAACAATACAATGAAAATATGAGACGCAAAACTTTGAGAGTACATATTAGAGATTCGCTTGAATAAATTTTTACAGAATATTTCAATGGAAAAATCCGTGAAATCCCTTGAAACCCAGCACGCGTTTTGTAGATTTTAGCTCAACTTTATACAAATCCATTAATAAAACTATACCATTTTATCATTCGTGTTTGCCTGACAAACATTGTAAGCACGTTATCCCTGGTAGTAAATTATGTTCATAATCAAAATCAACTACTTTCGTTAATATCACCATAACCGTAGCTGTATTTTTTCGCTTTTTGCTCGACAGTCTTAATGTGGTAGTGACATAATGCGATTAACTATGGATTTAAATAGACATTTTAGTATCACTAAACGTATGTAACTATCAATTTTTTAAGGCACGACAGGGTGACCCCAACGCCTTTATTAGAACGAATAATAACATTTGTGAATGTTAATAAACAAACTGAGGAGGAGCATACAGTACAGCTCAGAATACTGAAGCTGCAAGAGGCAAGAGAGAAAGAAATGCTCAAACAAGAGCAATTAAAAACCACCCAAGAAACAACAAAACTAGAAATGTTAGAAATACAATTCAGGAAATTAAAATAATAGTTTACATACATACAATAGTTTTATTTACATATTAATTTAAAAATTAGTACAAAATTCAGTTTAAATTAAAAGAATACAATAATATCATTAAGTACATAATATACATACATAATTTATATTATTTTTACATAGACTGATGACCATGATGAATAATCATGGGCTGATTGAGCCAATTCAAAAATAGGTACTTACATATTATTTATACTGTCAGGTAATCCATTCAGGTAAAGTAGATATTCATCTTGCTAGTCTGAAAAACTACAAAATATTGTTGCATTGTTACCGCCATAGTGCTGTAGTAGGTGTAGGTACTTGTTGTGTACAGATCTATACCTCATTTACTATAAGATTAGACATATACACAAACCTATTTTACAGTCCGTTCAACCGATTTCGACTTATATTGCGTTTGTGGCATGACAAATGGCAGCTGAAGTAAACAGTTGTTATTGTAACCACTTTTTTGCCTCTAATGTCATCCTTAAGCCTACAGAATAGAAGTCAAAATCGGTTGAAGGGACTATAAAAAAAGGTTTGTTTTAAAGTCAAATCTTATTGTAAATGGAGTATAGCAAAAAATATTTTTTATTTATTACAAGCTTCTGCCCGCGACTTCGTCCGCGTGAATGTCGGTTATCGCGGATGCAGACAAACTTGTAAAAAGTAAAAATAGCCTATATCTTTCCACAGGGTTCAAGCTATCTTCATACCATATTTAATCAAAATCGGTTTAGCCGTTTCATCGTGAAAGCGTAACAGATAGAGTTTAGCTTTGAAATTATAAAATAAAAAAACATCCGGACAAGCGCGAGTAGGACTCTACCGCTACCCGAGGGTTCCGTACAAATTTGTAGGTACATATACATCATCATTTCAGCCGAAAGACGTCCACTGCTGGACATAGGCCTCCCCCAAGTGTCACCACATTTACCGGTCCCGTGCGACTCGCATCCAGCTGATCCCCGCAACATTTCCCAGGTCATCGGTCCACCTAGTGGGAGGCCTTCCAACGCAACGTTTTCTGGTTCGCGGTCGCCACTCCAGAACTTTTCGGCCCCATCGGCCATCCGTTCTGCGAGCAATGTGCCCTGCCCACTACCACTTAAGCTTGGCTACGTCGGTAACCTTGGTTCTCTAAAATCAGAAATGAGGACATCCGTGCTCATTTCTGATTTTATCATGCAACGAAGCTTCGAGCATAGCCCTCTCCATTACCCTTTGGGTGACTTTAAGCCTGTTGATAAGGCCCATTGTGAGCGATCACATTTCAGTCCCGTATGTAATCACTGGCAACACACACTGGTCATAGACTCTCGTCTTGAGACAGTTACGAAGATACCACGCAACTTCCCGAACGCTGCCCAGCCGAGTCGGATTCGACGATTGACCTCTTTCTTGAAGTTAGACCTACCTAACTGAACCGTTTGTCCCAAGAAGACATAATCGTCTACCACTTCGAGTACAATCTCCGATCTTGAAAGGAGTGGGTGTTACATGGGCATTCAACATGACCTTGGTTTTGTCCATGTCCATTTTTAGACCCACTCTTTCGGAAGCTCTACTGAGGTTATCGAGCATTGTACTGAGGTCCTTCATAGTCTCAGCCATGACCACTATATCGTCGGCAAACCGAAGGTGAGAGATGTACTCGCCATTGACGCTGATGCCTAGCCCTCTCCACTCCAGAAACTTGAAGACATCATCCAATGAAGCGGTGAACAGTTTCGGAGATATGCCGTCTCCCTATCTTACACCTCGCTGTAGAAGGATAGGTTCCGAGGTCTGGTCCTGAAGTCGGACTGACATGGTGGCGTTTTTGTATAAACAATTCAACACCTCGATATACCGATAGTCGATTTGACACCGTTGGGGAGACTGCAGTACAGCCCAAGTCTCGATCGAATCGAAGGCTTCCTCGTGGTCCACAATCACTAAACAGAGAGGCAGGTTATACTCTTCGGTCTTCTGTATAACCTGCCACAGCGCATATTTGTGGTCTATAACGGTGCTAAAGAATTTTCGGAAATCGGCTTGTTCGGGAGGCTGGAAGTGATGACTCTTGAAAACAATTTGTTGACATGGCTCAGAAGTGAGATGGGCCTAAAGTTCTTCAGCCGGGCATTGTCGCCCTTTTTTAAAAAGAGTACCTCCACACCTCTGCACCATCTTCGTCGGTCTTGAGTTTCGTGAACTGGCTCTGCCCAATAGCCAGATCCCTTGCAAATACCTTGGTGCCATTATTCCTCTCAATTGCGTCTTTAATACGTTCGTTATTAAAGTGGCGGAGGTCGCTCTTCAAGGATTTAGAGATACGTCTATTGAGCTGCCGGTATTTCCACGCCTCATCTGAAGACTGCAGAATCATCTCACGCCGCTACTTGAGCTTGAGAGTATGATCAGAGAGTTTTATGTTCTTATCTGCACGACGTGTCTTGAAGAACTTAGACCCAGTCGTATGGACAGTTTCCACGAACTCGTCATTGTATTCGTCCACTGTACTTCCTAGGCACTCGAAACGATTCTGGAGTTCGAGCTGAAAGCTCTCGGGGTTTTGGATCTGGACTTGTGCTGGACGGAGCGTAGACCTCATCAGTCGAAATCTTTCAAGCTTTATATTGTTGTTCAATGTGCCTCTTACCATGCGGTGATCGCTTCCGGTTTTCACCGAAATGGTCACAGAGACATCATTGAACATTTGCTTCTTGGTTAAAATGATGAAGTCAATCTCATTTTTTGTTGCACTAGAGGGGCTCTGCTAGGTCCACTTTCTGTGCTCACGGTTTCTGAAGAAGGAGTTCATCATATAGAGGCTTTCCTTGTCCATAAAACTAGCCAGATGGTGACCCCGGCGATTCCGACGTCCAAACCAAAATTGCCACACCTGCAGCTCATCACCGTTTGTCCAGTTTCGCGTTGAAATCCCCCACGGCAACGGTGAAGTGAGTTTTGAAATCATGCATGGCTTTAGAAATTTCTTCATCTATGGTCGGTGCGTAGATCTGTATGGCCTTCAGAGAATATCTTGAGGATATTCAGAGTATAAGGTACGCCACCCTGGTCGACACACTCTCGATCTTCACCACGTTGTTCACGAAGGACCTGTGGACAATAAACCCAACACCACCCTGGGACTGCCGGTCACCCTCTCGGAAATAGAGCAGGTTGCCGGATTTCAGGGTTATCGTGGCCTCCCTCTCTCTTCGGACTTCAGATAATCCCACAATACTCTATCACAGCCAGCTCAATTCCTCTTTGAGTTTCGTTATCTTCTCGTCGGTCCGTATTGTACTCGTGTTGTATGTTGCCATGTCAAGTCGTCAGTGCAGGCAGCCGGATCCCTTCCGGAGATTCTTTGCACCCCTTGCCACGCCGTAACCTCGACCGCTACCATAGTCGATGCTAGACGGGCTGCCGGGTACTAGGGGCCATTTTTATGTTGCGCTGTTCATTGGGGGGTTTTGCCATAATCGCCCCGCTTGGCAGGCGGGTTGGCGATCGCAGTATGGTTGTTACAAAGGCACAGAGAACGCTGTTGCCCCTTCTCTGGTAAGTCCCTTAGTCGCCTCTTACGACACCCACGGGAAGATATGGGATGGTGCTATTCTTTACGTCCGACACCATACGGACGGTACATATCCATACTAATATTATAAATGAGAAAGTAACTCTGTTTGTTACGCTTCCACGACGAAACGGCTGCACCCACATATTTTTGTAACACCTAACACAGTAACTTTATCAATGTTTACAAATAAAACATTCTGATGATTATCCTGACAAGTGTACGTCCTGTCACAGCCATGGCAGTAGACATCGCTGTGCGGACCGAGCTGGCGATCCTGGAGCGCCAGAAGCCGATGAACGCCGTTATAGACCGCGGAGACTCAGACGTGCAGCAGTTCTACCAAGGAGCTGTCGTGTTCCTGACGGGAGGTTCCGGCTTCCTCGGCAAGCAGCTCATCGAGAAACTCTTCAGGTGAGGGAATCATTCTATTTTTAGACTTAGAATCACCGTCTTGCGACTTAAACAAATGTATGAAAAAAAAAATGTACAAATCAAATGTACTGGGCGTGCCACCAGCGAAAGAATTATGGCGATATTCATACATATGAATGTATAAATCTCGCCATAATTCTTGTATGATGGAAAAAAGTAATTTAGAGGGGTCCAAATATATCCCAATTTGAAGAACACATTACCAGGAGCAGATTATGTAAACTTAGCATATTTTTAAACATAATAAAACTAAAATATTATGAAATGAAAATAACACTTTTTCGTCTCATCTCGAGTGACAAGCGATGTTAAAGGATCTATAAACTTGACAGACAAGTGATGTGGCAAGTGTGTGGAAAAAAATAATGATTATTTGTGATATTAATACCCATAGAACGATACAATTTAAATGTAAGAGCTGCGAAACGGCGCCTGTCAGTGTCACTGTTACTGTCAGTAACCGTTTCGTTCTGAAATAATGAGCTTTTCGGTAAACTATTAACTTCTTTTGCGGGGTTTTAAAAATATTGTAAATGCCTGAAGATACTCTTCAGGTACTCAAGAAATTAGAATTTCAACTTCTCTAAACATGGTAATTTTTTTGTACAAATCTTGTCATGATTCTGAATAATGAACACCGAAACTTATTGGTAAAATATTAGATTGACCAGCTATTTGGTCATCCACAACAGATCCCAATTTTTAATCAAATCATGAATTCCACAGTCTCTTCCAAACATTAAACATATCTTGAATAAAAAAACTACTACTCTCTAAACAATGTTGAGACTACTTTGATAAGTACATCTCGCCCTTGGTCTATACAGGTCGCGGCGACAAACGCAACTGCCCGTGGCATGCAAACTGTGTCACAGACTGTGTCGCGTGAATTGTCTCCCCGCGCCCGTCGCGTCGCCGTTCGCGTCGCCCGTTTCCGTGGCCAAGCTGTAAAACCCTTATTACACTTGGCTAAATTAAGTCAGCTAAATTCACGCCGCTAACTGTATCGTCTCGGAGGTATTGCGGTCCGCCTCATATCGTAGTAAATTACAAGCATTTCTGTTCCATTATATTGATGGCTGTATGCGGCAGCAATTACAAATTGATAACAATAGATGTGCGGAATTAAAATCTTTCATATGTAGGAAAAATTGCTAATTACTAGCTTCCACATGCATACAACAAAACACAAGTACTTTGCGTTTACATTACCAGCGATTTGCAAGTAAAGATAATTTTTATATAAGTACTTATACTTTTAAAAAAGTAGCAATATTAGAAAACAAAAAATAAAATTACATTCAATTAACCAGGAGAATGGATCAAGTCGTGCATCATCAAAACAGTTAAATCATGTTCGTACAACTACAACCATTACATGAGATATTACAAACCGTAAATGCAGTTCGTTATTCAAGAGTATCTCCGAAGTATTCCTTGTTTGGGATCATTAAGGCATCATTAATAATTTACTATCATTTGAATTTTGTTTTAGATCCTGTGAAATCAAGAAAATATACTTGTTGCTTAGACCAAAGAAAGGGAAAACTATTCAACAGAGATTAACCTACATACTTAAAGACCCAGTGAGTATAACATCCCACAAAATATATGGAATTAGTAAAATAGAAAAGAAGCTCAAAAGTCTGACAACCAGTCTTACCAAGTTTATCGTGTAAATGCGGTAACTGGCTTGTGAACGCAGTCGCTCCAGGACCAAGGCAGGAGATCGAGCTCCTTTAAGTACATCAGTATAAAACATGGTATTCATGGTGTTGGTGTTACAATATTTATAAAGTGCTTGAATTGTAAGATGTTTTGCCAGAATTGTACTTAGCATGCAAATCTTCCACTTAGCACTAACCTGCAGTGGCGTGCGGTTCATACAGGCAAATAGTCATTGCCTACCTTACAAAATACTTACTACTATCGAAGTAACATACTACTACTATTTTATTTTGATAACAAATATTTTATGCACGAGTAATTACCATCATTATACCAAAAACGAAAAATAGAAAATCTTAAATCAGCTCCACCTATCGAGTAACGGTGGAATCATGAAGTCTCATTGATACCTTCGCGCATTTCGACCATAATCGCTTCGCGCTACACCAGCGCCGCACCCGCCAACGGTAAGGCACAAAGTCAAAGTCTCTGGATGATTATATGTGTGCGTCGTGACAGACCCGTATTTACGTGTCTACAATGGTGTGCTTTTTCTATAAATACTTGGCACACATTGAGACAAATAACGCACAAAAAACGTCAAAAGTAGAAATCAATGAATAGTTAGTCAATTGAATTGGTAAATAAGTGACGTCACAGGCCGCGTCATAAAAAAATCTATGGAGGAATCCTGTTTTGATTGGTGGTTTCAAATAGCCAATTGCGGGGTCTTAAAACCGAAGTTGGCTACACAAGGATCTGCGACTATTTTAAAAAGTAGCATTTTTTGGTTATATTAGCGCTAAATGAAGCACTATTAGTTTTTATAGTATCATTTTTTTTATTTTTATGTGAGTTATGAGCGGTCATTGTTGATATGGTTTGTCTGACTGTTGTGTGGTTTTGTGATATAATTTTATTCTGGTATCTATATTTACGATTTTAACGTTGATAATAGGTGAAAGATGGGTGATAATAGGTGTGTGTGTACAGAAAATTTTAAATGATGCGTTTTTAAAACTCTTTTAGTGATAAAAATAGCGACGAACCTAAACAAACAAACAGTACCTAGGTGTTTTTGTTTGGTAAATAAGCTTTTAAAAATTTCTGCCCACATGCAAATTTCTTTCCCAGAAATCCTTTTAAACTATAGAAATTATTAGTAGTCAACCAATCAAACAATTCTTTCTTCTTCTCAGTCGTTCACTCTTGACAGAGTGGTCGTGGTCATGGGACGTCACCCACAACTGCGGTCGCAGCCTTCGCGATCCTTCTCCACCGGTCTCTGTTGGCTGCATGTCGAGCACACTCTGTCACAGGGAGCTTGGTGGCAGATTTGATGGAGTCTGTCCATCGGGTAGGCGATCGACCACGTGGTCTCGTGCCCTCTACCCTTCCCTGGATCACCAGACGCTCTAGGGAGTCGTTGTTGCGGGTAACGTGTCCAAAGAATCTGAGGATTCGTAATTGCACAAGCGACGACAGTCTTTGTTTGATGTTGAGTTCATTTAATATTGACACGTTAGTCCGATGAGCGGTCCAGCTTATTCTGAGCATGCGTCTCCAACACCACATTTCCAGGGCATCTATCTTGCGCCGGTCAAGCATTCTCAATGTCCATGTCTCCGCTCCATATAAGAAGATCGGGAAAACCAAGGTATTCATAATGCGCATTTTGGTATTTTTTGTAATTCGGCGGTCTCTCCAGATCTTGTCCAACTTTTGTGCAGCCGATCGTGTTATGGCGCAACGTTTTCTAATTTCAGCCTCACAGCCCCCGCTATTGGTGATAGTAGAGCCCAGATAGATGTAGCTGTTGACGACTTCGCAGTTAGCAATCAAACAATTAAATTTTAAATAACCTGGAATTTAAGTTTTTTACGTTACTCGGTACCACAATAAAATATACGAACACAATATTATGCAGCTTTTATAATATTTAGCAAACTTGGAAAGAACATGCAGAACGAGTCTCTGTGGATCACGCCTGCTCCGGGGGTTAACATCATTGGCTGATTTAAACAAAGCCTTATGTTTATTAACGAACATGCATATTTCATATTTTTTTATAATTTTTTTTTTTCCTTTCTTCCATGCATAGATAAATAAATAAATAAATAAAGGGACGGCAACGGTAACAGACCTAGTTTATTAAATATCGGTTGACATGATTCTTCTGGATGCATTCCGTACATTGCCCTAATACACTTTTTTTGCGCAACAAATGCTCGGTTTATATCTGTGCTTTTTCCCCATATTATAAGCCCATAGCAGAATAGGAATTCTACATATGCTGATAGGTCATGATGGCTGTTTTAAGGCTTGTTACATTTTTGATTTGTTTAAGAGCATATACAAATTTATTTATTCTCTTTCAAACGTTATCTGCATGCTCTTTCCAGTTTAGGTTGTCATCAATAATTACGCCTAGAAACTTTGTTTGTGCTACTTCTTTAATTTTTGTTATGTTTAGTTTATATTTAAGAATTGAGATATACGGATTTATTATTTTTAGATTATTTATGTCAAGCCATTGTATTAATTTATCTATAGTATTATTAATTTCAGTCTCATGATTATTTATACAATTATTACCTTTTTCTATCGCAATAATAATATAAAATATAAAAAAAAAAAAAAAAGTTATTTATTACCTTAAGTTTGTACATAAACACTTACTTTAGACATAAAGTATTTCACCACACGTCGGTGTTTTCAATGAACTCTGGCACCCAATTTAAGATTTAACTTGTGTTTAGGGTGCCAGCGTCCTCGCCTGTCATTTACACACAAAGTAACAAAAACTTATAAACTAAACAATTTATATGTGTGCTAATTACTAATTAAGTACCTATGCATCGATGTGTGCGTATGTGTAGTGAATATATGTATAGCGTGTGTACTTATAGTATGGGTAGTGTATATATCTATACTACTATGTGAGTGTCAGTGTGCGCGTGCGTAATTATAAACAAAAAATAACATTACAATGTAATAATTAACTTATTTAGACTATGCGGTCGAGATGTTTAGTAATTCTTCAGTCTTATTATAATTTAAAGTTAACAGCCACTCTACAACCTTGGTCTTACATTTGCGTAGGCAAGTGGGTGCTATGGTACAGACCTTATTTATTTTATTGTAGAGGTGGTTCGACAGCACATTATAATGGCGCTGAGCAAAGGTCGTTCTACAGCCATGAGTTGAGCATACCTCATAATATCTACGCTTTTTGGTAGCATTCGACTCATACACTACGGAGGGATGCTTACGTAGAATTGTGGCGAGGATAAAGAGCTGCCTCACAGTGAGGACCTGACATTCGGTGTAAAGTGCCGTGGTGGGATACCTAAACGGCTTCGATGTCATAACCTTTAAGACAGCTCTCTGTGCTCGCTCTAGAGGGAGAAGGGTTGTCTTGGTGGTTCCACCCCAAACAGTGATGCAATAGCTTATTATGCTTTGACATAAGGCATAATAAACTGTTGTCATTGTCTTCATATCCGCAGAGTGCCTTAATTTTTTAAATATAAATATACATTTGCGGACTCGTGATAAAAGAGTGCTGATCTGAGGTTTCCAGCTCAATGAGCTATCAACATAGACTCCGAGATATTTAACCGACTCAGATCTCACAAGTCGAGGACAATCGCATTGTGAAGAAAACAGACCAAGTGAGCAAGTATGAGCTCTAAGTATCATTGAATCAGGTGGAGGGACTTTGGAATGCAGTAGGGAAAAAGGTAAGTACACTGTTTTTTTTACATTCAAGGTTAAGATGTTGTCTGACAACCACTTCATCACTGAGTTCAATGCGTGTTCCGCGTATTTGATAGTCTCTGGCCAGTCACTACCATGAAGAAGAAGAGCCGTATCATCTGCGTAAGTAACAATCGAGCAGTTCGTTAGCGACATTTTACACAAGTTATTAATATAAATAAGAAATAAGGTAGGTCCTAAGATCGAGCCCTGAGGTACGCCAAAGCTCGGTGATTTGGTGTCACTGATGACATTATTAATTTTAACGCACTGAGTTCTATCACTTAAGTAATCCTGGAAGATTTTTAGGGTATGTCCGCGGATGCCCGTAGCTTCTAGCTTATCTAAAAGGTGTGAAACAGACACAGTGTCAAATGCCTTGGTAAGATCTAAGAAAATAGCCAAACATTTCATTTTACTGTCTAACTTAGATACCACATGATCTACCAAGGCAGCAACAGCATTTTCAGTCGACCTGCCACCTCTAAAACCATACTGATTATCACTTAATAATTTGTGTGACTCAAGAAAGTTTACTAGTCTTTTATTAAGGATTTTCTCTAGGATTTTAGAGAGGGCTGGCAGAACCGAGATCGGTCTGTAATTATCTACACTGTGTCTGTCCCCACTCTTGAAGACTGGGTGAACAATAGCTCTTTTGAAAATTCTGGGAAAACAAGCCGTCGAAATAGAAATGTTGCAGATATGAGTAATGGCAGGGACAAGCGCGGGCAGGCATGATTTTAACAGTCTCGATGATATGCCGTCCCAACCCACTGCAGCATCTGCACGTAGCCCAATAATAAGATTGGAGACCTCCACTTCGTCTGTGGGTAGTATTACTAGAGAGTTGGGGGACAGTGCATCGAGAGAATATTCAGCAGTGTGAGAGGTGGGTGAGAATTTGGCAGCCAGGTTCTTGCCAACATCAGCAAAAAACTCGTTGACTTTATTTACGGAAACCCTTTCATTCGTAGACATCCTTAGTAATTCGTTAGGAGAATTTGTATTGACACTAGTTCCCGTTATGTTTTTGATGATGTTCCATGTCGCTTTAGGGTTGTTTTTTGCCTTTTCAAACTCATCTCTCTCATATGCATGTTTTAAATTTTTGAGTAACTTGTTACAGAAATTGCGGTACCTCCTATATGTAACCGAGAGAACGTAGTTGTCAGGGTCTGCTTCTGACTTTTGAGCCATGTTATCTCTATTCCGGATACACCGAAGTAAACCACTTGTAATCCAGGGTTTTAATATTCTGCGTTTGGAAGACATGTACACTGATTTGGAATGATTAGTGATGATAGTGTTTAGAAGGGAGACCAGAGACTCAGCGGCATTATTTGCTTCCTGAATAGTCAAAACCTCACTGAAGTCTTTTGATAAGATGTCATTTATTACAGCTGTATTGTCTACAACTATGCAGTTGCGTTTGGGGTTAGAGTATGATTTCTTATGTTGAATGTTTAAAAGTGTGGGTCTGTGATCAGTAATGCTAGTATCAAAAACTAAAGTCGTATTTTTATACTCAGATCTTATCATTATGTGATCAATACATGAGGTAACACGCGTGGGAAAGACATGTGTCGGGACGAGACCATGTGAGGCAAGAAGGTTAAGATACTGATTTTCTTGCTGGGAAACATCATTAGGAGTGATGTCAATATTTATGTCACCCATAATTACTAAATTTTGTTGAGCAGAAAGCTGCGTAAGTGTAGTGTCTAAGCTGTTTATGAAATTGTCGAGATTTCGTGCAGATGGAGAACGATATAATGCTAAAAGTAAAATTTTGTGGGATTGCAAATTACAGATCAAGCCGCTAGCCTCTTGCACAGAAGGTTCGGTGACAATATGAGGTATTTCTGATTTTATATATATTATAACACCGTCATTCTGGTTAATAAGTCTTTTCGTTTGGTAAGAAACATAGCCCTCCAGTGGTGGAACTGTTGACACCCTCAGCCAGCACTCTGATAGAATTAAAATATCACAAGAGAGTTTAATTCTAGCCAGAAATACTAAGAAGCTGTCAAAATTACAGTTTACACTTCGTATATTGAGGTGTATTATATTTAGCGACTTGTCGTTATTCTTAATGAAGCGTGTACATGAATCAGGATCACAAATGTGTGAATCACTTTGACCGAAAGAGTCAAAATATTGTAAAGTGTCAGGATTGAACATTTATACATTTTAGTAGGTGCATATTGATAATAGCCATGGCTGTGTGAGCAGAGAGTGTAGTTTGTTTTATTTGTGGTTTGAATGTTGCAGGTGTATGATAGACAATTAAGTTAGTCAATAGAGTATAAATAACCGCAGATACAATATGGGTTGTGTGTTTTTGATAAGGTTCTAAATTGATATATTTTTTGTATAGTCTAAAAATGGACGATGCAAAAAACAATGGCTGATTTATACATGATGCATTAGGTATAATTGTTGATATTAAAATTTTTAATACAAGGTAAAAGTTTACGCAGATATAAAAATATAAAACATAATTATAGTGTACTTGGGATGCAAGTAAATAAAACTGTAAGATTGTAATAAAGTCTAGAAGCATGCAATAATAATAAAAATTAATATTAAGATGGGCAGCCTTGAAGTTGTAATGCAGGGGTAGGTAGTTTTTTAAGGCAAGAAGTTGTGTTGACAATAATAGTGTCCATTCCCTCGCGTTCGCGGAGAAAAATCTTTCCGTTTTGAGACCAACAGAACTTATATTTGTTTGTTTTTGCAAAAGAGCGTGCCTCAAAGAACAGTTGTCGTTGGGTGCGAGGCAAGTGATCACCGATATAAATCGGTTTAACTTCACCGGGAAATCCAATGTGTCCAGTATTCAATTTTTCGGTCGGTGGCAACCCTTTATTGAAGGTACGGCAGGCATCCAGTACCTGATTTTTCGAGGGGACAGTCAGGAACTCTGCCACTATAGGTCTACTTATACCTTTTTTACCTGGTAGGCGATATACGTCACGCAACTGAGGCAGGTTAGCCGATGGCTGGATGGTCTCACAGGTTTTGTGAACAATTTTCGTTAAATCACTAACTGTTTCTTTTTCAGTTGTTGGGACATTCCTTATCTCCAAACTGGAAGAGCGCGAACTCAGCTGTAGGTCGTCCACTTTTTTTTCTAGTTCCATTATGTAATTACGTTGTTCATTGTTCTCTTTTTCCAGCTTTTGCAGAGATTTCTTAAGGGAATCATAGTCTTCACTTAAAAATGTGATAGTCTTTAAAGTTTCAGCGTTTGTTTTTTGGATCTCCGCATTTTGTAATTTAATATTCGTTAGCTCTGATGTTAGTTTCTCAAGCAGAGCATCCTGCTCAGTTTTCCAGGAAGTAAATAACTTCATTAATTTGTCCTCGAAGTTCTTCCATTCACACTCCGGAGAAAAATCTGGTCGAAGTCGCTTGGTACGCGAAGTAATATTTGAGAAGTCGGGCTCATTTGGGTTTGGAGTTGAGAAAATAGGTGGGTTTTCCGTCTCACGGGCAGGAGTAGCAGGGGGCGAGCGCTGCATTTTCGGCATAATAGCTGTTCAACAACGTACGTACCGCTATTAGTAGGAGCAATCGGCAGCAGCGCTAATACTGGAGACCCGTTTCGTAGCCGATCAATGCGTAGCACAGTTGTTTAGCGTTTCGTAGCAACCGTAGCCGCACGTAGACGATCGCTAGTGACGCACACTCGTGTAGCAGTCCGGGCGTTGTAGCACTGGAGGTGGGGATGCCGTAATTCGCAACGGTGCGTCAGCGCAGTTTGGCTTATCGGTACGATACGTGGGCTTCCGCACGGAGAGGAGGCGGTTCAAACCCAAGTCACCCTAAACCAATCACAATCTATTTTTCGAAGATTTTGAGCAATGATGGTGACACAAATATATCTATCACTTTCACGGGGAGTGGCCTGCTCATAAGAGTGCTCCAGGAAGGAACGAGAATTGGAATTTCGATTTTAAGCCAATCACAATTTAGATAATTAGATTTTAGCACGAGTAAATAACACACGTCTATTCACTGTGACACAGCGGCGAGAGAATAGTAATGTCATCACCAAATAATATACATTGACGGTTGGTTATATTGATAATATCATTTATTTACAGCAAAAACAGGATAGGGCCCAGTACACTCTCTTGTGGAATACCACATTTATTGTGCTTGTATTCTGAAGAAAAGGCACCATATGGTCGTCTATTTTATCAATTATGACTCGTTGTTGTCGGTTACTAGGATATATTATGATGCCATCCACTGAAGCGATACCGACCGATTCAAGTTTCTCGAGTAAAAGTCTGTGGGAAACTAAATCGAAAGCTTTTGAGATATCAAAAATACTTTATTACCTACTATATTCAAGATAAGAAGATTATAGACTGGAAGCCGACGACAACATAGTTGGGAAAATACAGGCAGATGATGATGATGATGATGTCAATTTCATGATTCTTTCGATGCTTCATCAACTTTAACGTATGTCTCCTTGCTTTCAGTTGTACGACACTCTGCGGAGTAAGAAACCTAACTTTGCAGACTGCATCGTACCGGTTGAGGGCGACGTGGCTGAAATCAGGATCGGCATCAGTGATAAGGATTGGAATAACATCACCAATGAGGTACCTTACTATTTTTATACAAAGTGATAACGTGACCAAAGTTTAAAGTTCAACATTAAAAAGACAATGGGATGCAACTTGTGTCGACACCTTTGCGCCATCTCATCTTCCTAGCACGACATGTTGCTTCAGGCGTCGAAAACCTTAAACGGCGAAAATATAATAGCCTTCGTAAAAGCTATATTTTTCAGCCGTTTGGGGTGGAGTCCCTGGGGCCATGGGGTCCGAGTGCTCATTTTGTTGTTCGGGACATCTCCAAGCTGCCGGTTGACTCTTCATGTGACCCGAAGGCTGGTCTGTTCTTGGACCGAAGAATTAGCATTGCCATACAACGTGGCACGTGTCCCATTGACAGCGATGTTTCTTGATGCCCTTTGAGCTACCCCTCCCCTTTTTCTTGAAATTGTATATACATAGTACTGTTATTTTTATTTTTAAGATTTGTATTATATTCAGTTAGTTCAGATAAAATGTAATTAATACTAATATTATACCTAAAGAGGTATTTGTTTGTTAGTTTGTATATAGGGAGAATCTCTGAAACTACTCTTCCGATTTCAAAAAATATTTCGCCAATAAGAAGCTACTTTATCCCTGAATGCTATAGGCTGCACTCTCAAAAAATTAGAGATCCTTGATATTATTCATGCAGACGAAGTCGCGGGCAAAGTGCTAGTACCTAATAAATAAATAAAAACCGGATAAGTGCGAGTCGGACTCGCTCACCGAGGGTTCCGTACAGATATGTAGGTGCACTAGTGTACACTAATATTATTAATGAGAAAGTAACTCGGTCTGTTACGCTTCCACGATGAAACGGCTGAACCGATTTTGATAATGAACTAAAGTGGTCCAAATATCCACCACTAACGAGACCTATGTTGACTTATAGTCTACTAAATAGAGAGTAACTTTCAGTATGACACAAAAAAAAACCGTCAGTAAAAAGTTAGGACTATATGAAAAATATTAATAATTTAATTTTGTTTTTGTCATTCGTCATGTCATGTCATTCGTAATTTGTCATTCGTCTGCTTGCTTTCTTTACGTACTGTGCGAATTCTTATCTTTAATTCCTTGTGACTTTGACTATCGTTTACTGGACTTTTTCTATCAAGCTAGAACTTTTGGTGCACTCGAGTTATTATATACCTCTAAACGCAAGAGTCTGTCAAGAACACTTGGAGCCAAAGTCAGTGGGATCAATTAATTGATGATCCAAACTCTTCTCATGACTTTACCGGAGAAACGTTGCAAACTGCCATCATTAATAATCCTAACACAATGGATTTTGAAAATATACAAGGTATGGATTCAACAATACTTCAACATCGCGTGGGCTTAACGAATAACGGATTTCATTAGAAGTAAGATAGCCGAATACGGCGCTTGCCATTTTCTTAATGAAGCTCCGGACGGGAGCGAGTAACGAAAGACTCAGTGTGCTTTTTAGAATGAGTCGCCTTGCGCTCGAACGGAAAATGAATACTGTTCGCAAGTGTTTGCTACAAGATTTCGTACCGAGGCATCTATACCCCGTAGGCTTAAGGATGACATTAGAGGCAAAAAAGTGGTTACAATAACAACTGTTTACTGCAGTTGCCATTTGTCATACTACCAACGCAATAGAAGTCAAAATCGGTTGAACGGACTGTAAAAAAGGTTTGAGTAAATGTCTAATCTTATTGTGAACAGGGTATAGGTATAGGTCTTGACCACATTTCGAGAAATGTTTCTCGAAATGTGGTCAAGACCTATACCTATACCCTGTTCACAGGTAACAGGAACAGATTTTTGGCCACAATTACATAATTGTGGCCAAAAATCTGTCTTTGCCAAATGGTCTATATGGAAACCTAGATGCACCCTTGCAAGAAAGAAAAGCCATTGTAGTAATAGGTGGAACATACATTTATATTCAGAAGTCTAGCAACTTCCTGTTCCAACGGAAAACATACAGCTTACACAAATACGCTAACCTGTTAAAACCATTTCTTATCGTATGCCGTGATGGCCACATAATAGATGTTACTGGTCCTCACGCAGCAACAACATCTGATGCCACCATAATGCGAGAACTAATTAACGAGAACGAAGAAAACCCGTTTTATTATTTTTTTCATCCGAACGATGTTTTTATTTGTGACCGTGGTTTCAGAGACGTTATACAAGACATGGAGTCGTGTGGTTATGACGCACATATGCCTTTAAGCAAACGTCGTGGTGAAGACCAGCTAACGACGTCAGAGGCAAATAAAAATCGGGAAGTGACGATTTGTCGATGGGTTGTCGAAGTCGTCAACGGACGGATTTCGACTCTTTAGACAAGATTTTTTTAATCGGGCCATGAGCCACATGATGGACGATTTCCGCGTGGCCGTTGCGCTTATAAACGCATTTCATGTGTTGATTGAAGCGCGCATGCAAGCGAATTTATGCGAATTACTAGACAGAGAGTGCACGAACCAAATCGTTTGGGTGCGTATGTTACACAAAGAAATGTAATAGACACCGGGCTAGTTTCCGTAACATCGAAGCCGATGTTATCGGGGCAGACGATTTCACTGTACTTACACACCAAGATCTAGTATTGTTTGCACTTGGGACATATCATGTAAAACTTGCGCGTAGCTACTATGGTGAACATATACGCAATGGCGTATATCACATTGAAGTAACAAGAGACGGTGTTTTTAATGATATTGTTGAATTTGGCAAAGAACCTGAACATGCTTTGTTGCTACGCGCAAGGATCCAATCCAGGCACGCACGTGCAAGATTGTATTATACGTATAATGATACATGGTCGAGAAACAATTTCTAACTATTACTGTTCATGTTTATCTGGCATGCAAACTGTGGGTTGCTGTGCCCATGTGATGGTAATTGTGTAGTACTTGGGATGGGCGAGACACCAACCCACAATTAGGCTTCCAGCTGCGAATCTAGACAATATTATTGTTGATGATGGTTGAGATATATAATGTTCATTTTTAATCATGTGAGATTTATGTTAATCTGTAAGAAACGAATAAAACTATTGTGTAGCATTCTTGCGTTTTCTTTCTTCCGGACTTTTGACCAAAATCTATTTCAGCGAGAAACTGACATGGGACGCCAAGCGGCATGACACGACATGCGTAGATTAGTTCAAAATGTCCAATGGACAGAATTATATTTACGATATTTTTCGCATAAAAAGGTAAAAAATATAACATTTCACTCAGTCACAACTTTTTACAGACTGCATATTTTAGGTTGCGGTTTGGTTATAATGACTCAGTATTTAGTAGACTATTTTATTACATAGGTCTCGTTCGTGGTGGACATTTGGACCAAGCTCCATACATTCCGGGTCATTCTGCATCCGCGATAACCGACATTCACACGGACCAAATCGCGGACAAAAGCTCGTTATACATAAAGAATAAGTATATTTTTTATGTTTTGATTATAAACGTATAGTTTTCAGACTTTTTCCTACATTTATAGTATAAAACGAAATTATTTACCAAACTTCATAGTTCTAGGAACTACAAAAAGTGTTCTATTAATTTTGATTCCCTTGAGAGTGTCGAAATGTAGGTTTTTTGCGATATAAACGGCCGTTTCTTTTTTTCCACTTAGAATTTTTTTCACAGCTTCAAAGGACCGTAGATATAAGTATATGGTTTTAATTTCAACTCAATACCTCCACGTATTCCTGAGATTAAGGGCCTTGAAAGACAGACGGACCACAAAGTGATCCTATAAGGGTTCACTTTATTCCTTTTGAGGTACGGGACCCTAAAAATGAGGTAACGTTTACATTTTGTCACTGTTATAATATTACTTTATTGCTAAGATTTAGGATATGATTATACGCAGGCAAAAGCTAGGTCTGGAGAAACGATATGACAGGTGTTGACTAATCTTTACGCTAAACTGTGACTGTGCTTAACTCCCAGGTAAACATCATTATCCACATGGCCGCGACGGTGAGCTTCGACGAGCCGCTGCGCAAGGCGGGGCTCATCAACGTGCGCGGCACGCGGGAGATGCTCGCGCTCGGCAAGCAGTGCCGGCTGCTCAAGTGAGTGCCGGCGCTACCAGGAACCGGCTGGAGACAGCTCCTCTATGTCTTGTGACAATACTTACGAAACTAATCCAGCAGCAGAATCTGGTTCAACAATAGCAGAATCTAGTCTGACAGTAGTAGAAACTAGTCCAAAAATAAAAATATCTAGTACGACAGTAGTTGAAACTAGTCCGACAGTAGTAGAAACCAATCCGACAGTAGCAGAAACTAGTGCAACAATATTAGAAACCAGTCCAACTATAGTAGAAACTAGTCCGACAATATATAAAGCCAGTTTAATTATTATTGTAGAAACTGATCCAACAGCAGTAGAATGTAGTCCGTCAATAGTAGAAATCAGTTCGATAAAGTAGAAGTTTGTCCGACAATAGTAGAAACTAGTCCGACAATAGTAGAAAATAATCCGACTACAGTATCAGTAATCCGATATTAGCAGAAACTAGTCTGACAAATGCAAATCTGTATGACTATAGTAGAAACTAATCTGAAAATAGTAGTATGTAGTCCGTCAATAGTAGGAACCAGCTTGACAGTAGTACAAATTAATAAGTTAATAGCAGATAGTAATCCGACAATAGTAGAAATTAATCCGGCAATAGTAGAAACTAGTTTGACAACAGTAGATACTAGTCTGACAATACTAACTTGAATGTGTCATCAGACTGTACAATCACATCTCCACGGCCTTCTCCCACGCCACGGAGGACAGAATCAACACCGACATCAGAGAGCAGTTCTACCCGAGCCCCATGCCGGCAGACGTGTTCCTCGAGATGGTGCAGAGCGTGGAGGAGGAGCGGCTCAACAGTATGACGCCTGCGTAAGACATACACATGTTGAACTTCTTACGCTGTATCGTTGGTGTAGAGTTGCTGTACTTGGATCCTCAGGTCTCGATTGCTAAGCGTTGGGTGCTGGATTGGATTCCCAAGACGGGCAGTGTTGTTGAGTTTTTCAATTGTTATTACGGCTTGGAGTCCAAACTCCAAGCTGTAATTGAGAATTGACGGAGAAGTTGACGGTGTGACATACGTGTACATTAGAAAGCATGTCCTGTGCCTGATCTCTCCTACATCGTATCGGAATTGTCGTCCCATCGGTTTATGAGCGGGAAGTGCACCTGTATTTAAGCACACACTTGTGCACTATAATATATTCTTCTTCTCCATTGCGATTAGCTACCGTGGCCGAAATTCAGTCAGGACAACAATACCTAATTATATTATCCCCCGTTACGTAAACTTCCCCACATCCTCGGGAACGTGGGTGTTATATAAATACTCTGTCTAATTGTTTGAGCAATGAGATGTTAATTACTTTGTTCTGCAGTTTAATCAAAGGCTGGCCGAACACCTACACTTTCACGAAGGCCTTGGGCGAGGAGATGGTGCGCACCAGCTCCAGAGACCTGCCCATCTGTATAGTCAAGCCACCCGTAGGTAATTCCTATTACATGTCATCGTTGACAGTCCCATTCTGCGTAACTATAATTGTTACATTTCGACCTTATTTATAAATAGCGAAAGTGTACATTCGTAGCGTTTAGCAATGTTAGTTACGTTGGGTTCGACTATCGATGATGATACGGTAATCCCGACTAAACATGTCTGGTTATGTTCACACCAAGCGTATTGTCAGTCGTTGACAGCGAGAGAGCGTTACACAGTTTACTGTCTGTTGACACCAAACCGACAATACGCTATCACAGTGAGGCCGCTCACAATCGGCGGGTGACTCATATGGTGTGTTAGTTAGTTAGTGTAACAAGACTGTTCTATTTTGTGTAATACAGTTTTTAAATAACCAAGAATTGTGCAATTAGGCGGCTTAGGTGGCAGTGTATCTGCCTCCGAAGCACAGAGGTGCGGGTCTAATCTCATCCAAGGCAAACATTTGTGTGAGCACTTGTGTTTGCTTTATCTGTATACGTACCTATCTATTTATGTATTTGTTTATCAGCTGTCTGACACCCGTAGTACAGGGTCTGTCTAGTTTGGGGTCAGATGGTCGAATGTAAAATGTTCCCACTTTTTTATTATTATTAATTTCACCACTATTTTGGTATTGGTGTAAATTGCACGGTATTGCCGAGGCGTGATAGAGGCGTCATTGAGTCCATCATTACACCTTGATCTTTGGAGATCAGGGTTTCAGTATATTGTGCACTAGCACTTTGCCCGCGACTACGTCCGCGTTTACTTTCTCAAGGATCCCTACATTTCAAAATATATCCTATGCTACTCAAGAATAATGTAGCATTCTAATGGTGAAAGAGTTTTTAAAATCGGACCAGTAGTTTTTGAGTTAAATCGTTACAAACAAATCTTTCCTCTTTATAATATTAGTTTAAATACGAGTAGCATCACCCGCTTGGTTATACGAGTAGCATAACCATACATATGATATATAACCATACATTTAATTAGTATGTAGGCTTTTCTTCAACAAACATTTTTATTGTTATTGATGCAAGAGTCATGGCGGTGTAGAACTTTCGATTTGCCTTATCGATTTCTTTATTTATTTCAGTGATCAGTGCGTTCGTGGAGCCCTCTCCAGGCTGGATAGACAATCAAACAGTAATGGCTTCGCCGGTTGGGGTATGTACCGCAATATTTATCACTGCCAAAATATTACACAATGCTATTTCATGGTTTGTAAGTATAAGGATCGTTTACAGTTTCAATATTTGATAATATGTTAACATTACCCATGTACGACATAACAAAGCTATAATTTCATAACTTGTAATATACATACAACTTACTAGATCCATACCACAGGCTCCATACCTGCTTAGCTATGGAGTCTCTTGCCCTTTCTTCTCCATACAAAACTACCTTTTAGCAACTAGATTACATTTTTCTTTATTACGTTAATAAATTGTCAATATTATTTTATTTTAAACAACACAACGTCAAAGTCAAAGCATTTATATCTACTAAACCATTTACAGGCACTTTTAAATTGTCAAGTAGTCAGAAAGTTGAAGCTGGTTGCTCGTTCCAAAACGTAGGAGCAAGAAACACCACAGACACTCTCTTTTTTTTTATTAAGTTTTTACAAAATCCTGGTTACATTATTCTTGTTGGTTCTATGACTAATCACTATCTATCAACATCCCCCACTCTGTCCCCCACTCCAACTCACTCTATTCTCTTTATCTACCTATACACTAAAAAATAACAAAACAAAATGTGTTTATCTGTTTATTGGAAAACAATGTAGGTGTAGAGAAATACAAAACATTAAAATTTAATACTATAAAAAAGACAAGAGAAAGATGGCAGTTAAGAAATGACCACCAGTTTCAACTGACAGCGCCATTTAGCTCAACCATTTTGTAGTGAAACCTTTGAGTGAGCATGATAATGCTTTTAATCGCCATGCTTATTTATGTTAAACATATATAATTTATTTAATAAATAAATAGCTCCATGGTAGGCATGGTAGGTAATTTTAAGTAGGTAAAATTGTATAATTGAATTTGGTAAATGTAACATTTTACCGAATTCAATAAGTCCAGGAGTTTTTCATCACCGATGTCAGTGATGTCAAAGATAAAACCCACACCCTCAGGCATGGAAGAGGGCTTACTTGCTAGAAGATGCTGTTTTATCATTGGTTAACAGAGTAGGGCAGGACAGTTAGGACTAGAAGAAAAGATGCCTCGGATTGTTTTTAACCTTCAAAAGGGCGTTCGACACCGTCTCCAACCCGGTTCTTGTCTCTAAGTTGAAGAGAATTGGCGTAAGAGGAAAGGCGCTCAAATTATTTAAGGACTACCTGACTAACAGGATACAAGCGGCAAAGATTGGAAATCGCATCAGTGGGAACGAGGGGTTGGATTTTGGTGTACCTTAGGGGAGCATTTTGGAGTCTCCTTTAATTACAATCTACATAATATAAATTACATTTGTGAGTTAAAATATCCCAATTGCCAAGTATTTGCTTATGCAGATGAAACTGCACTTTTTTTCACTGTGTCACGTGGATTGATGTGAAAGCTGATGCAGAAAATGCTTTGAAAAATGCCATATCGTCGTTGAGCGTGCAATTCCGCGCGCTCGCGCCGCGCTTATGTTGTTGATTGTCATGTAACCTACTAACGCTCAACATTAATAAAACCAACTACATAACTTTTGCATTAAAAACCTCTGCTATCCCACGCTTGAATATTTCTTTATTAAATCCCATTCTTGTCGTAAGCCATCTTCTAACTGTTCTGAGATTGTGTAGCAATATTCCGAGCCACCACCATTAAATACCTAGGCATCAATATTGACTAATGTTTAATATGGCAATGTCACATTGATACCCTGACCTCACGTGTAAGAAAGTTAATCTACGTGTTAAACTTGCTAATTTAGAAACTATTTTGGCCTACTTTGCGCTATGCCAATCAATACTATCTTACTGCATCATGACGTGGGGTGCAGCAGTAACGACTATATTCTTGCCTTTAGAAAGGGCACAAAGAGCTGTTCTCAAGGTTATGATTAAAAAGACTTTTCGATATCCAACAACTAAACTCTATAGTGACACAGCTGCTCTAACCGTGAGACAGCTTTGGAATCTCCAGACTATACTCGCCGTGTCCAGGAGTACCGGCTCTTGGAAATGATTCCATTGGCCATGACGACTATCGGCACAATGACAGCTATACTTACATCCCACATGTCGACAACCTCGTGAGCTAAGTCAAGATACTTAAGTTGTTTATTTTTTATTATTAATTAAGCAATAAATATTCTGCTGATTTCAGTTTCTCCTAGGCGCCGGGCTGGGGGTAATGCACGTCTTGCTGGTGAACACAGATACTGTGGTGTCTTATGCGCCGGTGGATTACGTCAACAACGCCATCATCGCCGCGGGCTGGGACTCCGTGCAGAACAGGCACCTGTGGGACAGCAGCATCCCCATGTACACCATCAGCTCCTCGCCTTATAACACTAAGTTTGGTTAGTAACTAGACAACACTACTGGATTACAACTAGACAACTAAGCTTAAATAACAAGGCAAGACTTTAAAAAGAAAATGTACACAATGCAATAATTCGACAACGATGGCGAGAGGCGGCGGTGACAGATGACAGACCTGTGACACCTCCGGGCCCTGGTACTCCGCATGTTTACAGGCGCTGGTAACTGATTACTACCTGGGGGACCAGTGACTTGTTTGCCATGCTACAACAAAAAATACTGAAGTTATTAAGTTACACTAACTGGTTTTATTTACGGCTCGCTAATATCTCTATGACTGCGTCCCAGTGAATTAATTGATGACATGTTATTTATGTATATTCGCAGAACAAATATTTTTTTATAAAAACTGAGCGTGTTTTGTTTGTAGGTCAGCGTTTACTAAAAAAATAGCAAACAGTTTATTTGAATTCAGAAAGAGTTGTTTCAGCTAGTAATGTCTACGGAGCAGGTACAACTGTCATAGATTACACTTCGGATGAGTATAGTAAAGCAGGTTCGAATTCTAAATATTACAACAGATTTAAATAACCGATATCGTCTGCAGGGGCTTTTGGCGAAGAGATGCGGACTGAAGAGATTTACCGCTTGAGCTCCCCGAGGTCACTGTGGTACAGTTATTTGATTGAGACCAACAACATGCTGGTGTACTGGCTCCTCACCTGGTTCCTCCACTACATTCCTGGATACTTCTTGGATGCCGTTGTCTCTCTTCTTGGAGTTAGGCCTAAAGGACTGCCTTCGTAAGTACACTCGCTTTACCATCCTTACGTCAGCCGGGTGTTGGTACGGCAAGTCGAGTTTGCAAGAGACTATCACGTAGAACAGAATAACGAATTGATGAGTTTGACGACATGGTTATGCGCAGTGACCAAACTACGTAAGAATAACCGGTTTTGTTGTTTCCAGCCTCGTCAAGATCTACACCAAGGTGTACAAGCTGACGATGGTGTACCGGTACTTCTTGTCCAACTATTGGAACATCCGCAACGACAACATCACCGCCATGCTGTCGCGCCTGTCCCCCGCGGACCGCGCCATCTACAACTTTGACCTCAGCAGCGTCGACTTCAAGGAGTATACCAAAGCTTTGTGTATCGGACTGCGGAGGTGACTGCATTATTGTTATTAAAGGAGATTCGATAAGCTTGTTTATGAATGGGCACCGATGTAAACAACATTTAGTATTGAACAATGACTTAAGTTTTGGAGTTTTGGGTTATGGAACACCGTCTTTCGAATGAGAAGTTATTTTTTTTATTTTACACACACACATACATACACCAACACTCCAACAATTCCCAAAGGGGTGAGCATGAGGTGTTTCACTAACGTCATCATTCTGACCTGACCAAACTCGAACCCAGGACATCATGCTCAGCAGTTACACTCGCTGCAACCATTGGTGCACTAGTGGTAGTAGATTAATGATTGCGAAATGTGGGGAGTACCGGGTAAGCCTGACTGACTTTACCAATTTGCCAATGTAGGACTTTTTAAGTTTGTTTCGGACATCACTGACATCGGTTGAAGAAATCATCATAAGAAATCCTGGACATGTTCTAAGTCTGAAATCGCCAGCCGCCTTCAGCGTGGTCATCAATGCTCGTGCCACAGTGATCAGCACGAACATTGATGACCATGCTGTATTTCCAAGTTTTTATTACGATTATATTTTTCTTTAGACCTTTTAACTTTTTACATAGTTCTCATATTGTAAGTACTCCTAGATTCATTCATTCATTTAAATTATTTATTTGAGTTCTATAAGGTTTAACAAGATGTACCAATAAACCTTGGTAAACCTGTATGAAGCTAAGAACCGTTGTCAGGGTAGTTCAGAGCATAATGATTGTTTCTTATATTAATTAAAATTAAATTATACATGAAAACTGAATTGACATTTGCATATAAGTCAAAAACCATAACATAAATAAACCTATTATTCGTAAGTAGGTAGTTTCTTAAAATAGTATTATTACATTTAGCTATATTTAATCTATATTTTCAGCATGATTTAACCTAAATTTGTAAAATTTTATAAGAGTGTTCATGGAGTTTCTTGCTCGTTCTTCTCCATAAAAACTTACTGTTTGGAACGAGCAACTGGCTTCAACTTTCTGACTGCCCGACTCTGATTCAAAAGTGCCTGTAAATACATAGTTTATCACTACATATTATAAATTTGACTTGAGTTTTTGTTTGTTCCGGTTAATCTACTGAACTACTTATCCGATTTAGTAAATTCTTTTGCTAATAGGAAGCTACGGTATCCCTGAGTGATATAAGCTATAATATATAAAAAAAATGGACATTCGTATGAAAAAAACACCTAGACGAAGTCACGGTCAAATTAGGAGTTTTGAGTTTAAGGTTGAGTCTGCCTTATTCTCTGTGATAGTTGAGTCTGCCTTTTTCTCTGTGATAGTTGAGCCTGCCTGATTCTCTGTGATAGTTGAGTCTGCCTGATTCTCTGTGATAGTTGAGTCTGACTTATTCTCTGTGATGGTTGAGTCTGCTTTATTCTCTGTGATGGTTGAGTCTGCCTTATTCTCTA
Organism: Charanyca ferruginea; assembly: GCA_947361185.1. Taxonomy (NCBI): domain Eukaryota; kingdom Metazoa; phylum Arthropoda; class Insecta; order Lepidoptera; family Noctuidae; genus Charanyca; species Charanyca ferruginea. Next base: position 14,469,048 of record OX376085.1, read on the forward strand.
AGATGTTTGAGTCTGCCTTATTCTCTGTGATGTTTGAGTCTGCCTGAATATCTGTAATGGTTGAGTCTGCCTGATTCTCTGTGATGGTTGAGTTTGCCTGATTCTCTGTGATGGTTGAGTCTGCCTGATTCTCTGTGATGGTTGAGTCTGCCTTATTCTCTGTGATGGTTGAGTCTGCCTGATTCTCTGTGATGGTTGAGTCTGCCTTATTCTCTGTAATGATTGAGTCTGCCTGATTATCTGTGATAGTTGAGTCTGCCTTATTCATTGTGATGGTTGAGTCTGCCTTATTCACTGTGATGGTTGAGTCAGCCTTATTCTCTGTGATGGTTTACTCTGCCTTATTTTCTGTGATGGTTGAGTCCGCCTTATTCTCTGTGATGGTTGAGTCTGCCTTATTCTCTATGATGGTTGAGGCTGATAGGCGCGTTGTCTCGCTCCAGGTTCATCTTGAAGGACGGGCTGCAGGGCAGCGAGGCCGCCTACAAGAAGCACCAGTGGCTGTTCTACGCGAATCTTCTGTTCCTGGCCCTGTACATGTACTTCATCTGGAGGTTCGTGTACATGGTGTACTCTACTTTTGCTATGATCTTGGCTGTTTAGATTTCAATAAATTATTGTTACAATACTTGTGTGTTTTTTATTTTTGTTCATCTTTTGTTTTATTAACCCCCGACGTAAAAACGACGGGGTGTTATAAGTTTGACGTGTCTGTGTGTGTGTGTGTGTGTGTGTGTGTGTGTGTGTGTGTGTGTGTGTGTGTCTGTCTGTGGCATCGTAACTCCCGAACGAATGAACCGATTTTGTTTTTGTTTTTTTTATTTGAAAGGTGAATTAGTCGGGAGTGTTCTTAGCTATGTTTGATGAAAATCGGTCCAAGATGGCCGCCGCTACAAAATAGCTAATCACATATTTTTTCACAACTCCATCAATATGGGTATCAAATGAAAGGGCTTCACTAGTAGAATACTTTACATTATGATAAATTTCAAAGCCAAGATGACCGGCACCACAAAATGGCGAATTATATATACCAAACGCATTCTCAGGGTGATATCTTTAATATCAAAAAAGATCCATGTGACGAAATACAACTTTAGACGTATCTACAACTTCTCAAAACCAGACTAAATTACATTTAAAAACTTTCAAATAAAAATTAAATTAAAAATTTAAAAAACCCCCAACGCAACACATAAAAGCAATTATTTAAAAAGTAAAAAATAATATCTTTTGTTGAGCCATCAAATGTTTGTTCGTTGAAATGGCGCTATAATGTCGCGGCGGGGTACCGCGTAAGTCAAATCTCATTGCAAATCCATGAGTTCGCTATTTTACCTATTTAGCTATTGCTGACTTAGCGGTACCCCGCCGCGACATAATAGCGCCATTTCAACGAACAAACATTTGATGGCTCAACAAAAGATATTATTTTTTACTTTTTAAATAATTGCTTTTATGTGTTGCGTTGGGGGTTTTTTAAATTTTTAATTTAATTTTTTAATATTCACTACCTCAGTGTCCCGCGGTTTTACCCGCGTTAATTTGAGAAAAAATACTACTGAAATGTGTTCCGTTACTTTAAGAGTATAAAATACTTACATTATTTTCTAGCACATTTCTTTAAGAAGCTATTTTAGGTACACGTCACGCAATAATCAGCAAGTGTAGCACTATAGTTAAAAATGTCACGGAAACAGAAATAATAAGGAAATGAGTAAGTACTGGGGTTTTATAAAATGTAGATATCTAATTAGTATAGCTGCGTACACGATATTTTATCGCTACCTAATACGTTTGTATTTGCATTTTGTTGCGCTAATTGGTGGAAACCTTCAGCGCTTGATTCCAGTTCTCGGTTCGAACAAGTTCTGGAATTCTGTGAGTCCCATCGGTGAGAAAAACTTTATTCCCGTTCTTGGTTCGCCAAAGTTCAGAAATTCTGTGAGGCAAAACAGTGGGATCGGACTATGCTTGGAGTTTCGTTGCGCGATAAAATCCGAAACGAGAAAATCCGCCGAAGAACTAACGTCACCGTAATAGCTCTCAAAATTTGCAATTTAAAGTGGCAATGCTCAGGCCACATCACTCGAAGAACCGATAACCGATGGGGAAGAAAGGTTTTCGAGTGGCGACCACGAACCGGAAAACGCAGTGTTGGCAGGCCTCCCACCAGATGGACCGACGACATCGTCAAGGTCGCGGGTAACCGGTGGGTGCAAGCGGTAGGTTGCCGCTCGTTTTGGCATTCTATGAGGGAGGCCTTTGTTCAGCAGTGGACGTCTTCTGGCTGATGATGATGATGATGAGGAAACAGTGGGACCGTTTAGCGCTTGATTCCCCGTTCAAGATTCGCAAAAATTCGGGAATTTTGAGGGACCAAACGCTGAAAACGTTGAACGCTTAATTCCCTAGCACGGTTTGGTTCATTATCACCTACTCGTTGCCAACCTATGCATGTTTTAATCCGTTGTTTCATTGCTGCGCAACAGTCACAGACGTTTTAATTTGCTGTAGCAGACTCCAGAGAAAGCTGAGTTTTTTTTCTAGTGATTTTATGAATATATGATAGGTAAATAACTTTTTGAAGTCTGCCTGATTTTCCGATAGTCCGTGTGGTGTCGGACGTAAAGAATAGCACCATCCCATATCTTCCCGTGGGTGTCGTAAGTGGCGACTAAGGGACTTACCAGAGAATGGGCAGCAGCGTTCTCTGTGTCTTTGTAACAACCATACTGCGATCGCCAATCCGTTTGCCAAGCGTGGCGATTATGGTAAAATCCCCCCTTGGGGGAGGCCTATGTCCAGCAATGGACGTCTTTAGGCTGAAATGTTGATGATGAAATAACTTTTTCTATTAAAATATGTTAGGTAGTTTAAATAATACCAAAGCCTATCCATGTTTTCTTTCACTGTTTCATTGCTGCGCAACAGTTGCAGCCGTTTTGCTGTAGCAGTCCAAAGAAAGCTGCGTTCTTTTTCTAGGCATTTTATTAATCCAATCGAATCGTGAACGGGTCACCAATTGTTAGGGTGTCCACTTTTAAATACCTGAGGCATTTTCTTGACGCCGACCAGGACGATGTGAGAGGGAGCGTAAGTCGCTAGCGGTCCGGAGCAATATGTTGTCCCGTAGATTCGCGCGATGTACAGACCAAGTTAAAGTAACACTTTTCAAGGCTTATTGGCAGTCTGAGTCTACACGAGCAATCTACGGGTCAATTATACTAAGAGATCGCTGGATGTCATGCGCGTCCAATATAACAATGCTTTCAGGATGTTGTTGAGACTGCCTCGTTACTGTAGCGCGTCGGAGATGTTTGCGCAAACCCGTACCGACGGTTTCTACGCGATTATATGCAAAACCGCGTCGCTACTGAGGAGAGTGAGGGACAGTCAAAACAGCATCCTGAAAACTGTTGCTGAGAGCTTCGGCTCTCCGGTTGTACAGCAGTTCGTGCGGAGGTTGATTTATACTAACACTAGGTGATAAGTATTTCTATGTTACTAACACTCTATAGATCTTTGTTGTCCGAAATAAAGGTTTATTATTATTATATGTATATGATAGGTAAATAATACTTTTTATTAAAATATGTTAGGTAATTTAAAAACTGGCAAAGAAAAAAAAACAAACAAAAGAATTAGCGAAACAATACCCAATAGAAAAGACCCACCCAATAGATTTTGTAGTAATCTACAAAATAAAATTAAGTTGAGAAAGAAAGAAAGAAAAAATATTGATTCGCCCCTCAGGACAAAAACACACAAAAATAACATTAAAAAAGAAAACGAAAATTGGTCCTATACGAGGCCAACAGACTTCTATCTCAGCATGGTGGTAAATAGGTACTTAGATAAGTACCTTAAAAGATTTTGTATAAAATTGAATACTTGTGATGAATAACATATTTATTTGGATAAGGATTAATATTATGTTTATTAAAACACCTTTGCAAATAATGCATTATTTTAGAACACCATTGATTACCATAAAAAGGTTATCGTGAGTCAACCTTAAAAGATAGACATAATATGCTGCCGCGGAGTTTTTTTTTAGAACTTTTAAAGGGAAACAATAAGGTATAAATTTTCAAAAAGTATTGTACACGTGTTTTCGCTTTCTTCACGTAAACAAAAAACGAAGACGATACAGTGCGTCGAAAACTCGTGTGACATCACTATGTCAGTACACTTTTACTGGCGAAGTGACGTCACAAACCCCCACTCATGATCTTCGATGCGTTTTATCTTCGTCAGTTTTTATTGATTTGATAAAACAAAAAATACGTATCCAATATTTTTCGATAATCTAACTGACGGACTATTTAGATTTTTAACCGACTTCAAAAAGGAGAAGGTTATCAATTCGGATGTTTATATATATGTCGGAGACGGTTTCTTAATTACTATTGCGGAAGCCAACAGAATTTGTTAATTTTTGTTTCTTATTGTTGATTTATGTGATTTTACTATCAATTATTGTCTATTCATTCGAAACATGATTTATTGAGTACTCAGTGTATGCACACTAATTTGTGGTTACTTTATTTCGATAATTGTTATTGATGGTTTTATTCAAAACAATTGTTGACACATTACTTTAAATGTGAAACGAATTACTTTATGAAATCACTATTGTTTATTCATGACAATTATTATTGTGTTAATTGATTACTATAAAATGAAATCTCATTATATTTAGCACATGTTAGTGTTTTGTATCAAATAGACGCGTGACGCACTTCCGGGCGCCATTGGACAGACTTGTTATGGAAAGGTTACAAAGTGGGGGCATCGTCTTATAAAAGAGCGTGCACTCCGTATGTAAGTCAGTCGATCCTCGGATTCGACTCAGTAAAGAGCTCCTGCTCCCGACAATACTGTCGGTTTACCTGGTACAGCGCTGCTGTATATTCACATAGCTGTATAGGCTTGCTGCTAGCGAGCGATACACTTTGTATTTGGGTGGCTTATGCTACTGTACGAACTGTAAACCTTAAGGGTTTGTTCGGTTATCACGCATAATCATTGGGTGGCTTGGCCACTGTACGAACTGTGGGACTTTAATGGTCTGTTCGATTAACTGTATTGTTGCTGTACCTTTAACTTACTTTATTCTTGTTACTAATTACCATTTGTATAGTGTTTTCTTTATGTAGTGTGTAATTGTTTTTACAGGTCTTGTTTGTCTCTAATGGGATAATGGGAACGCCAATAGTCCTGACGATGTACTATATCGCTCGGCACTCCTCCTCGCTCCTGATCCTACATTATATATTTTGTTTTATGTATGTTCAGGGAGGCCTTTGCCCTGCAGTGGGCCAGTACAGGCTAAATATAATATAACATAATAATGTTCAGGCATAACTCTGTCATATATAGACGAATGAGCAAAATTATTTTTTGTTCGAATGGGATTTATTCCGAAAAGGTCCCATATAAATTTTATCAAAATTGATGCAGCCTTTTTTGAGAAAATCAACAAAATCCCAAAAAAAATACCATTTAACAGAGTACCCCATAAAAGATTTGGGTGCTTTAGATAATCTAAAAAACGTCAGCTATTTTATCTTTATTTCTAGTATTGAAATTATGTCGATCACTTAATTTATTAAAAATATGTATATTTTATATGTATATTAATCGTTTTAAACATGGGTGTGATTCTGTAAGACCTCATTCTAAACTTCGAATCTGAATCTGCTGTGAGTTTCTTGTTTGGCATTCTTAAAACTCGGTTGATAATTCGAATTTACAATAGCGCCACCCTAACGAGCGTGCAAGCGAGTTGAACTAAATTGATAGGGAGATTTTGACAGATAAAGTATGAGATGACGTAAGCAGTGGCATTCTGTAAGGTAATTTCCCCGTCACTTCGACGCTCACTTCGCACTCGAACCCGATTCAAAGTGTCAAATATATCAAGGTCATTTTGAACCTTATGCGAAGTGAGAGTGAATAGCGATGTGAAATGCGAGTTGTTGTTCGAATTTTACAGAATCGACCTACAATTCTCTAAGAGATTCGCAGCGACGTAGATTATAAATGGCTCTGACAGCTCTCTTTTGTAAAATAAAAATGGATTCAATGTCAGCAGCCCGACCCCACAGTAAAATGCCATACCGACATAATGCTGTGAAAGTAGCTAAAATAGACCAAACGAGCGGTTTCAACGTCTGTTAACTGTCTTATCTTTCTAACAGTGTAACCGTGTGATTAAAGAATTCTAGTTTTTCCTCCATTTAATATAAGATCACATTTACTACTTCTAACATTTGGTAAAGTAAATCTAATACATTTGGTTTTTTTTTATTTAGTACCATATTTACCATGAACCAATTTTGGACCTGAAGTATAGAGTTATTCACTTTGTCAAGATTCTGATAACGTCTGTCTATTTTAAAAATAAATGATGTATCATCTGCAAATAATACCATCTTCGGTTGACTTTGAAGTAATTGGGGTAAATCATTTATATAAACTAAAAATAGAAATATATATCGAGCCTTGAGGAACGCCCATAGTCATTTCAGACCCCAATAAGTTTACGCCGTTAACCTGAACTTTAACCTGTCTGTCCTTCAGATATGATCTAAGTAAATAAAGGGATGTTTTAGTAATCCCGTAGTGCTCAAGTTTCAACTAAAGTGTCTAGTGGTCAACGCAATCGAACGCCTTTGAGAGGTCGGAAAAAATGCCAATGGCATCTTGTGATTCCTCCCAGGCGTTAAAAATGTTTTTATTAGGGTGACACCGGCGTCAGTTGTACGACGTCCTTTGGTGTAACCGTATTGATGTTCGTGAAAGATGAAATTTTTGTTAAAGTGACGTAACATTTGATTGAGCATTAACCTTTCAAACACCTTACTGAGAACTGGCAGAATCGACACAGGCCTATAATTATTGGGCTCTTTACTATCACCGGATTTGTACAATGGTACGACTTTACTGTGTTTCATAAAATCCGGAAAGACTCCTTGGTCCACACTGGTGTTAAATATGAAAGCTAAGTAGGGTGCAATAGTTTCAATAGTTGACATACAAACTTTTACAGACTTTCCCCAAAGATCTTCTGTTGATTTAATTTTAAGATCTTTAAAGGCTTTTATAACAGCCTGGGGGTTTGTATGTTGAAACTTAAACTCCAAAGGGCATTTTTTTACATTCTTTCTAAGTAAGGCAGCAGAGAGCGTGGGGGGAGGAATTTAAAACCTCAGTAGTTTTAATAGGAATATTAGCAAAAAAAGTTTCAAATTCCTGAGCTACTTCTTTGTCTGAATTTATAAGGCCATGTGCAGTTTCTAAATTTATTTTATTATTACGTTGTTTTTTCCTACCTGTTTCATTATTTATTATTTGCCAAGTAGTTTTTATTTTACCATCAGCCAATTTTATTTTATTACTAATACAAAGTTTTGGCTATATTGCACACACTTTAAAAAAGTTTTGAATATTTCACAACATACTGGTGAAAGCTTGTATTAATTATGTGTTGCTTTAGGCCATATAGTTCAAATAGTTTTCCCTGCTTTTACGAATACCTGGAGGTGCCCAATCACTAAATAAGAACTTTGCTGAAACACTTTTAGTCTTTAGTGGAAAACTGTCACTAAATTATTTATTTATTATTTGTTTATTTTGCCATGTTACATCTATCCTTACAGGCTTATACCTAATGCGATAGTGCACTTCTTATAATATTTATAATATTATTATAATTACAGCGTGTTTTCTCCTTAATTAAGTTTTGTAACATATCACAAACAATGCATTCTTTGTGAACTTACTCAGAGAGCAACAGAATAGGCTAATAATAATTGCTTGTTTAATAGTGAGAAAAACTCGGTGTAGGTATCATTCGGGTCACATATATTATAAAAGTTATAAGCCTCAATTAATTTTCCAAAGAATTATTAAATTTCTCAATATTTTTACGTGTGATCGGCCTAAACCTTATTTGATTTTTTTGTAAAGGTACCTATGTAGGCGCAAAACCTAGTGGTTTGTCCACTATGATCAGATGGCAGCTTATTTACAATTTCTTTCTGTAAGGAATCACAATTACAAAATATATTATCAATACAAGTAGCAGAAGAAGTTGTCACTCGGGTTGGTTCTATAAAAATAATTGACAAATTAAATGACCTAAAAAGACTCAATAATCTGATACTAGTCATTTTCTAACAAGTTAATATTAAAGTTACCACATATTATAATTGATTTGATTGATTTACTACTGTTAGTACAATTTTTTTAACACATCTTATTATTTATTTATTTATTTATTTATACTTCATGCACAAACGTACAAAGGCAGACTCGGATCTTCCATTACAGAATCAAATAAAGATAAATTCTGGCAACTTATGGAGGTCTGTATACGCATACTATAACATGCTGATCCAGCTCAACACAGGACAATTCAATAGTGTGTTCAACAGATAATGCAATGATGTCTTTTCGTTCTTTACATTTAATTGAATTTTTACTTAATATTAATGACCCGCCATGTATCATACGTTTGCGGCTGAAATGGCTAACAACACAATATTTTTTTCATAATAAATAGACATGACCCGCCATGTATCATACGTTTGCGGCTGAAATGGCTAACAACACAATATTTTTTTCATAATAAATAGACATCACTTGATTATCTTTTAACCAATGTTCAGTTATACAAATACTATCATATTTGGTTTTTTCTAAAAACATTTATATTTCCAATAATTTGGAAGAGCAACCTTGAATATTCTGATGAAATAGTTTTAAAGTCTGTTGCTTTCCTTTAAATGCTAAATTGCCAGAAGATACCTTTTTATTATTCAGTAATAATAAATTATTATTTAAAGGGGTCACTTCTGTTGTTTTAATTATACTATATTATTATTATTGTTATTGTTTTAATTAATTATACTAACTAGTTTAAAGAATTATCTGGAGTGACCTCCACAACCTCAATTAAAGAGTTAAAAGTGCTTGTAAGTGTTCCACCAGGAAGAGAATACCCTACCTGACTGGTGGTGGCCTCCAGGGATGTTGGTATTGTAGGGAGACTCTCCTTCGTACAGCATTAGGATTCACAATAATCAATTAGTATGTTGTTAGTGTAACTAGACAACACAGTTTCGTCGTTTCGTCGTCTACAGTTTGTTATACTGACTATTAATGAAGTGTATGAATATTATGTATGCTCCTTTACTTTAGTAAGTAACTAAACAACTATAATACGGTAATAACTAGAAATATATCATTTTAAAATAAATAACTAATAGTAATTTAGCAAAATAGAAAAAAAATGTTATCAATTTATTTTTCTCTCTGTCCCCGAGAGGTGAAGTGTACGAATATTATGTAGATCTGCTCCTTTACTTTAGTAAATAGGTACAATTCTTTATAATAGCACACATATGCTGAGTTCGCACTATACCTCATACGCGCTTATTATACATTTAGTCAATAAATAGTACTTAACAAATATGGTTGTTTCCTTTGAAACCGCCTCTTAGGGACTCCAACTTTACAATAACATCGTTAATATTATATGCTATCAACATAGCAACTAAATGTCTGCATTCTCCAGACAGAAATAAAGTACTCTGAGTCAACTTAAAACCACTAACAAACTTGTTAGTCATCATCATCATCATCATTTCAGCCTAAAGACGTCCACTGCTGGACATAGGCCTCCCCAAGGGGGGTTTTGCCATAATCGCCACGCTTGGCAGGCGGATTGGCGATCGCAGTATGGTTGTTACAAAGGCACAGAGAACGCTGCTGCCCATTCTCTGGTAAGTCCCTTATTCGCCTTTTACGACACCCACGGGAAGATATGGGATGGTGCTATTCTTTACGTCCGACACCACACGGACTTGTTAGTGTCCAAATAAAATAATTTGTCACTATGACAACTTGTCAACATACATTATGTAAAGTGCTATTTAATTTAAAAAATATATTATTTTCATCATATTATTATGATAATGTATCAGAATATGGAAAGGCACACAGCATTATCTTTCCTATGTTCAACTTTAAAAAGAAGTTCACACCATCCACTATGTCCATTTTAGTTAACCAATGCTATTACCTAACAGAAGAACCATTGTAGAATAAATTTAATGATCTATATTTGAATTTATAATTCTCCTTATCATTTGTCTAAAAGTTAATAATAATAATAATAATAATATGTGGGGACATTTTCACACACGGTCATCTGACCCCAAACTAGGGAGACCCTGTACTATGGGTGTCAGACAGCTGATATACATACACAAATACATATTTTTTTTTGTAAATACATACATATATAGATAAACAACACCCAGACACAAGGCAAATACAAGTTCAGTTATGTTGTGGTAGCTATGATTAGTAAAACTATGGCTAAGGTACCTACCTTAGTCATAGTTTTAGGTAGGTAGTGGTAGGTGGGTAGTATTTTCCCAAAGCTTAAACCTAAATCATCACAAAAAAAATAGTTTTATTATTATTTTCTTGTCTATTATTACAAGTGCTTGATGGAATAGCCAGTGGTGAAGGCAAGTCAAGCTCAAAGATTATTAGTCAGACTCATACCTTTCAGCATTGTCCTTCACCAAGTCCAGCAGTTCCCCAGCCTCAAACAAATGTTCACCAAGTAGCTGTTGAAACAACTCATATTTTTCAAAGATATCCTTCAGCCTTTTAGATATTATAAAATTCGGACTTTTGTAAATCGGAATATCGAAATTCGGAATATTTGGGTGTTCCCCTTAACACCATATTAGTTGTATTGGTTAGCAGCGCCACAGCTCGCAGGTATTGGAACTAGTGGATTCATTTTGCGCACCATTTTGTACACGACGTCCGAGTCATTAGTTGGTTTCATAATGCCGAGGCCTTTAGTGAGCGTTTGCAAACGGACCGCGCCGTTTGTATATTGACGGATTATACAATATGCCTGCGACATACTAAGGCAAATATTAACTTGTTTGAATTTTGTCAGTTGTTACGTCATATTTGATTTGTTTGAATAACATTATTAAAATTCCGCGATCACTAGAGCAGACACGTGTAATTTTTTTCATGGAAAGTTAATTATTAATACTGTGTTGCATTTGACACATACTCAGTATAGTACTACCCTCTGTGTCCACCACTAGGTGCTTCGAACTACGTCCGAACTAATCTCAAATCCGCAAAACAATATGTTCCAATTGTTATTCGTACAAATTGCAACATCTTTGACCGTCATCCTTTCTATTCAATCTTATTAAAAGTACTAAGATTAAGTTTACTTTCTTATTTAGTGATTGTATAATTTTATTTTAAAGTATAGAGCGTTTTTAAGCAGTGTTAATATTTTTTGGAATTAACTATTATTGTTAAAGAGTGTCAAAGGATCCGATAGGTAAGTTTTTAATTTTTGCGACTGTCTGTGTGTATGTGTTATCTAACAACTAACTGGGTGTGGGTGTTGAAATTGATAAATAGTAACTTTCGCAAAAAACTGAATCAAACTGTGGCATTATTTATAATAATATAATAATAATAATATGTGGGGACATTTTCACACACGGCCATCTGACCCCAAACTAGGGAGACCCTGTACTATGGATGTCAGACAGCTGATATACATACACAAATACTTTTTTTTTTGTAAATACATACATATATAGATAAACAACACCCAGACACAAGGCAAACACAAGTGCTCATCACACAAATGTTTACCCTGGGCGGGAATCGAACCCGCAACACGCTGCGCAGCAGTCGATCGCTCAGCCACTGCGCCAACCGTGTCGTCAAATAAATTTATACAACATAATAACAATATTGTACACAGCTCGTGTTACGAGGAATTGTCATAATATTTTAATCAAATAAGTAAGTAGGTAGTCATAATTTTGATATTCATCATCCTATATAGCCTTTTCCAAACTATGCTGGTGTCGGCTCCTAGTCTTACCGGATGCAGCTGAAAACTAGTGTTTTTCATGAAGCCACTGCCTATCTGATCTCCACGACTCAGTTAACTGGGTAACACGATACCCCTTGGTAAGACTGGTTGTCAGACTTTCTGGCTTCTGACTACCCATTCCGATCTGCAAATGACAGCCGGGACCAACGGCTTCACATGTTTAGGCACGGAGGGAACTCGTTATGAAAGGGATGGTCACCCATCCACAAACCGACCGCGGCTAGCGTAGCTTAACCTTTGACCGATCGATCTGTACGGCTTTAACTTAGCCACGACGAGCTCCTTCTTTAAGTAGTCATATGATATCACATAGGAAAAAAATATTGAGACCTATTAGACGTCTTGGAACGAGCAACTGACTTCATCATTATCATCATCATCATCAGCTGGAAGACGTCCACTGTTAGACAAAGGCCTCCCCCATAGAACACCACAACGAGCGGAAACCTGCCGTTTGCATTCACCGGTTGGTTACCCGCGACCTTAAAGATGTCGTCAGTTAATCTCAAAGTCAAAGCATTTATTTCAATTAAACCATTTGCAGGCACTTTTGAATAGTCAAAGAGTCAGTTAGTTAGTCAGAAAGTTGAAGCTAGTTGCTCGTTCCAAAACGTAGGGTAGGTCTTTGTGGAGAAGAACGAGCAAGAAACTCCACGGACACTCTTTTCAATCAAGCTTTTACAAAATCCAGGCTACATTATTCTTGTTGCTTCTATATGTGAAAACAATGTAAGTGAAGAGAAATCCAAAACATTCTAATTAAAAATAAATTAATATAAAAGCCATGGCAGTTAAGAGATGACCAATCTCAACTGACAGCGCCCGTTCACGAACATAACGCGCGGATCAGCACCACTTAGCTCAACCATTTTGAAGGGAACCGAATGATCTAACCCACACGCCACCAGCAGTGAGACATTTGAGCGAGCATGACAATGCTCTCAACTGCCATGCTCATTTATGTCAAACACAGTGAATAAATAAATGGCTCCAAAGTTCTCACATTTACATAATAATTGAAATAGTGCTATTAATTTATACAAAGTCAAAATTTCCAATGTATGTAAGTATTTCATTCGACAGATAAAATATAATAAGTAAATAATAATAACGGTACACGTTATTCATGTCAATAATAAGGAGTGAGCAACATAATCTTCTTGCAATTAAGAAATTCCCTAAAGAGGCTGTGGAGCAGGACCAGCATTATGCCAAGCATTTTTTTCAATCTGGCGGGAGACCTACCAACACTGCGTCTTCCTTCGTCGTCCTTTCTTTTCCATCAGTTATCGGTTCTTCGAACGATGACCTGCCCATTGCCACTTTAACTTGCAAATTTTGAGAGCTATGTCGCTGACCTTAGTTCTTCGGCGAATTTCCTCGTTCCGGATTCTATCGCGCAAAGAAACTCCGAGCATAGCTCTCTCCATTGCTCGCTGCGTGACTTTGAGCTTCTGTAGGAGGCCAGCAGTTAAGGACCACGTCTTTGTACCATAAGTCAACACTGGCAACACACACTGGTTATAAACCTTCGTCTTTAGGCACTGTGGAATTTTGGACGATAAGATATCTCGTAGTTTCCCGAACGCTGCCCATCCGAGTTGGATTCTTCGAGCGGCCTCTTTGTCGAAGATGGACCTACCTAGTTAGAATAGAATAGAATAGACTTTTATTTTGCAAATATGGGTAATACACAATAGTTGTCTTAACACATTAAAGCTCAGCCATATTTTACCATTGGGCATGCAAACATTTACATAATACAAGAAACATTATTATTATGGACATGCACTTTAAAACCAGATCAATACATATATTATTATTACAATTATTAATCATTCAAAATATCAATTAATAAATTATCATCACAATTGTCATTCAATCGGTCAATTAATATATTATTTAATTATTATTCAAACAAAAATCATTACAACTAATAAATTATTTAATTATTATTCAAACAAAAATCATTAGAACTAATAAATTATCATTACAATTATCATTCAATATGCCAATTAATAGATTAGTTAGACAGTTTGTTCAAGGTAAACATATTGCTCGATACTTAATTTCGAGGGTATCGTCACAGTATAAAGATTATGGACAGTACGGAAACTACGAACAAACCGTTCGAAACGGCACACTCACACAGACGCGTGCATCTACGATACCCTAAGCGATAGTCGCGGTGCTCTCAGTCTCGGCCTCACGGATGCCGTGTTTGAACGAGTGTTGAGTATTCGCGTAATACATTTATTTATTATTGAAAGGTAAGAATGATTTATTGTTGATATTGAATATGTACATACATGTTAGCAGCCGCCATCTTTGTTTCACAAATAAGTTCCCATGAAATTCGTGAATTTATTTGTAAAACAAATATGGCGGCTTTTTTATTTGTTCCTGAAAATTATTTTTTTCGTCATGGGTGTCGTTATAGTTTTCGTGGGTGCCAAAACCGATACAAGATGGCGCCTCCAAAAATTTGTAAATTTTTGAAGACGCCATCTTGGGTTTACATTTTAACCTCACTATTGGCTTTAGCACCCTCGAAAACTACCAAAATGACACCCATGACAAATAAATTAAAATAAAATGGCAGCCGCCATCTTGGATTTACATTTTGACCAGAAGGAGGGTAAGATAACCAGCCAAATTCTAACCGATAAACGCGTGAAAAAAGTTTGTTACAATAAAACACATCAATTTTACAGAGAGTGACAACCTTAACGCTCCATTGGAGCGTAGGTAATTATTTCAACAAATAGGCCTAGTTTCCGTACTGTTCATATCTCTATACTGTGGTATCGTTCCCAACAACTACCGGTACAACTAACTTGCAACTAACTAATATACTACCAGCGGCTTTACGTGTTCTAAGTCACGGAGGGGTCGCAAATATTAGTATTTTCTGGTCAACGATAATAATTTGAAAATTAATCTTAGTAAAACAAACATAATGCATTTTAGACAACGAGGACAAAATACATTAAAATTTTATTTAATTTACAAAGATAATATAATAGAAGAAGTTGAAACAGCCTGGGATTAATAATTGACAAACCATTCAATTGGTAAACTGATATTTACGAACTTTTTAAAAAATTCGAACTTCGTCATATGCTCTCTATAAGTTGACACCGACTGTCAACATAGATAAGTACTTTACTAACAGCATATTACGGGTTTGCTTCTTCTTCTTTTCGAATCGATGGTTTAAGTAGTGGCGTTTTTAATGTCCTCTAAGGTGCAGGTGTAGGGGCACTTTGGGCACTGTAGTAAGTACGCCATTGTCTGGTCAGGATCACCGCACTCACACTGGGCGTCGGTGGGATCTATTATCCCCCATTTTGCTAGATTGTGTTTGCAGCGGCCTACCTACCAACGGGCTTGCTGAATCAGTATTAAGATTTGAAATAATTTTCTGGGGCAATTCAGCTCAGAAGGACACCGCATTCATGGCACAAAAGCGTTGTATACAGGCTATGTTTGGGTTGCAAACCACTGACAGTTGCAAAACAATGTTTAAACAGCACAGAAGTCTAACACTTCCGTCACTTTAAATATTAGAAATCACGCTATTTGTAAAAACCAATCCACATTTCGACGGGTCCTACGTATGCTGATGCAACCCGCAAAACAACGAAAATCTTTTTTTTTTTTTAATCCTTAAAAATATCTCTAATTTGTATCCTGTAAAAAATTTACTAAATTATCAAATAATTTCAAAGATACAAACTTGTGAAATGATATAAGTGACATCATTTTAAAATACGCGACTACCTACAGTAAGTTAAGAGTTTTTAATTAGGATATAAGTGAAATTAGTGTGTACCTGATTATTAGATTATTAAATCAGATTACCAAACCAAAGGCAGATAGACCGTGCGGAACACTGCGAGTGAAGCCATAAAAGCAAATACAAAATCTAAAACGAATACCTACAATTCGCTTTGCGCTGTACTAACACAAGTCAGTACAGCACGAAGCGAAGCATAGTTAAAAAAAAATTCAAAATCGAATTCAATCACGAGATTGTAGGTATTCGTTATTGAATTTGTATTTGCTTTTGTGACTTCACTCGCAGTGTTCCGCAGGGTCTATCTACCTTTTGTTTGACAATCTGTGATGATTAGTAATATAATGGCACAAAATCGCAGGTTTATTGTTTTCCCATAAATAAATAAATAAATAAATAAATAAATATCTTGGGACAACTCACACACGGTCATCTGGTCCCAAGCTAAGCAGAGCTTGTGTTATGGTAACCAGACAACTGATATACATACTTATATAATTTATAAATACATACATATTATAGATAAACACCCAGACACAGAACAAACAATCATGCTCATCACACAAAGTTTGTCCTGGGTGGGAATCGAACCCACGACCTCCGGCTTAGCAGTCAGGGTCAGTGACCACTAGACCAACAGGCCCGTCAAATATATAATGGAGAACTCAGTTGTAGTGTCCTGAACGCATAATCACGCGTAATCTATAAGAGAATGATTGATTATCTGTGGAGGAATTCGCCATTGGCTTTTCTGTAAGATTGCTGTCATTTGGTGTGTACCAAACTATATCCTTATTTATTAAACGTTTTAGCGTGCAATCATTTCATTTCATTGTGTTCTGGATGGCCCAGGACACATTATTTGGCGACGAGAAGTAAATTTTATTGGTGATGGCCACCAACATTTCGTTAAAGCCTTACACAGAAGGCGAAGATGTTAATTGCTTCCTGGAGCGATTGGAGCAGTATTTCACAGCAAATAATATATCTGAGGATAAACAGGTAGCAACTTTGTTGATTTTAGTATCAGAAAATGTTTATAAGATAGTAAAAAACCTGTGTCATCCACAGTTACCTAAAGAGAAAACTTTTAAAGAAATTGAAAATGCGTTACGATTACGATTTCAACCTCGCATTTCTCACTTTAGAAAACGCATTACTTTTGATAAATTAACGCAATTGGAGGGCGAACTGGTAAGCAAATGGTATGCTAGAGTTCGTGAAACAGCTTCGGATTGCAATTTTGGCTCGTTAGTGGAAGAACGTGTCAAGGATACGTTTGTCACAGGCCTGTTACCAGGTCCTGTACAAGAGCGTTTGTGCGAAGAAACTACATCGAAAGTAGTCACACAATTATTGGATATAGCGTTAAATAAAGAAGCCTCATTACAAGTTAACATTAATAAAATTATTGTTCGGAACACTTACAAGAATAATAATAATACATTTACCAAGGAAGATCAGGGGAGCTCAAATAAAAGCTACACTAATGTTCAGAAAGGTTCGGTTCAGAAGTTACTATGTATCCATTGTGGTAAACCAGACCATGTATTCGCTAAGTGTAAGTACAAAGTGTATAAATGTAAAAAGTGTCAAAAAGTTGGACATTTAGCGAGTGTGTGTAAGTCAAAACATGTAAATTGCGTAGCTATTTCAAACCCTGAAGAAGATCATACAGTAGATATGTTTAATTTAACAGAAAATTTACAAATTAATTATGTTTCTCCATTTATTCTTCATTGCTTTATAGAGGGAAAATCAGTTTTGATGGAACTTGATACAGGAGCTACGGTCTCTTGCATTACTGAAAATATTTATTTAAACAACTTTTTAGATATTAAATTAGAGCCATCAAATATTGAATTAAAAACTTACAGTGGGGAAATTTTAATACCGTTAGGAACTTTAAGTATAAAATTAAAATATAAAGACATGGAATTGCCATGTGATATTTTAGTTGTTAAACAAGGGGTGAGGTGTTTATTTGGTAGGGACTTGATTAAAAAATTTAACCTTAACATTTCTCACTCAGTTAACACAGTTAAAATAGAAACAAAATTACAAGATATTTTAAAAGAGTATGAGGAGATTTTTATAAATGAGTTAGGTGTTATAAAAGGGGAGGAAATTAAATTAGAGGTGAAAGAAGATTGTAAACCTATATTTCACAAGCCCAGGCCAATTCCTTATGCATTTAAAGATAAAGTAGAGGCAGAATTAATAAAACTCGAGAAACAAGGTGTAATCGAGAAAGTTGAAAATTCTAAATGGGGTACACCATTAGTTCCAGTTTTACGTGAGGATGGGGATACTTTGCGATTATGTGCTAATTATAAGATAACAGTTAATAAATATCTTAAAGCTTTTAATCATCCTATACCTCGCATTGACGAAATTTTTACAGCTTTACAAGGCGGTTTAAGATTCACGAAATTAGACTTAAAAAATGCATTTAATCATTTGATTTTACATGAAGATACTAAAGAGTTATTAGCATGGTCAACACCTAAAGGTATTTACAAAATTAATAGATTGCCTTATGGTACAAAACCAGCAAGTCAAATATTTCAAGCTAAGTTAGAAAAAATATTACTAGGTGCCAAGGGGGCAGTAAATTTTATTGACGATGTTGTGATAACAGGTGAAACGGATATTTCTCATTTAGAGAATTAAAGAAGTTGGTATTCGGTTAAACAAAAGTAAATGTTTATTTTTCCAAGAAGAAATTCGTTACTTGGGTCACATTATTTCTAAAGATGGTTTGAAAAAGAATTTATCTCATTTAGATGCTATTGTAAATGCACCTATTCCCAAAGACATAACTGGTGTTCGGTCTTGGATAGGTATGGTCAATTATTATGCTAAATTTGTTCCTCAATTATCAGTTAAGTTGAAGCCTATTTATGATTTATTAAAAAAGAATAAAAAGTTTGAATGGAACACAAAATGTGATAATAGTTTCGAACTTGTTAAAAAGAATCTTATTTCAGATAGCATTTTAGTGCATTTTAACCCTAAATTACCTTTGAGATTGGCATGTGATGCATCTCAAGATGGCATTGGAGCTGTTTTATCACACATTATGACTGATGGATCTGACAGACCAATTACTTTCATTTCAAGGGTTTATTCAAAAGCAGAACAGGGCTATTCAATGATTCACAAAGAAGCTTTAGCTATTTACTGGTCAGTACAAAAATTATATCAGTATTTAATCGGTACAAAGTTTAAATTGCTTTCAGATCATAAACCTTTACAGGCCTTATTTGGTGGGAATAAAAGCTTGCCTCAGATGGCAGCAGGGCGCTTACAAAGATGGTCTTTGTATTTATCAGGTTTTGATTATACTTTTAAACATGTAAAGGGGACTGAAAATTTCAGCGCTGACTGTATGTCTCGCTTACCTTGAAGATATGAAGAATGTAAGGATAATTCAATTAAAAAATATGACTATATTAATTTTGTAGAAAATCAACATGTTATTAATTTACATTTAGTAAGGTCAGAAACTAGAAAAGATTATATTTTAAGTTCATTATTTAATATGATTAGGTATGGCTTTCCAGTTAGATTGGAAAACAATTTCTTAAGACCATTTTGGGATAAGAAAAGTGAATTATATATTGACAAGGGAGTAATTATGTGGGGATATAGAGTTGTAATTCCTAAGAAATTGCAAAGTATGTTATTAAAAGAACTACATGCAACACATCAAGGTATGGTTAAAATGAAAAGTAATAGCAGAAGTTACTTTTGGTGGCCTTACATGGATCAAGATATTGAAAAATATGTTAATATGTGTGATGTATGCATGAGTGCAAGTCCTGAACCACAAAAATCTAAAATAATTTCATGGCCAAAGACACACAAACCATATGAGCGTATACATGCAGACTTTTTAGGACCTATTAATAGTAAAATGGTTTTATTGATTGTAGATTCTTACACTAAATGGCCCGAAGCTTTTATTATGAAAAGTATGAATACTAAATCCACAGTTGACAAGTTTAGGGAATGTTTTAGTAGATTTGGTTTAAGTGAAGTAGTTGTAACAGATAATGCAATGCAGTTTTGTTCCTCAGAGTTTTCAGATTTATTAACAAAAAATGGTATTAACACTTTAAACGCTATGGCGGACAACGTGTGTCCGACGCTAGTGGAGGCTTTGCCTTCAACATTTTTGACCCGTCAGTCAATGTATTAAACATGAAAGTTCACCTCCTTTCCATCCTGCTACCAATGGCTTTGCAGAAAATGCTGTTAGAAGTTTCAAATCTGGCATGATGAAAGCTTTGAGAGACAAAAGTAATGTTCAAGTAAGTTTTGAAACTTTAATGTATCGGTATTTATTTCATTATAGAAACTCTATTCATTCTGTTACTGGAGTTTCACCTTCACAGTTAATGTTTCAGAGAACATTGAGAACTAGATTTGATTTGTTGTCTAAGGGCAGTACCTAATAATAATTCTAATTGTAACAATAATAACAATCATAGAAAAGAGGAAATGTTTAAAGTAGGTGATTATGTGTATTGCAGAGATTACAGAAATCCTAATAAAAAACAGTTTATAAAATGTGTAATTGATGCGGTATTGGGTCAAAGAACTTATTTATGCAAATTAATTAATGAAGGTTTGGTATGGAAAAGGCATGTTAACCAGATTATACCTTCTTTGCCTCAAGCTCAAGGAGAGGAGAATAGTGAGTGTTATAATGAAAACAATGATGTTTGTATAAATAAGGATTTTAATAGTTTGCCAAATGATACCATTGTTTTTCCTGTAACTTCAGGGACATTGCCAAGTGTTTCTATTACTCCAAATGGAAATAATTTTCAAGATTTAGATGATTCACCCTTGATTCCAATAATAGGTAGTCCAAGAGCTAGCAATAAAGTTATACCTCAAGTTCAAAATAGTCCAGGAGTTGGCAACGTCTCTAAAGATCAAGTTGTAAATGAAAATAATAAGGCTCACATTAATTTAAGGCGTTCTTGTAGAGATATTAAAGCCCCGGTGCGTCTTAATCTTTAAGGGGGGTATTTGTAGTGTCCTGAACGCATTTGTAATCTATAAGAGAATGATTGATTATCTGTGGAGGAATTCGCCATTGGCTTTTCTGTAAGATTGCTGTCATTTGGTGTGTACCAAACTATATCCTTATTTATTAAACGTTTTAGCGTGCAATCATTTCATTTCATTGTGTTCTGGATGGCCCAGGACACATTACAGTGTTTAGTTGACACCAATACCGGTAACCTACCAGAAACCGCTGTTTTCTCATAACGGATTTATACGGGGAGTACTGTTTACTTTTAATTTATTATTAGCACACAATTGTCTCATAAACGACACGTTCCTACTTGTTAAAATTTAACTTAAATAGACCTATTGACTTTTTCTTGCACTCTGCAATTTAATCACTTTGTCTTCATTAAGTGAAGTAAATTTGCATATTTTTTGCTCATATACAACCACAATAAGGTTCATGACCGTGATTTTGCAGTTTTTCGAATCAGCGTGTTCGGGACAACGTCATTCGATTCGATTAGTTTATAATTATTGTTTTTATGCTTATGTATGCATTGTGTTTTATGGGCCTTAGTTGCCTGAAATAAAGGATTAATAAAAAATAAAGGATAATGGTTTTCGAATCAATGAGTTTCCGAACTGGCGTACCACTCTTAAATTATTTCGAAATAGCGTGCGTCAAAATAACGTCATTCGAATCTTCATATCACTTCCGTCTGAAACCATGCCTGTGTTGACCCGTAAGGCTACTGCTCAAGATATGAAGCTTAAATTAAGAACGGTCCTCCAAGAACTTAAAGCATCTAATATTAAATGTCAAGCTGTTGCAAGAGAGAGATGAAAGTGAGGAGGAAGTCAAGAAGATAGTTGACAGGAACTCTAACTTAAAGCGGGAGCTGTTAGACTTACATCAGCAATACTTGGAGGTTGTTGATGAACGGGATAAATTAAGGATGGTCACAGATGGTTTCAACTACTGTAATAATTTGTATGAGGAGGCTTTAAGCAAAGTTAAGCACTTAGAGGATGAATTAATCCAGGCAAATGTACAAATTTCTAAATTACAAAAGGAAAAGGAACATACTCAGGTCACAGAAACCAACCATTTATATAATGAATTATTAAATACAAACTGTAACCCATGTTCGTTAATAACCATAGACCTTACAGAAGCTTCTTTACTACAAAATAAATCTAGTTATAAAGTTACTCAAAATAAATTAAAAAGATATGCTAGACTGAATAAAATTATTAAGAAATGTCATAAATTCAATAGTTTGGGGTCAGATGGCCGTGTGTGAAAATGTCCCCACATATTATTATTATATTATTATTATTATAGTGATAAGCTTCTGTTTTTTGACACCAACAGTTTTGTTGAGAAATTAAAATCGACTAGGGATACTGTGTATCTGCCCTTTAGGCAATAGCGCGGCTATTTGATGTCTCAGACATAAGTAGTATTTATAATAATATATACTACTAATCATTTTCACAGTATGTCGAAGTCATGTGTTATTAGCTCCACATCAATTAGTAATAATACTAATAATGAGGTGGTGACCCAGAATGATCGTAGCTCATATGCTATAAATAATTATACAAACTGTACGAAGAGGATCCATGTGTCATTATGGACCAGCCATCTATTGATGTGAGTTGCACAAGTGGTAGGGACTCACTACCTGATATCATTGAAGTCCGTGGTCAAACTCCGCCGGATAATAATTTAAACTAGTTTGTAAGACAATAGAGGGTACCAATAGCAATATAGTTATACCAACAAACAACAAGGTACCTTCTTGCTCTCAAAAAGTTAAATTGCAAAAACAGCAGATTACCTTGAAATTATGTCCCGCCATTCCGCCACCAGGACCCCATGGAGTTGAGACCGACGCAGCTCCATGTGTCGCACTCGCTGTATCGGTCGCTCACTCCGAGCCAGCTCTTCCTCGCGCCACCGGTACAGTGACGCGAGTACTTTTGCCTCCAGGTCCCAGGGCGGGGAATACCTACTAACCTAACCTAGTGACAGGCTTTCCTTGTGTGATACATCGTGTTTTCATGCGATGGCCAAGTCAATCTATTACAAAAGCTTTTTAATAGTGATATGGTCACTATAAGATGTTGTTAGGTTAGCTAATTATGTAATATAACTTAAGAGCGCGTATTCGATTCGTGACGAAAACTTCATGTTTTTGCGTTTTGCCCAGAGCAATATCGTAATTATGTGAGCAGATTATTTAAATACAATTTACAGTTTTAGAAAGATTAAGTCTTGATTTAGACAGCTACAGAGTAAAAGTGTAATTTTTAATTATGGTTTTCAAAGCGAAGACAATTCTTTCATATCGTTTTACGAAAATAGACGTCAGAGTTAACTTTCAGGCCAAAATATTTTGTTTAATGCGTTTTTCCAACAGTATATATGTTACGGCTAATACCCGAAGTGCGGCTACACCTAGTTTTAGCCGGTTAGAACTAGGTGTAGCCACTTGCTCTTGGTTAAACCTAGTACGAGCCGATTGTTTTCGGGTAAAACTAGCTCTAGCCTTCATCATGCCGGCTACAACTAGGTCCAGCTATTCCCTGTTGGATAAAACTAGGTCTATCCGATATCATTCCGGCTAGAACTAGGTCCAGACAATCCCTGTTGGATAAAACTAGGTCTATCCGATATCATTCCGGCTAGAACTAGGTCCAGACAATCCCTGTTGGATAAAACTAGGTCTATCCGATATCATTCCGGCTAGAACTAGGTCCAGACAATCCCTGTTGGATAAAACTTAGATGCGTGTCCCGCCAAGCCTTCCGCCCCGCGTCACACTCATGACTCACAGCATCTGCAGCAGCGGCGCGGGGTGGAGGGCATAGCGAACACGCGCCTCTGCAGGTTGTGAGCGCCAGGTGCTGCTGATCTACTGCAGGTCTACTAGCGAGTGTGACTCACAGCGTCTGCAGCAGCAGCGTGTACAACGGCACAACGCGTACTAAACTCAAAGCGCAAGGGCAAACGCGGGTGTACGGGAGGCGGGGCGGCAGGGGCGCGCGAGCGCGACGCGTCTCGCGTGAGCCAGGCGCCTGTTACTTGTTTCAACTTGTTTGCATCTAGTTTTATCCAACAGGGAATGGCTGGACCTAGTTGTAGCCGGCATGATGAAGGCTAGACCTAGTTTTACCCGAAAACAATCGGCTCGTACTAGGTTTAACCAAGAGTAAGTGGCTACACCTAGTTCTAACCGACTAAAACTAGGTGTAGCCGCACTTCGGGTATTAGCCGTAACATATACAGTCATAAAGACAGCAACAGAGCCAAAATTACGAAAATATTACTATTATGTATTAAAAAACAATGTTGAAAAAGTAGAAAATCGGTTCACTTTGACAATTTTTTTTCACAAGTATTTCAATAAAAACATAACTGATATATTTATTTTATGAAAGTAAATGTTATGCTTAATATACAGAATATTTTTCAGTCCGTTATACGAGCTCGCGATTTTAGACAATTATTTTAAAAGCTTTGTAAAACATCGCGCGCTGTGGTTTGCCGATCAATTTCAATGATTCGTGCTTATTTCGTGCATATTTTTTTTTCTGATGCACACGAATAGACCATTGTATTGTGTGTCAATGTTGTGAGATCCATGTAATGTATTACATGGATCTCACAACATTTTTACACGCTTTTTATTAGCTTCACCTGTATGTTTGTATGTTTGTTTGTAACCGACTTCTTTGGGCGCGATTTTGACCCACTTTAAACGGCCAGATTTCGTTCAAACTTTGTAAATTTATTGAGGACCGACACGCTTTTTTTTAAATTAAATATATTTTTTTATTCACACTATTATTAATTTATACTTATTGAAATTTTTAACACTTTCTTAATTTAAATTTATTTTCTATTTTTTAGTTTGGTTTTCTATAAAAAACGTGTTTTTAGTTTTTTTAAACTATTATTTATTTTTTTTACGGTAGAAGAACAGAGTTGCGAGACTTGGTGTTTTTTACAATTATGTTTTTGTTGGCATCTCATTTCTTTTTGTAGATTGTCCTACTATTTTTCCTTTTCCGTACCTTCTACTTCTTGAATACCAACAACGGATTTTCTTAAAGCCCACTCTCACTCTCATATGAGCATTTCTTACTTTTTAACCAACTTCAAAAAGGAGGAGGTTATCAATTCGAATGTTTACATTTTTTTTTATGTATGTTCGGGCATAACTCTGTCATATATAGACGCGGCGGATTTGCAAAATTTTTTTTATTTACCAAAATTGAAACAGCCCTTTTAGAGAAAATCAACAAATTCCCAAAAAAAAATACTTACACGACGTTTTAGTTTCTTCAATCTATGGAGGAGTTACAATCTCTTTTAAGTGTGTCGTCGTTTTTTAATGTATTTGGATGTTAAGGCAACACTAAAAAGCGAAAAATATAAAGTTTTTTCAAAAAAAAGAAAACCGCCTTCAGAAACTAAAAAGTGACAATACAAAACAATAAACACAAAGCCACCGCCACCGACTTCCGAAAGTAAAGTAATGTGTTATCTGTCCTAAAGTTATTTATCACTTTTTAGTTATTGAAGGCGGTTTTCTTTTTTTTTTGATAAATTTTTTTTTGTCATGTCTGAACGGTAAATGCAGTCTATTATAGAAATTGAGGACTGCGCTTTAATACTTCCAAAGTCGTCATTAATAATTTGTAAGCCGCCCAGACTTACAACTCTCGAAATTGCTACGTTAGCTTGACTGGATGTGAATACTGCAGAACCGATATCCATCAGCGCATCATTTTGACCCTGACTTTTGTGTATACTTATAGCATAGGCTATACATTATAATTATGGGAAACTGTTCGCGATGACATAAGCTCCATTTAATAATTTCAAATTTAGTTTTGACCGGGCCAAGCTCGTTCTTTATTAAATGTAATATATTTTCTTAATTATTTTTTGTATTTTCCGGATCAACCTTTACTTTTTGCACTATACCGATAGAACCATTAACTAAACCAAGACTCAGACTTTTTGTTTGCATTAGTTAGTAATATTAAGGGTCGCACTCGTCAAAAGTCAGTTAAAGTTAATTAATCCTTATATGACATTGGTATCTCTCAGTATCAACACTGTCAATGTACCTAAAAGAAAATTACAACATCAAGCTTAACAGAGGATTAACTGGAACTAACGTACAGCACTCACTGTACGCACTCAAAGTTTATTTAAATTAATAAATTACTTAAGCCATTATTATTTATCAAATTGTATCAGTCAAAAATTTAAATAATCTTAATATTAACAGTACTACTCAACGTATATACTCAACTGTTAATATTAAGATTATTTAAATTTTTATACCCATTCTAACTGATACAATTTGCGAAAGTTAACTAAAACGTGGTTCGTGTGTATAACTACGATTTCGCAGTAAGACCCAACGCGCGGTTGCCTGGAAGAAAGTGACCGCCTTTCTGTGACGGACGGGAAGCGTTGAAGCCGCGGCGCGGGCAAGCGACCTCCGCCAGCCGCAGTTAAGATTATAATAATAATAGATAATAATAATCATTTATTTCAGATTAACAACATCCATATTTGTTAGTACTATTGCGAACTTACAACCTAGTTTATAGTATTGTAGTGTTATTTCTGTCATTGCAATTTTGGGCAATTTAGTCTTCTTAATAGGTACTTTGTGTGATTTTTGTACAACTTCATAATATATGCTTAAGCTTAGCAGCAACTTCACAATAGCGTCGTCAAGACTGTGGCGGCCGATCCGTCCTCCACAAATAGTAGGCAATTTGTGAGAACACTTATACCCTAGTATTTTGTTGCTCTAGTTGATGGATGGTCCTCTCATTAATTAGTCTTTAGTTAAGTTACTAACACTAGTATTTAAGTGCAACCTGTTACCAACAATTTATGGATCTCGTCTCGTAATTGTCCGAAGTAAAATTGTTTTTTTTTTATTCATTATAAGACATGTCCCGTTCTTGCTTGTTCATTCCGTTGATTCACAATTTAACAAGTTACCTTTGAACATAATTATATCTAGGTACCGGTCAAATGCTGTAACATTGCCTACATGCTCAACATTGCCTACATTCTAAAAAGTTAAATTATTGCCGCTAAGAAATGTTTTGCTGTGTATGGTATTACTAAAAGCAAGTCGGCTATCTATAGGGCAAAAAAACATTTCTCAGCGGAAATAATTTAACTTTTTCGAATGTAGGCAATGTTGAGCATGTAGGCAATGTTACAGCATTTGACCGGTACCTATTCTATACAGGTAGGTAGGGACACTGATTCTTTCACTGCAAATGTAACTGTGTAATTCTATATATTTATATGGGATTACAAAGTTATTTACGCAGTTGGAGTATATCGCTACATGCCTGCGTCTGGGCGCTCCATGCGGGGCTCCACATCGTTGCCAGTGTGGTGAAGCAGTCGACTGCCTCGGACATCATGGCCTATCCTGCAGTAGAAGCGCAGGCCGAATGGCACGACACGCCAGCATCAATGTCATCCTCCGTCGTGCTCTTGCCACCGCCGGGGTGCCTGCTATTTTAGAACCCAATGGCTTGGCACGCGACGATGGGAAGAAACCAGATGGGATGACCATAATGCCTTGGAAGGTGGGTAGGCCTTTGGTGTGGGACGCAACATTGTGTCGACACCCTTGCGCCATCTCATCTTCCTAGCACTACGTGTTGTGCTGGGGCGGCTGTTGCAGGTGCCGAAAACCTCAAACGGCGCAAATATAATAACCTTCTTGGAAGCTATAATTTTGAGCCGTTTGGGGTGGAAACTCTAGGGCCATGGGGTCCGAGTGCCCATATTGTTTTTCGTGACATCGCCAAGCGGCTGGTCGACTCTTCACGTGACCCGAAGACTGGTCTATTCTTAGGTCAAAGAATCAGCATTGCCATACAACGTGGCAATGCTGCCAGCCTGTTGGGCACGTTTCCCGTTAACAACGATGTGGACGAGTTTTTTGATGCCCTTTGAGCTCCCTGCCTTTTTCTTACAATTGTACATAATATTATTATTTAGATTTAAGTTTTGTATATATATTCCTAGGTACTAAGTTTTTATGATAATGTCAGGTTACGTCAGCGAATAAACAGTTTGGTTGGAGTATATAGAAAACTGGACCGAAATTGCAAAATATTTTAGTTTTTCCTTGATTTATACACTTAACACCTAAACACTATATAATTGTATTCTAAAGAATTTCTTCGAATAACTTTGAACATGAAGACAACATACATGATCTAGCAACCGACTTAAAGAAAAAGGGAGGTTCGATTCGACACGTACGCACGGCTACACATCAAGCTATACATTTCCAGTATAAACTGACCTTGCATCGTATGCAAATCCTATACAGGGCGAGATCAGCATTAACTGGAAATTTATAGCTTGATGTGTGTGTACCTAAATTTTTTTTTAATGTTATCCACGCATTTTTTTTATGTTATCCACGTTTTTGCAATGTGGTCCGATTTCGATGATTCTCTTTTTAATGGATATACAAAGTTGGTCCCATGTGGAAAATTGGCTTACTGAAGATTCGGACACAATATAGGTATTTGGACAGTGTCCGAAACGATATTTTTTTGACTGATCACCAATAAAAAAGATGTTTTGAACAGTCAGATAAAAAACCTCCAACGTTAAAGTTCAGTCAAAATTTTTTTCAACTGTAGGGTGGGCGGAAGTTTTATTGGATTTTTTTTATCTGACTGTACAAAACAGATTTTTTATTGGTGTCCGAATCATCAGTCAAAAAAAAAATCGTTTCGGACACTGTGTCAGAATATATTGTGTCCGAATCTTCAGTAAGCCGGAAAATTAAGGAATGACTTATTTGGATGATAAGAAGTACCTATGCAATTAAAAGCGAAAAATAAACTTTTTATTCTGTAGCTTTGAAGGCGGTTGTAAAAAAGTTTGTTTTCTTTGTATGTTTTTTACTATTTCTCCGGCATTTGTGCATTGATTTCGAAACCTCCCCGACCCTTGCCCGCGCCGCTGAGCCTGTAGCTTTACATTCGTCCCTAAATAATGGAAATTCGATCCAGAATGTCCCTTTGCTGTCCTCCCCCAGCGACGCCCTAAGCCGAGACTTGTACCCCACAGGGGGTGCCCTTAGCGTGTAGTCGCTTAGTTTTTAAGTTATTTTGCCCTGGCTGGAGGCCCTAAAAATAATCATTTTTAAGGCACCACAGGGAAGGCCGGTTAAGCAGTCGACAACCTCCTAGGTTGACCTGCGAGATACCAATCCGAAAAAAAAAATCGATATCGAAAATTCTTGTCTCTTTTTGTAAAAAGGTTTATTTTTTCACTTTTTTAAACGGACGAACTTAATGAATTTGAATGATAAGGAGTGGGTACAAAAAAGCGAAATGTAAAGAAAAAATATTTTTAACATACACAATTAATGTAAAATCCGTGTGATATTTAATGAATTTAAGTTTAAAAGGTGATACAAACAGGTGACCAGTGACGATCAATAGCGCATTTTTATGACTTGCCAAAATGGTTTTACTCAATTTACTTATTAAATGTTAATTTTCAGTAAAAGTGGTCAGACCTTGAACAATGACTTGATTGCAAGCGCGTACGCAAGCCACCATTTACATTAATTATAATTATTAAGTAGTATTTGTAGACAAAAGAAATTGTTTGTCAAAATAAATGAAATGTCTATTAAAGTCCATTAGAATGCTCATCAAAAGAGATAAGTATCTGGGTCGTCGGAAATAGTTGAGTTGAAGAATTTAGAAACTGATGGCGATTTAATTAAACCATTGAACTGTTTATTCTCTATTAATTTTATTTTTAACTGACTTCAAAAAAAGAAGAAGGTTCTCAATTCGACGCGTAAATATATTATTTTTAAGTTTAACCACGCATAACTTTTTTCAGTGTAGTCTGATTTCGATGATTCTTTTCTCAAAGTCCCGTATATATTTCATGAAAATATTCCAACTCTAAGAGTGGACAATTAAGGGATGACTGAATTTTTTTGGTGTCACTGTTTCGTAATTAATTTATATGTTTTTTTTTTCGCTTTTTACCGTCTAGCGAAAAAAAAAACTTTTTTACAAAAAAGACAACCGCCTTCACAAAGTACAAAATAACTTTAAATTCGCAAGTCGGCGGCTTTGGTTTTGATTGCTGTTTTGTATTGCCACACATTTTAAAAAAAAGTTTATTTTATTTTATTCGAAAACATCCAGCATTTCGAAGTAAACTTCTGACTACTCTGGTTATTTATATCTTTGGTGACTGTAGGTACATAATATATGCATTTACATATACGAAAACGTGAGTAGTACATACATTCAATTCGGCATTGTTAAGAGCGGTCAATCCGTCATAATTCCCATACAAACAGTCGTACGTGATTATGAAATTATAACAGTAACCGAATTCAGTAAACACGTCTAAAAATTCGTTTGTATTGCATTTTTTTTTGAACTTTGGCCGTTCGTAATGTGCTCATGCATTGAAAAATTAAAGAAAACAGCATCATAGAAACTTTGCACATGTAATGGAGACTCTAAATTATAAACACTTTTACCGAAAACTTGTAAGGCTTTTACAAAACCACGATATCCTGGAAGAAGTTATCGCGTTCTCACTCACTCGTTTGTTTTGTTACATTGCGTTGGATGAAACAAAAAAAAGTACATTATGCTCGGGTCGGCGCTAGACGGATCGGAAAGCTGACTTTACAGATTTTAAACTGACCATTATGTTAAAATTAATCGTGTAAATGATTTGATAAAATATATGTTGAACTAGAACATTCTTTTAATAATTTAGTATGTGAATATTTTTGTTTAAGTTCATATTAAATAGTTTAATTAACTCGCGAAATTGTGTCTGACGCGGTCAAAACGAAAAAATGTTCGCAATAATTAGATCACATACACCCACATGCAAGCAAAGTATTTTAATTTTCCCATCTGGTTCACACGTTCACTCATACGCACTTTCAAAAATAAAACGTATGCTTGGGTGAAGTGGAAGAAACGCGGCAATACAAGTGACTATGAAAGCTTTCTGCCATTAGAACACGGTTTAAAAAGGATGCTGATAGATGCTATAAAAGATATATGACGACAGTTGAGGATACTTCCCTTATAAACTGCCAATGTGTTCTCTAGCAAATAAACATTTTTGATTTGATTTGATAATATTGCCACTAATATCAAGGCTTTCTGGTAATACATCTCCAACCGTAAAACTGCAAATATAATTCCTAGCACGATGTACTACAAACAAAATTCAGCCAGTGATCCTATTTCAGCGTGTAATTATTTTATTCTCTTCCTTTTTCCATTCTGTGTACAAACCCTCCACATTCAGCTCTGACTCATGGGTCCCTCCACCTACAAAGTGCTAACCATGATGTTAACTTATTTATATTGTATTTCTAGACTTGTCCATGCTGAGATTTATCCAATTATACGTAATGTTCCAATAAAGAAGCACTATGGCTTCGTCAAAGATAGGTCTTGCATAAGCAACCTCTTAACAACACAACTTTTTATATAAAATATTGATAATATAATAGACAACAAACAGACGCGGTATATACTAATTTTCAAAAGGCGTTCGATAAAGCGGATCATAGATTGCTGTTCAATAAAATTGCGTTCAATGGTATCAGAGGGGATCTCCTGCGCTGGTTTGTCTCCTACATAACTAATAGGACTCAAAAGGTTGTAATCAATGGCTTCGAGTCTAGCTGTATTCAAGTTACATCAGGAGTCCCACAAGGCTCAATTTTAGGACCTTTATTGTTTATTCTGTTCATAAATGACATAAAAAATTGCTTTCTAAATTCAAAATTTCTCTAAGGGGACTGACTCCCTAAGAGAAATTTCTGGTCTGGTCTGGTAACAACCAGACTAATCGATCGATGGTAGAATGGATTAGTCGACGTCGATCGAGCTGCTTGATTATTATTACTGATGGATTATAGCTAGGGTTAATCGATCAACGTTGACCGATGCCATCGACCGACTATCGATCGATTATTTAGTGGAACGGTAACTGTCGATCAACCAAAGCTACCACACCAATCGATCAACGTCGATCGATGTCGATTGATGGCATCGATTGACGATCGATCGATTGGTGTAGTAACACCCTTATACGTGACGATTTTTCTTTTTAAACAAATTTCAAATGAACAAGACTGTGTGGAATTCCAACGCGATCTTGATTGTTATTTAAAGGAGTAGTAGATATTCTACTGTTTGTTTTCCGAAATGTTATAAACTAATAAATTAAACATTGGTAATCACACAAAATCTACCAGATTTATTTTAAAAAAACTTTCACCATGTTACAGACAATTTAACTATCTATCGTTTAGTATACAGCTTCATTTATTCAAAGTTAAATTATGAGTTGGGGACGCAGCGCATACGATTCCCTGGTTACTCAAAATCGCCAGTGTATATTGTCGCCTTAAAGTCGTATTCCTATAATCCTGCTAAGTACTGTAACTAATACAAAGAACTTTATTATTGTCAAATAAGCAATTCCGCAAGCAATCTCGATGCACAGATTTACGCAGAAACGATTGTATCAAATGTTGTCTTTCTTTTGATTATTGGTGCTTCGTTGCTGTCTATGCGTGATAATGCACGCCCACACACTGCCAGAGTCGTCGACAGAAACTGATATTCAGACGTGTTTACTGAATTCGTTTTTCAACAAAGTTTATTTTTTATTACATACAAACCTAGATACGCATAACCGCGAAATATCTGGAGGAACATTTATTAAAACACCATAGGTAATCACGTACGAGCGCTTGTATGGGAATAAAGGCGGGTTAGCCGCCCTTAATTGCCAATGTTATTACAAATGACAAGTTATCTATAAGAAAATGGTTATGATAAAATGCACCAGCCTAATAAGTATAAGTACTATGATCCTTGTGTTGGTCGATATAATGCCGTGCCTCGGAAACCACGTAAAGCCGTTGCTCCTGATTATCATTCGTAAATATTTGACAGTCGGGTTAGTTATAAGCCACAAAATCTGGGAACCAGGGGTATCTTATGGGGGTGGAGTTCAGACACGCTGTCGGTCTATGTGAAACACTAGTATTCAGCTGCTTCCGGTTAGACTAAGATGACGCCAACATAGTTGGGAAAAGGCAGATAAGAATGAGGATGCACCTACATATTTTTGTAACACCTAACACAGTAACTCTACCAATGTTTACAAATAAAACATTCTGATGATGATTCTGACAAGTGTACGTCCTGCCACAGCCATGGACATCGCTCAACGCACCGAGCTGGAGATCCTGGAGCGCCAGAAGCCGATGAACGCCGTCATAGACCGCGGAGACTCAGACGTGCAGCAGTTCTACCGAGGAGCTGTCGTGTTCCTGACGGGAGGCTCCGGCTTCCTCGGCAAGCAGCTCATCGAGAAACTCTTCAGGTGAGGGAATCCTTCTATTTTTAGGCTTAAAATCACTGAATGGTTTCAGGAAATACAGTTTCTAGAAGAGCTGTTTTAGCCAAAGATTCATATACCAGCTTATTGCCGTCCACTGCTAAAAGTAGGCCTCCCCCAAAGATCGTCAACTAACCCGGTGTTGGGCAGCCCGCATCCATCCGTTGCCAGACACCTTTTTCAAATAGTCGGTCCACTGTGCCGCAGGGCATCTCATACTAACGCTTGCCCAAAGAGTGGAAGAAGGAAGGCGAAGAGTGGTCAGTGTTTTAGACACAAATTCAGATTAAAAATTAGGACAGTATTTCTTTTTTGTTTGTGTGTACAGGTATCTACCTATATAGGTACCTACTTAAATATAGGTAACCCATTTGTTTGGAAGTATTTATTCAAATCTTTTTTTTTATTTCATTCAAGATATTCTAATCTAGGAGATGCAAAGGTATATCCGAATGCACAAATATACAATCACGCTATAAGTACATAGACTGACCGTAAGACTTAAAACACACTTGCGTCACGCCGTGTTCCGCTAACCGTATCGTCTCGGATCTATTGCGGTCCGCCTCATGTCGTAGTTAATAACAAGCATTTCTTTTGCTACATTGATGGCTTTATGCGACAGCAAATACAAATTCATAATAACATATGTGCGGCCCGCCACAGCTCCAAGACAAACGGAGTGGTTAACAGCTGGCTGCAAGTCAGTGCGTTGATATCATGCGGTTTCATATAAAATTTGAAATGCGGCAAGGCTGGCACGCTGCATTGCGGCCAACCGCAAGTGCGCTTTAGGCCTAACCCTCCTATTTGCGGGTAAAAATAAAATTATCTTAGAAACGTTATATTTATATTCGTCTGCTAGCCGTGCCTGCGTGCCGCACAGTGGCTCGCGCATCATCCCCTGTTCCTCGAGTTCTATCTGCGCTCAATAGCCTCATGAAAGCCAGCCCGAACTGTGATCTATTTGCGGACGATTTTAAAATTGTAATGTGCGTATGTCTAAGCTTCTGCGAAAGCATGATGATTTGACATATTTTCTTGTTTTATTTTAATATGTATAGGTATATATCTGTGTTTTCGTTTTTGCATTATTTTTGTACTTATTATAATTATTTAATCTGTAATGTTAGCGTAGTTGGCTCATCGAAGCCGGGTTAACATAAATAAATAATAAATAATCATTCGAATTCTGTTACAGATCCTGTGAAATCAAAAAAATATACTTGTTGCTTAGACCAAAGAAAGGGAAAACAATTCAACAGAGATTAACCTACATACTTAAAGACCCAGTGAGTATAATATCCCACAAAATATACATGGAATTAATAAAATAGGAAAGAAACTCAAAAGTCTGACAACCAATCTTACCAAGTTTATCGTGTTACCCGATAACTGGATTGTGAAGGACAGACAGGTAGTCACTCCATGTAAAACACTGGTATTCAACTGCATCCGGTTAGACTGGGAGCCGTCGCCAACATAGTGGGAGAAGACAGGCGGATGATGATGATGATGATAATTTGATAATTCTTTCGATGCTACATCACACGGCTACAACATTAACGTATGTCTCCTTGCTTCCAGTTGTACGACATTCTGCGGAGTAAGAAACCTAACTTTGCGGACTGCATCGTACCGGTAGAGGGAGACGTGGCTGAAGTCAGGATCGGCATTAGTGATAAGG
Source organism: Charanyca ferruginea (assembly GCA_947361185.1). Taxonomy (NCBI): domain Eukaryota; kingdom Metazoa; phylum Arthropoda; class Insecta; order Lepidoptera; family Noctuidae; genus Charanyca; species Charanyca ferruginea. The sequence goes on from OX376085.1 coordinate 14,504,032, forward strand.
ACTTGAATAACATCACCAATGAGGTACCTTTCTAACTAGTTTTATACAAAGTGAAATCTTTACCAAAGTTTAAAGTTCAAGATTTAAAAAGACAATGAGATAAAGTTTACATTTTGTCACTGTTATAAAACTACTTTATTGAAAAGATTTAGGATATACATAGTTCACAGTATAAGCAGCCAAAAGCTAGGTCTGGAGAAACGATACGACAGGTGTTGACTAACCTTTACGCAAAACTGTGAACGCTTAACCCCCAGGTAAACATCATCATCCACATGGCGGCGACGGTGAACTTCGACGAGCCGCTGCGCAAGGCGGGGCTCATCAACGTGCGCGGCACGCGGGAGATGCTCGCGCTCGGCAAGCAGTGCCGGCTGCTCAAGTGAGTGCCGGGGTTTCCAAAAACCAGCTAGAGACTGTTCCTCTGTCTTGTGACAATACTTACGAAACTAGTTCAACCATAGTAGAAACCAGTCCGACAATAGTAGAAAGTAGTCCGACAATAGCAGTAACCAGTTCAACATTAGTAGAAACTAGTTCGACAATAGCAGAAACTAGCCCGACAATAGTAGAAACAAGTCCGACAATAGCAGTAATTAGTTGGACAATAGTAGAAACTAGTCTTACAATAGCAGAAACTAGTCCGACAGTAGAAGAATCTAGTTCGAAAGTAGTAGAAACTAGTCCGACAATAATAATAATAATAAATCGTTTATTTGCGTAAAACAAGGCATAAAATGGTGGTATATAAAAGAAAAAGCACAATCATATTTAGCTGATACTAGTCCGACAATATTAGAAACCAGTTAGACTATAGTGGAAACTAATCCGACAATAGCAAAAACCAGTTCGATATTGTAGAAACTAGTCTGACAATAGCAAAACCAGTTCGACAATAGTAGGAACTAGTCCTACAATAGCAAAAACTAGTTCGACAATAGTAGAAACTAGTCCAAAAATAGAAGAATCTAGTTCGACAGTATTAAAAACCATTCCGACAATAGTAGAAACTAGTCTTACAATACCAGAAACCAGTTTGACAGTAGTAGAAACTAGTTCAACCATAGTAGAAACCAATTCAACAACAGTTTAAATTACTAATTAATTATATAGTATATAATTAATTAAGATACTAGTTTGACAATACTAACTTGAATGTGTCGTCATCAGACTGTACAATCACATCTCCACGGCCTTCACTCACGCCACGGAGGAAAGAATCAACACCGAAATCAAAGAGCAGTTCTACCCGAGCCCCATGCCCGCAGACGTGTTCCTCGAGATGGTGCAGAGCGTGGAGGAGGAGCGGCTCAACAGTATGACGCCTGCGTAAGACATACACATGTTGAACTTCTTACGCTGTATCGCTGGTGTAGAGTTGCTGTACTTGGATCCTCAGGTCTCGATTGCTAAGCGTTGGGTTCTGGATTGGATTCCCAAGACGGGCAGTGTTGTTGAGTTTTAGAATGCTCATCTACAGCCAGGAGTTTGGAAGTTGACGGTGTGACTTCCATGTACTTCGGAAAGCATGAAGCATGTCTTGTGCCTGATCTCTCTCCGCTCGTGTCAGATTACCGCCCCTACGGATTATGAGAGTGTGAAGGAAGAGGGAGTACACCTGCCTTTTTTGTAAGAGGCTCTTCGTATAAGCTTGCGTTTGGTTGCAACTCACATGATCTTAAGTGATGATGCGACTTAAAGTAGAACACGCTTGCCTTGTGTATTTGCGCACACACAAGTGCTCTATAATTATCTTCTTTGTGTTTGGCTAGACTCCATTGAGATTTAGCCGACATGGCCGAAATTCAGTCCGGACAATTAATAATATCTAATGATATTATCCCCCGTTACATGGGCCGTACTCACGTCCTCCGGAATGTGGGAGTTCTATAAATACTCTGTCTAATTGTCTGAGCAAGAAGATGTTAATTACTTTGTTCCGCAGTTTAATCAAAGGCTGGCCGAACACCTACACTTTCACGAAGGCCTTGGGCGAGGAGATGGTGCGCACCAGCTCCGGAGACTTGCCTATCTGTATAGTCAAGCCACCCGTAGGTAATTCTTATTACATATCGTTGTAGACAATCCAATTCCGCGTAACTAATGCTGTTAAATATCGACCGTATTTAACATAAGCGAAAGTATACATTCGCAGTGCTTAGCAATGTTAGTTACGTTGAATTCGAGTATCGATGCAGTAATCCCAACTAAATATGTCTCGTTATGTTCACACCGAGCGTATTGTCAGCCGATGACAGCGAGAGAGCGTTACGCAGTTTACCGTCACTTCATACTTGATATTCTTCTTTCTTTCGTTGACACCGAACCGACAATAAGCTATCACAGTGAGGCTGCTCACAATCGACGGAGATTATGTATAATATAATAATAATAGAAAGTTTTTGTTCACTTCAGTAGTATGTACGAGAAACACATTATTTAAACACTATGTAGCATTACAACTAAGGAAAAAGCAGTGTTTTAGATGAACTCTGGCACCCAGTATAAGATTAAACTTGTGTTTAGGGTGCCCGCGTCCTCGTCTATGATTTGAAACGTAACAGTAGTTGTAAGACGAGCACAATGTGTTGTTATTATTATGGTGTGATAGCGGCCTTAATCCTTAATGACAGACATGGTGGAATGCATATTGTAACGATCTTCATCATATCAGCCTATTGGCGTCCTCTGCTGAGTAGGCCTCCCGCAGAGATCGCCAACAAATACGGTCTTGGGCCACCCGCATTCATCCGCTGGCACCTTCTTGAAATTGTTGGTCTATCAAATTCACTTTCAAATGTGTCTGCTCCATCTACCGTCTGTCCGCCTGCAGATGAGACCGGTTCACATTCACATCAGGACAAAGAGAGATCTTTGTCCTATGTTTGTCTCATACTTTTTAAATTACCAAAAATTGTGCAATTAGGCTCTGTAGCTTAGGTGGTAGATGTATATCAGCTGTTTGACACTCATCTCATAGTACAGGGTCTAATCTATAAACTAAGCATAGTTTAAGGTCAGATGGCAGTGTGTGAAATGTTCCCACTTTTTTATTATTATTAATTTCACCACTATTTTGGTATTGGCGTAAATTGCACGATGTTGCCGAGGCGTGATAGAGGCAACATTGAGTCCATCATTACACCTTGATCTCTAAGATACAGGGACATCACTAGTTTGGAGATCAGGGTTTTAATACCTATATTGTGCACTAGCACTTTGTCCGCGATTTGGTCCGCGTTTATTTTCTCAAAGACCCCTATTTTTTTTCATAATAGCCTATGTTACTCAAGAATAATGTAGCATTCTAATGGTGAAAGAGTTTTTAAAATCGGACCAGTAGTTTTTGAGTGAAATCGTATCAAACAAATCTTTCCTCTTTATAAGTTAGACAGCATCAGCCACCAGTTATACTATAAGATTGGATTAGTATGTAGACTTTTCTTCAATAAACATTGTTAACGCATAAACCATAGTAATAATTTGTAAATGTTCAAAAGTTTGACCTCAAGCTCGATAGATGGAGTTGGCGTCAAATTCCATATCGCTATGATTTCGTTACAATAAATAATATAAATAAAAAATAAATTCTTTATTTTCACCAAAAAGCCATTACCAATTTTTACTTTCTGGGTACGACCACTAAGATAGTCTGCGAAGATTTTCAATGGAGGTTCACGTATTGCAATGCTTTCCAATTTATTCAAAAGGGCTGGGGCAGAAACGGTGTCAAATGCCTTTGACAGATCAAGGAAAAATCCCAGGCACTTGTGTTTCCTATCTAGCGTCCTAGCTACGTGATTAGATAAGTCCATAACTGCGTCTTCGGTACTTACTGCGTTTCTGAACCCGTATTGGTTATTGGCTAAGATAGTGTTAGTTGCGAGAAAACTGGTCAGATTCTTGTTCAGTACGCGTTCTAAAATCTTTGACATAGCTGTCAAAATCGAAATTGGACGATAGTTATTGACATCACCTTTGCACACAGATTTATGAATGGGGTAAACTACTGCTTTTTAAAAGCTGTCGGGAAAACACCCGCTCTGATTTGGTTAGGTTTCAACCCTATTAGAATTCACAAAAGAGTGTTTTAGCTCAACACTACCAGCTCGGTGGTAAACTACACTTTTATTATTATTGATGCAAGTGTCATGGCGGTGTGGAACTTTCGATTTGCTTTATCGATTTCATTGTTTATTTCAGTGGTCAGTGCGTTTGTGGAGCCCTCTCCAGGCTGGATAGACAATCAAACAGTGATGGCTTCGCCGATTGGGGTATGTACCGCTATATTTAACATGCCAAAATTTCACACAATGCTATTCCATTGTTTGTAAGTTTGAGGAGTGATCGTTTACAGTTTCAATATTAGTAAATATGTTAAAATTACGTATCTAGGAACATAACTTAGCTATAATTTCATATTTGTACATACACTAATTAACCACCATGCTCATTTATGTCAAACCCATATAACTTACTTAATAAATAATTAACTCCATTGTAGGTATTTCTGTATGATTAAAAAGCATTATTTAAATTTGGTAAATGTTACATTTGATTGATTTCAAGATGCTGTTTTATCATTGGTTAACAGAGTGGGGCAGGAAACTTCCTGAAATTGTTTTTTGAGACTCAAAAAGGCGTTCGGCACCATTGTACGGTAGGCAAAGACAGTAAATGAAACCAATGACTGCTGAGAATATACTGAGTTTATTACAATAATAATATGGTATATAAGGTGTCTTTAATGACATAGATTATAATAATGTAGAGGGTACCTTACACCTCCCCCCTTAAAAGAAAAAAAATTACAAACTAGAGGTACATTTTTTTTCCACTTAGCATAATATTATGAAACTATATAGAATGGTACATTTTAGTGCGATTTTTATGTATTACATCATGTTTATTATTCTTAATAATTTCCACATTCGGTGACATATCTCTAACAACCACATATGGACCTGAATATACACTTTCTAATTTTCCTCCTACTTCATTTCTAACTAAAATTAAATCGTTAGGACTATACGTTACAGGTCTGTTGTTTTTGTCATACTTTTGTTTTCTTTGTATTTTACTCTTAAGCAAATTGTCTCTAGCCTCTTGTTGTGATAGCTGCAACCGAAACTTTAACTCTAGCGGATAATGATCGTGGTTATATAATAGCTCTACTATATTGGAGCTTAAGTTGCTTGGTAGAGAGCATTTTTTCCAAAAATCAGTTCATATGGTGTAAATTTGGTCTCACTATGTACCGAGGTGTTGTACGAAAAACACCAAAATGGGAGCCATTGACTCCACATTTCGGGGTGACTATCACATTGAATACGAAGAAATGAACCAAGATTAACCAAGATCACAGTTCGGCGGTAGTCGGCGTACCGATCGTACGAGTACACGGGCATTGCTAACAATATAATTATTATTTTTCTAAACGGCCGCTAACAGTGTTTCTCAAACTTTCTATCAAAGTCAGTCGAAATGTTCACCTGTAAACGTTGTGACACTGAATCGAGGGATGGTGCTACGTGTGTTGCATGTAAGGCGAAATTCGACTTTCCCTGTGCTGGCATAACTGAGGCTGGTTGGAGAAAACTTGCCGATCGTAAATTGACCTGGAAATGTCAAAGCTGCAAGGCTACCCCTGTTGCCAGTCCTCAAACTGGTTGTTTGAAGGCATCACCAGCGAACTCGGAGACTATCATGATTGAGCTTCAACGTCTGTCGGCCAAAATGGAAGCATTGCCGTCGTTGATAGAGAGCGTGAAGGCTATCCAGAGCGAACTGGCGGAATTAAAAACCATACGGCAAGAAGTCTCTGAAATGAAATCGTCCTTAGAGGCCTACGGTCAGGAAATAAAAGCTTTGGCAAATAAAGTATCCGTTCTGGAAGATGAAATCGAGACTTTGAAGAAAACCAAGGAAGTAGTAGTCAATTTGCAGGATCGAATCACCCAGCTTGAGAATAGGCAGTCTGAAAACGAACAGAGATCTCGCTTGAACAACATTGAGATCAAAGGAGTGCCAATATCCGACGATGAAGATCTGTTCGCAATAATGGCCAAGATTGGTAAAGCAATCGATTTCCATGTACAGAAGGAGCAGATTAACTACATAGCAAGGGTGCCGACACGTAATGACAAGCTAAATAAAAACATTATTTGCTCTGTACATAACAGCTACCTTAAGAACGATTTTATAGCAGCGTCGAGAAAATATAAAAAGCTGAATGCTGGAGATCTGGGCTTTCAGGGCAATAACAGGGTGTACATCAACGACCACCTAACACTAGAAAATAAACTTCTACTTAATAAAACCAAAGCTCAAGCCAAAGAGCGTGGCTTTGAACATGTGTGGGTCAGGGGATGCAAAATTCTTGTTGGAAAAAACAGCACGTCTCCAAAACACTGCATCAAAACAGAGCAAGATTTAAAAAAGTTTGTTTGTTAATTAAAACGTCTCAGTTTACTTGCGAGTTGTGTGCTCTCTTTGAAAAAGTTTGTTTATCCAATATTGTGGACACATTGTTGTTAATAGTGAACTCGTTTAGCTTAAGTTTGAGAAACATAGGTATGTATTTTTTGCACGCATTCCATTCTCGCCTGCCTTTTGTTTCCTTATCGCTTGGTGTCACCTATTCATTAGACTCATTAGGCTTTGTTTATTGCTATTTTATACCTTATTTGTGTATAATTAGAGGTGAGATCTGCTTACACTTGAAATTTCTTACTCATACCCTGTACAATTTTAAAACTAAATGTTTTTTGTACACTTTGAATACGATTTCTTGCGCATATTCTATCGAATTCGATTTATTTAATACAGTTTTTGCTTTATTTTGCTACCATGTGCTATTTAACCCTACTTTTAATATAGTTTTGACTTTTTTTTGCTACCACTTGCTATTTCAGCCGACTTTTAGTACCTATATCTTTTACTTGGCACTAAGTTCGAGTGTACCTTATATCCTTTCAATCATTTTTCTGATGTTACTCTTTAATTATTATGGCACCTATTAATATTTTTTACCATAATGTTCGAGGGCTGCGGACGAAAACCTCTGTTTGCTACAGAAATGTTTGCATTAATTCTTTTGATGTCATCTGTCTGACGGAAACATGGCTTATTGATGGTATATCCGATAGCGAACTGTTTGATGATAGATATTTTGTATGGAGGCGTGATCGTAGTTACTCGCAAACTAATCAAACGATGGATGGTGGGGTTTTAATAGCCATACGTCGAGAACTAGTTGCCGATGTCCGCAGTGAATGGTGCTCGTCTGCCGAGGATCTATGGGTTACCTTAACTTTACACCAAAAGAAACCTAAAGTAACTTATAAAATACATTTATGTGTTGTGTATATATGTAGCCAGCAATCTGGCAACTCGTTAATGATACAACTCAATAATTTTTCTAGTAATTTAGCTGATATTATTCTTAAACATCCCGCAAATAAGTTTTTAGTGCTCGGTGACTTTAACCAACCGAATATTGACTGGCTCGCTGCGGCGGACGGAGATCATCTGTGTCCTGCTAACTTGCATGGTCCCATTCAAACCAGCTTTTGCGATACTCTCACCGCCTGCAGTTTGCTACAGTACAACTCACATCATAATGTGAACAACAGGATTCTTGACCTCGTCTTATCCAACAGTGAAGTAGCTGTCACTTGCAGCCTGGATCCCCTAGTGCACGAGGACTCACATCATAAGGCACTCTGCGTCTCTGCCGAATTTGTTCAACTTCATCAGCTGCACTCTCGGCCTCGTATTAAGTTCTTGTATGCTCAGGCGAATTATGACGCCATAATTGAAGAAATGATGGCAATTGATTGGCCATCAGAGCTAAATTGTAGACCTCTCGAAGAGGCTGTAAAATTCTTTTACGACACTATCAACTTGCTTCATAATACACATATTCCATCTAAAACTATCGTTCCAAGGGGTAAATATCCTCCTTGGTACAAAACCCCTATTATTAAAATAATTAAAGAAAAGTCTAAATTTCACTCAAAGTTTAAAACCTATGGAAATCTCTCGGACTATCAATCTTTTGCTATCTTACGTCAACGAGCTAAAGATCTGGAGAAGGAAATGTTTGACGACTATATAGCAAACATCGAATTAGCCATCTCTAAAAATCCTAGGGCTTTTTGGCAATATGTTAAATCTAAACAACAAACCAACTGTTACCCATCTGTATTAAAATTTGGTGAAGTGTCGTCAGGTCACGGGGAGGTAATCTGCAATATGTTTGGTGACTATTTCTTTTCGAACTTTCAAGAGCGTCGCGACGTAAATGAATGTTTAGCTTCTTCAAGAATTGATGAGTCTACTGGCCTAGTCTCAGATATTTGCTCTATTGATGTTCGGGAGGAGGAGGTGTTTCGCTTGCTAAAGCAAGTGGATATTAACAAATCGGCTGGTCCGGATAATATCTCTCCAATTTTTATTACCAAATGTGCCAGATGTCTATCCCTTCCATTGACATTACTGTTCAAACGGTCATTCGACTTGGGAGTGGTGCCTACAATCTGGAAGTCAGCGTATATAACGCCGATTCATAAAAAAGGACCTAAGGACAGTGTTGAAAATTATAGACCGATCTCCAAACTCTGCGTGTTCGCTAAAATTATGGAGAAAATCGTACACGTTCAACTTTATTCTTCACTTAAATTAAGTTTCTCCGAACACCAACATGGATTTTTAAAAGGTCGCTCCACTACATCCAATCTCGTGGTCTGTAGCGACTATCTTTCAGAGCATATGTCCAGAAGGTCTCAGGTCGACGTTATATACACTGACTACAGCAAATGTTTTGATCGAATAGATCATGCGCTCCTCATGCGCAAACTGCTAGCGATTGGTGTGAGAGGTAATTTGTACAGATGGTTTGTTTCTTATGTTGAAAATAGATGCCAGACTGTAGTCCTCAATGGTTATACCTTGAGAGCGATGTACATTCCGTCGGGAGTTCCCCAAGGATCCTTATTAGGACCTCTTTTGTTTAACATTTTTATCAATGACATCGCCTCTTGTTTCCTTAATTCTAAAATTTTATTATACGCGGATGATATGAAAATTCTGAGTCAAGTGTCAACCGTTGAGGATGCACATCTATTACAGGAGGATCTGGACCGGTTCCATGATTACTGCGATCGAAATAGGTTAGATTTAAATATTTTAAAATGTTATGTGTGTACATTTACTCGTAAACCAAACCCTATAAGGTACGATTACAAATTATCGAATACCTCAATTGCCAGAGTCAACGTCATTAAGGATCTTGGGGTAATTTTTGACTCAAAGCTCTTGTTTGATGCACATATTGAAAACATTGTTAAAAAAGGCGTCTAATGCATTGGGTTTAATTTTTAGGGTCTCCTCTGAGTTTAAGAATGTCAAAACAATGAAAATTCTGTACTGTGCTTTTGTCCGCAGCCATCTCGAATATGCTTCCCAAATTTGGAATCCAAATTACAATATTTATATTAATCGTCTTGAAAATATACAAAGGCGATTTTTAAGGTACACTCAATATCGTTCAAATACGTATCTTCCTAACTATACTAGTCGGTGTAAGAAATTTCATTTTCTTCCCTTACACGAGCGAAGGAAAATTGCAGATCTTGCTTTCTTATTTAATATAATGAACGGGTCTTCTGACGTCCCTGAGCTGGTGGCCAAGATTGGACTATGTGTACCGTCTTTGTTTCTTCGGAGACCTCATCTCCTTCATGTACCTATTGTGAAAACAAACTATAGGCAAAATACATATATTTTAAGAGCATGTCGAATTTTCAACAGTGTGTGCCGAGATGTTGAGCTTGATTTATTCACAAATAGTGTCCAGAAATTAAAAAAAAATGTTAAGTGACTTTTTCTTTGCACTGTAACCGTGTAACTTTATTGTGTTATGTATTTTGTTTATTCTCTTTAGCTGTTTCTGTGTATGTTTAACCTCTCACGCTGTGTGTACCGTTTTAACAATGTTATACATAAGTTTGTATAAGTGGAAACTTGTAATTGGCTTTCTTCTATGTATTACTCTTACTACTTGAATATACTAGCTGTAAGTTTTCTTAAAATTAATAAAATAAAATAAAATAAAATAAAAATAAGATGTTTGTGTGAGTTTTCTAAAGCACCTATTGATTGGTGGTGATAAGCTGTCGAGTTCATTTTATTAATATGTAGAAGGGTACATACCTCCTTCATGGTGGAAGATATAAATTCTGTGCCCCTATCCGTTGCAATCTCCTGTGGTATACCATAGCGCAAAATGAAGTTATTATCAAACGATCTAGCTACCTCGGTGGTGCTCTTAGAAATCAGTGGATAGGCTTCGACGTATTTAGATAGTTCGCATTGTATCGTTAATATGTACGTATAATTATTGTTATCGCGATCTAATGGCCCAACAATATCTAAATATATTTTTTCGAATGCAGTTTTAGCTGTTGACGTAATAACCATTGGTTCTTTTACCGGTATTGAATGTTTATGCCTTTGGCATTTATCGCATCTCTTCACAAATTGATTGACGTCCTTTTCTAAGCCTGGCCAAAAATAATATTTTTTGATATTGCTCAACATCCTCCTCATACCGGCGTGACCGCTGGTTGGCAGGAGATGGAAGTCGTTCAAAATCACCCTTTGGTCATCTTTATTTTCTATTCTTTGTACGTCTTTTAATATACATACACGCGGAATCGTTTTGCTGCCGCATTTTTTTAGCTCGTTTAATAACTTTTCTACAAAAATATTGTTTGACTTACTTTTCACGAAATATATTTCATTTATACAAAGAAAGAAAGAAAGAAAGAAAAGCCATTTATTCACGCGAAAAGCGACGCACTTAATATATAACAGTATTAACTTATAACTAATTAGGCAAATTGTAAAAAAAAAGACATGCGTCACCCCCGCGCGAAACGGCCAACGCTCAGCATAATGCCTGACCCGCACAACATGGCACGAACCACGGCGCTGATTTTCAGCGTCGGCCGGGATGCCGTACCTATTTGTTTACACGACGTATCGAGTTCTCTCACAAATTCGGCTGGCGTAATTTGCGATGGAGATTCTTTGTATTTTATATACATTGTTTGCATATCAGGAATATAGCAAAACGTTCTACTTTCATAGCAAATATTTTTTATTTTTCGCATGGCGTCTAGCTTTTTTTTTTCTATAAATATTAACTCCGTGTGTTCTTTTGGTTTGATGTGTGACTCTACAACTTTCGGTTGGTGAAGCCAGTCGTTGCTATTGGCTACGGAGTGTCATAGTCTGTGCTTGCTTTTGTCTTTGCGCTCTTGTCATAACACTTATTAGGTTTTCACTCATCTCTTTTAGATCTTTTGATGTTATACTAATTCGAGACAAGGCATCTGCCGCTGCATTATCTATACCTTTTACATATTCAACACTAAAATTATATTCTTCAAGTAAGAGCCTGAACTTCATTAAACGGCTTGAGGGGTCTTTCATGTTAAATAAATAGACTAGTGGCCTGTGATCTGTTTGAATTTTAAATGGTTTACCATATAGGTATGATCGAAAATGTTTTATGGCCCACACGATTGCTAACAGCTCCTTTTCTATTGTGGGGTAGTTTTTCTCTGCCTTGTTTAGACTCCTACTAGCGTAAGCTATCGGTTTAAGGTCTGTGTTAGACAAAATGGCACCAATTGCATAATTTGATGCATCGGTTTGTATAACAAACCGATTTTCTTCGGTAAAGTCCGGGTATTGCAATACAGGTGGTGATATAATACATTCTTTTAATACTTGAAATGCTTCCTGACAATTACTATCCCATATAAAGGGTACGTTTTTCTTACACAAATTATTTAAGGGGTTTGCCTTCCTTGCAAAATTCGGAATACATTTTCTGTAGTAATTAACAAATGCAATGAACCTTTTGACTTCATCGAGGTTTTTAGGCTGTGGATAGTTTTTTACTACATCGATTTTTGATGGGTCTGGTAATATTCCATCACCAGAAACCACATGGCCTAAATACAATATTTGTTTCTTTAAAAAATCGCATTTTCCCGGATTTAACTTCAAATTTACGTTTCGCAATCGTTCAAATACCTCTTGTAAGTTCTTATTGTGAGTATTTAAACAGTTTCCAAAAATGATTAGGTCATCCATATAAATAAAGCATTTTTCATTATGTGAGGCCCGCCATTGCCATATTCATCATGCGCGAGAATGACCCTGGGCTAGTTTTCAATCCCATAGGCATTCGCACCATTTGGTACTGCCCTGAGCAAAATGCAGTATATTTCCTACTTTCCTTCTCTAATTTTACGTTATAAAATCCATTGTATAAATCTAAATGAGTGAAATATATACTTCCTGATAACGCATCTAATATTTCTGACATATTTGGAAGGGGATATTTATCATCCTCGATTAAATTATTTAGCTTACGGTAGTCTATGACTAATCTTAATTTCTTCTGGCCACTGTTGTCTGTCTTTTTTGGCACTAATAGTGTCGGACTTGACCAACTACTATTACACTTTTCAATAATGCTATCTTCTAATAATTTATTTACCTTTTATTTCGTTCTTTTGTGAATGTGGCAAGCGATATGGTTTTGTAAATACGGGATTAACGTTTGGTTTTAAAGTAATGCTATGTTCGTAAATATTAGTTGTCAACAACTTGTCTCCCGGTAGGTAAAAAATATCTGAATACTTGGCACATATATTCTCGATAGACACCTGTTCTTTATTTAAATGCATTAGATTTAATTGTGAAAATAATCGCTTGACTCTTTCACCGTTCTTATTTGTCTTTTGAAACGAACATATCGTATAGTCACATAATTTATGAACAGTCGGGTCAATGTTTGTCAAAGTTATTGCAGTTTCCGTAGTATTTAATATTCGAATAGGCACAAGACCATTGCGTGGAATAGCTATTATGGAACTTGCTAAAAATATACCTTCACCCAATTCTTTTGCACATATTACGCATTCTTCTGTCAAATCAGTTTGAATATAGTGTATTGATTCACTTCTAGATGGTATTTCCCATTTGTTTTCGTAATTCCTCACGAAAGGTAAGTTTAATTTTGTGTTTTGGTCTGTCCACAAGGTTAAATTATTATTTTTTAAATCTATGATCGCGCTATATTTCTCAAAAAAATCCTGTCCGATAATGCCGTGCGCTTTTGTTGGTAATGTATCAAATACGTAGAACTTGTGGTTAAAATTTTGGTCATGGGTACGTAACTGTAAATATGTGTATCCGATTGCATTTACTTTACCACCTATTCCGTTTATAATAATTCTCTCGTGATGGATAGAAAGTTTTTGCTCGAGCGCATGTTTATAATACTTTAATGCTGATATGGTAGCACCCGTATCAAGTAACCAAGTGTATGACACGTTATTTATTGATAACTTAATCGAACAATTACTACTGGTCGCTAAAATAATATTATTGTTCACGAAAAAACTGATTTTCCTCGATATTATTTTTCAATTGATTTTCATTTGGTTTTTCATCTGAGTTTTCATTTGTTTTTTTCACTGTCGGCTACACGCATACGTTCGTTGCGTATCCACTGATTTTCGCGTCTATTATAATAATTGTTAAACCTACCTCTGGTTTGCCAAGGTCTCCGGCCAGACACACCTCGTGTGGACTGGTGCTGCTGCGAACTACCGCTGGGAATTTGACCTTGATAGTTTAGATTGCGATTCCCTTGGTTTGAGTAAATCCTGGTATCGAAACCAGCTCGTGATACACGGTTGTGGTTTTGTCTTCCTCTATAGTTATAAAAATTATTACGATACATACCCAAAACGTCTCCTGATGTAGAGGCTGTGTCGGTTTCCTCATCCTTGGCAGCTTGTATGGCGTCCTTCAGGGATGTGTAATTTCTTGCTGCAATAACAGTGCTGAGCCTACGATTACGAAGCCCGTCCGCGAATTTTTTTATTGCAAATTTTTCGTTTACCGGTTTTAATACATTGTAACAAGCTGAGTTGCCATTGAATTGCGTAATCGTAAGTTCTGTAAACAATTCTGTTATTTCTTTCCCATAATCTTGTATGCTTAAATCATTTTGCCTAATTTGTTGTAATTTATTTTGAATAGCTGGTGCTGATTTTTGAGGTAGAAGTTCTGTTCGCATATCTTTAATCAGATCACCAATGCTTAAATAATTTTCTTTTAGTTTTAATTTTGCACTTTGAGACAATCTACTTTTGAGTACGAATGTTATCAATTTATTTTTACAATCATCATTTTTTAGTATGGTTGCATAATATTCAATGTTATCAATCAGTTGTTTGGTATGAGATTCCTCATCCATCATGGGTGATAGCAAAGATAAGGCAGTTTTTAAATCAAACAACTCCATGGTTACACAACTGTTATCCTCAACTGAGTCCTTAAATTCCTCACTAGTATCTGATACTTCCTCCTCTTTACTTTCGCCCGTACATAGATGCACTATTCTACTATACAGTAATTGAAAATCCGTGGATATATTAGTAACTAATTCTGCGTCAGTGGAAGATAATTTTACTTGCGTGATATCGACAGTTAACTCATTTATAACTAATACATATTTTTCATATAAATCCTTAGCTTCTTTTAACTTCTGAATGTTTATCTTCCCTTAGCGCCTTTTAGGTCCAATTTTAATCAAATATTCTCTGATAGCCTTTAAACTCTGATACAAATCTTTTAAAGTTCTGGTCATAACTTACCAGAGACGATATCTATTCGCCCGGTTACTATTTTGCACCTTATAAGTTACACTTTATTTAAATAATGCACTTCTTTTTTTCTTTGACAATATTAATTTAATTTAAACTATCGAATAATATGATATTTTTATCGTATAGTCCACTACAATGTTCATAACGTTCCAATTTAATCTGGTCCAATAATTATTTAGCAAGCAACGCGAGTGTTTTAATAAGTTATCTCCGCAGATTGTATTTTTTTTTTTTTTCTTTTTTTTTTTTCCTGTTTAATATTTCCTACTTACGTTGTATTCTTTTTATTATTATTATTTATTTATGTGGTTATATTTATTTTCCGCACTTTTTGCACTATTACTCACTTTTCACTGCACTGCATTTATTTTATTATACGCGTGTTTTATTCATTATTATTGATTTTGCACTCCATATTCACTTAGCTTTAAACGATTCCGGCTGTTTTCATCTCATCAGCGGCGCGGCGGCGTAAATTAGAGTGTCGTAAATTATTTCGATTTATCTCCTGCTGCATCCAGCGCTTATGACACTTTCTATACGCTCGGTATATAAAGATAAGTAACCCAATTCCAATTACCAGAGCAATAACTGTGAGGATAATATTTGCTGTACTTAGATGAAAACAAATTTCTTCGACAGTCGCTTGGTTCGAGCCTCCAGCTGCGTTTTGTGCCAAGATTACTTCTTCATGAGACTGTGTTGAGCCCATTTTTATGAATTTCCGTATATTTTGCACCAGTACGTGTGACATAAACCACTAATAAAAGTATTTTATTCATATTGGATGCACTTTGTACTAGATCCACTGATTTGTTTTACATTCTTTGTCCATATACGGTGCGGCGCCAGCCAGCGCTGGCCGGGTGGTGTCAAATACGCGACGCTCGGATAGCAGATTCTTTGCGCAGGGTCGCCATGTACTGTAGGCAAAGACAGTAAATGAAACCAATGACTGCTGAGAATATACTGAGTTTATTACAATAATAATATGGTATATAAGGTGTCTTTAATGACATAGATTATAATAATGTAGAACCCTCTACATTAATTTGTACTAGACAAAGTACTAGACAGAGTAAGGTACCCACCTTACACCATCTTTAACCCGGTTCATATTTCTAAGGTGGAGAGAATTGACGTAAGACGAATGGCGCTCAAATTATTTAAGGACTACCTGCAGGATACAAGCAGCGAAGATTGGAAATCGCATCAGTGGGGACGAGGGGTTGGATGTCGGTGTACCTCAGGGGAGCATTTTGGAGCCTCCGTTGTTTATAATCTACATAATAAAGTACATTTGTGAGTTAAAATCTCCCAATCGCCAAGTATTGGCCTATGCAGATGACACTGCACTTTTTATTCACCGTGTTACATGGATTGATGTGATAGCTGATGCAGAAAATGCTTTGAAAAGTGTCATGTGTTGGTTGTCACGTAACTTACTAACGCTCGATTGATAAAACCAACTACTTACATATAACTTTTTCATTATGAACCCCAGCTCTCCTTCCCTTGAATGTTTTCTTTATTAAATCCCATTCTGTAATATGGCAATGTCAAATTAATGCACTGATAGTTGTCAGAAAGCTAATCTACGTGTTAAAATGGCTCCGCAATGCCGCTAATTTAGCCTTGCACTATGCCAATCAGTACTATCTTACTGCATCATGACGTGGGGATGGACAGCAACGACTATACTCGTTCCTTTAGAAAGGTCACAAAGAGCTGTTCTCAAGGTTATGACTGAAAAAACTTTTCGACATCCAAACGCTTAACTCTATAGTGACACAGCTCCTCTAACCGTGAGACAGCTCTGGAATCTGCGGACTATACGCGCCGTGTCCAGGAGAACCGGTTTTTGTATCAAACCCTTGATCCAACTGCCCAACGAGAGCCTACTCAGATGTTGGTCGGCGCTCTTGGAAATGATTTCATTGGCCGTCACGACTATCGGCACAATGACTGTTATACCACATGTCACCGCCTACATGTCAACAACTTCACGAGCTAAGTGAAGTTACTTAATTTGTTTATCTTTTATTATTAACTAGCGACCCGACCGCATGGGCCTATAGCCTTCCTCGATAAATGGACTATTCAACGCAAAAATAATTTTTCAATTCGAACCAGTAGATCCTGAGATTAGCGCGTTCAACAAAACAAACAAACAAACATACTCTTCAGCTTTATAATATTAGTGTAGATATTATTAATTAAGCAATGAATATTCCGCTGATTTCAGTTTCTCCTAGGCGCCGGGCTGGGGGTAATGCACGTCTTGCTGGTGAACACAGATTTAGTGGTGTCTTATGCGCCGGTGGACTACGTCAACAACGCCATCATCGCCGCGGGCTGGGACTCCGTGCAGAACAGGCACCTGTGGGACAGCAACATCCCCATGTACACCGTCAGCTCCTCGCCTTATGACACTAAATTTGGTTAGTAATTGGACAATACTACTGGATTACAACTAGACAACTAAGCTTAAAAACAAAAAAAAATGTACACAATGCAATAAGTCGACAACGATGACGAGAGGCGGTGACAGTAGTACCTGTGATGCCTCCGGACCCTGGTACTGCGCATGTTTACAGGCGCTTGTGACTGATTACTATCAGGGAGACCAGTGACTTGTTTGCCATGCTTTAACAAAAAATAAAGTTGTTACACTAACTGGTTTTATTTGCGACTCGCCAATATTTGTATGGCTGAGTGCCAGTAAATTAATTGATGTCATGTTAGTTGTGTGTATTCGCACAATAATTTTTTTTATTAAATCTGAGCGTGTTTTGTTTGTAGGATAACGTTTACAAAAGTAATAGCAAACAGTTTATTAAAATTAAGACAGGGTTGCTTCAGCTTGTAATGTCTACGGAACAGGGACAACTGTCATCTATACTAATATTATAAAGCTGAAGAGTTTGTTTGTTTGGTTGAACGCACTAATCTCAGGATCTACTGGTTCGAATCGAAAAATTATTTTTGTGTTGGATAATCCATTTACCAAGGAAGGCTATAGGCTCATGCGAAGCTGGGTCAGGTCGCTAGTATACTATATTACACTACGGATGAGTAAAGTACGCTGGAATTCTAAATATTACAACAGATGTAAATAACCAATATCGTCTGCAGGAGCTTTTGGCAAAGTGATCCGGACTGAAGAAATTTACCGCTTGAGCTCCCCGAGGTCACTGTGGTACAGCTATTTGATTGAGACCAACAACATGCTGGTGTACTGGCTCCTCACCTGGTTCCTCCACTACATTCCTGGATACTTCTTGGATGCCGTTGTCTCTCTTCTTGGAGTTAGGCCTAAAGGACTGCCTTCGTAAGTACACTTGCTACTTGCTTTACCATCCTTACATCATCCGGGCGTTGGTACGGCATGTCGAGTAAGCAAGAAACTGTCACATAGAACATAATAACGAGTTTATGAGCTTGACGACATGGTTATGCGCAGTGATCAAACTACGTAAGAATAACCGGTTTTGGTGTTTCCAGCCTCGTCAAGATCTACACCAAGGTGTACAAGCTGACGATGGTGTACCGGTACTTCTTGTCCAACTACTGGAACATCCACAACGACAACATCACCGCCATGCTGTCGCGCCTGTCCCCCGCGGACCGCGCCATCTACAACTGTGACCTCGGCACTGTCGACCACAAGGAGTTTACCAAAGCTGTCTGTATCGGAGTGCGGAGGTGACTGCATTATTGTTATTAAAGAAGATTCGATGAGATTGTTCATGAATGGACGTCGATGGTTTCAAAAGCGCTGAGCCCACTTACGTCATTGTTTTTGACTGTGCAGGGTTATGGCGTGCTATGGCCGTGCTGCCATATAAATTAGAGTTAGTGAGCTAGTTTTGGAGTTGGCTTCAATATTAATTAATTACTTACTTATTCCACCTCGTCTTATTCAAACTCAAACTCAAAATGATTTATTTCCATTAAACCATTTACAGGTACTTTTGAATTGTCAGAGTCAGTCAGTCAGAAAGTTGAAGCTAGTTGCTCGTTCCAAACAGTAGGTTTCTATGGAGAAGAATGAGCAAGAAACTCCATGAACACTCTTTTAAAATATTACAGGTAAGTAACATGATTCATGTTGAATCTACAGGTTAAAATGAGCAAGCATTATTCCTCATCTCATCCTCCATGGAAAAAGGAGGATCCTCCGACCAGACGTGTGTAATGTCTGGTGGGCTACTGCCCGAAGGTTGTATGTTAGGTTAGGAAACGTCGGTTGTAGTATGCACCATGTCCGATAGATGTTACTACAAGGTGTTTCACTAACGTCATCATTCTGACCTGACCAGACTCGAACCCAGCATACCATCACCATCATACTCAGCAGTTACACTCGCCGCAACACCTGTCGTACTATGGTGTGGTAGACTAATGTTGGCGAAATGTGGAGAGCACCGGGTAAGCTGGGCACAAGCAAGTATCAATGTGACTTTACCAATGCCATATGTAGGACTTTTTAAATTGGTTTTGAACATCACTGACATCGGTAAAAGAAATCATCGTGAGAAAACCTGATTCCGATAAAAGTCTGAAATCGCCAGCCGCCTTGAGCGCACGTGGTGATCAATGCTCGTGGCTTCTCTGTATGAGAAGAGGCGTTTGCACAGCACAGTGATCAGCTGGTATTTCACACCTCTCGTTAGTTGGAACTGGTCATCAATTAGCTGCCGCGGTTATCTTATTTTTTTTTGCAATAGTTTTTATTACGATTATATTTTTCTTTACATCTCTTTTAACGTGCAAAACTTGTTACATTGAACCTGTAGATTCAACATGAATCATGTTACCTACCTGTAATATTTTAAAAGAGTGTTCATGGAGTTTCTTGCTCGTTACTCTCCATAGAAACATACTGCTTGGAACGATCAACTAGCTTCATCTTTCTGATTGCCTTCTTGACAATTCAAAAGTGCCTGTAAATACCTACATACCTAGTTAATCACTACATTTGTAAAAATTATAAATTTGATTTGAGTTTGTGTTTGTTCCGATTAAACTCCTGAACTACTGGTCCGATTCAGTAAATTCTTTCGCTAACGGGAAGCTCCCTGAGTGCTATAAGCTATAATTTATGAAAAAAAAACAGGCATTTGCATAAACTCATCATCTCTTTTGAACTATTTTCATTTGCCAAATGATTTATTTGCCATATTTTCAACAACATTTTACGGAATATTATTTGATCACAAATATATAGCCGGTTACTTGGTAGCATTTTCAACATTAAATTAAAATAGTGTCATAAAAAGTCAATGTTACAAAATGTAGTGACAGAAACGAATCGCCTAGAGTGTAATTTAAGAACGCGTAGACGCGGAGGGGTTGGGCGGCCCGCGAGCTGAGGAGCAGGCCATCTGCGACGATAAGCTCGCGTGGGGCCGCCCAGACCCCGCAGCGCCGGAGCCGTGACAGAAACAATGCTTGTGCATGTTGCATGCCTGCTTGCATGTTTCATGCTTGTTTGTACGCTGCATGCTTGTTTGCATGCTGTATGCTTGTTTGCATGCTGCATGCCTGCTTGCATGCTGCATGCCTGCTTGCATGCTGCATGCTTGAAGCAAGAATCTTTGTTTGCAAGCTTCTTACTGGGACCACCTGTTTTATTAAGTGCCATTCATTTAAATAATGAATGAAACAAAATAGTACGAAACTAATTTGAAATTAGCTCTCTATAACGCCAATGTAATAAATACATTAGTTTTGAAAGCTCTTTCAAATATTTAATTTCTCTCAAATTGTCTTTAATTTTCAAAAGTTTTTGATTTTTCGTTTCTTTAACGACGTATTTTTTTTCTAGTGGAGTACCGGTTATCATTGACTCAATATCAACATATTTAGTTCTAGGCGTGTGGTGAAATATGGTAATTAAAACAGTGGTATAACGAATGTCAGAACAAATGTTATTTCGGCTAAGTGTACCTTCGGTAAAAAGTTTTTAGACCAAATGAAACGTCGGAGCAACGAAAAAAAGCGAATTGATAATAATAGGTCAACTGATACAGTGGCAGTCGTGACTTCGATGAAGTAAAAAAATACGAAACGAGAAAAGTTGAAAAGTTTTAGGTGAAATGAAATTCGGTCAAATATTTTTCGACCTTATGATAGGTAACCGGAGTAGATCTGTTTATAGTGGAACTCTAAACTGGTCAGAGAATGGAATAGAATGCAATTACACGAGAGACGCTGCCTCGAAATTGTGTAATAATGAGTAAGTCCCTTTAGAGATCCTTTTGTAACTCGGAAACAGAACACAAAACATATTTGCGAAATTGAGGCAACGTGTTTGTGAAAATGTCGATGTCTTTACAACGTGTATTAATTTCGTTGTATCCTCTCAATCATTCTATTTAAGGGAGCTGCCGAGCCCAAGTTAGTTCTTGACGTAGTCGTTTTAAACGTATCATTATTACGAGTACTTCTAAGGATTGTTTGAAGCGGAACAGATATATTAATTTCAGCTAGTAACTCTGGAACATTAACTGAGTTGTGATGTTTGAGTCTGCCTTATTGTCTGTAATGACATTGATTATGTATGATAGTTGAGGGTAACGGGCGCGTTGTATCTTCAGGTTCATTGTGAAGGACGGGCTGCAGGGTAGCGAAGCCGCCTACAAGAAGCGCCAGTGGCTGTTCTACGCGAACCTTCTGTTCCTGGCCCTGTACGTGTACTTCATCTGGAGGCTCGTGTACATGGTGTACTCTACTTTCGCTATGATTTTGGCTGTTTAGATTTCAATAAATTATTGTTACAATACTTGTGTGTTTTTTATTTTTGTTCACATTTTGTTTTATAATATTCAATATTTCATACGTATTCAACCGGAAGACGTCCACTGTTGAACAAAGGCCTCCTCCAAAAGTGGGGGGAAGGGTCTAAAATCCCCATCGCAGTGAGGTTGTTAAGTACTAGGGGAATGTCTACTGAGGGGAATGTCTACTAATGTTTGTAAATCGATTATTGAGACAGTAGCACCCTATTTAGCTTACATATTTAATTTGTTTATAGACCAAGGAGTTTTCCCAGATTTAATGAAGTACAGTAAAGTTATACCACTTTTCAAATCCCGCGAATGCAAGGACACGAATAATTATAGACCCGTTTCGGTTTTACCGGTTTTCAGCAAAGTGTTTGAAAAAGTAATGCTTATCCAAATGCTCAGTCATTTTAATTGCAATAACATCCTAAATGATCAATAGTATGGGTTCACCAGGGGCGTTGCACTACTGATGCCGATATCATTTGATTCATTCATAGATGGCGCTAGTGCCACGATCAACATCAGCTCCACGAAATTAAATTCCTTAAAAATAATAAACATACCTACAGTTTAGAACATAAAAAATAGTAAAATATCATACAAATAGTGCAAATATCATGTGACAGTGTTGTCTCCTCGATATTCTTAAGAGAAGTGCATAAAATAAGTCAAACAACGTAAAGTGTAGTACTGGAAAGTTTTGTTTACATAGAGAAGAATAAACTTAGTGCAACACTAATAAACACAGTAGATTGCATAATGGCGACGTTCTTGAATAATGGTTAATCATCAAAGTGTCAATCATCAATATATCGTAAGTAACCAGTTGGCCTAGCGGCTACAGACGTGGTATAGTTTTTCGAATCAAGGGGTCTCGAGTTCGAATCTGAGTCCCGCTGTGTCTTTTTGTGAATGTTTCGGGCAAGTCACATTGAAATCATATCAATCACTCACACAATATTTGACGCAGCAAAGCATATTTAAATAATATAATAACACATAGATATCCGTTAATAACACAAAAAGAATAGCAATGAATTTTCTGGAAAACATCACATTTCGTCGTAATCGATCACGAACACGTTCGTTAACAACTGACGATGACAGTGACAACAATATCTCACAAACGCTAGAGAATACGGTAAACAGTATGCCCGACATATCCGACCATGAAGATGATCAATATAAAATTCTAACTAAAAAGTTACTAGGTCTAGAGGAACAGCTACAAAGCGCTCATAGAGAAATTGAGTTGCTATCATCAGAAAAATGCAAACTCAGACAAACAAACGAAGAACTATTAAAATACCTATGTACTCATATTTTATAATGTTCTTTTCCTGTGTTGTCTACTGTGTGTACATAAATAGTAAAATAAATAAATAAAGAAATAGCTTATATAAAAATGTAACGATTAGCCCAGTCAAGCATAAAGACTCATCTCCGATGAAAAAGTCATGTAAAGCGATAAAATCAAAACAAACACAAACTAAAACAATAGAACAAGAATACAGCGAGCCATCAACAGCCTCCCATATAAACCAATCTTCACAAAATATTGCTAGTTCTGAGATTATAGGTCAACAGGGACAAAGCCTGTACCCTGTACCTTCCAGTAAAAACAAAATATGCATAATAAGCGCAATTAATAAAAATAAAGTCTTGTCGATAGCTCAAGATTTTCTTGCCGACAAGTACGATATATGTCATTATATTGTCTCCGATCTTGACGCGCTTATATCGCCTGTCGTTTGAGACTGGGAAAGTGCCGATGGCTTGGAAGCAAGCTAACGTGCAGCCCGTGCCCAAGAAGGGTAGTCGGGCTGACCCGTCGAATTATAGACCCATTTCGGTGACGTCCATACTCTGTAAGAGTATGGAACGGGTGCTGAATCGTAAGCTCCTGGCATACCTAGAAGCGAATGATATCCTCAGTGACCGACAATACGGCTTCCGCCGAAATCGATCAACTGGGGATCTACTAGCGTATGCCATTCACATCTGGAGTGAGGCCATCGAGAAGCATGGAGAGGCACTAGCAGTCCCCCTTGACATCTCAAAGGCCTTCGACAGGGTCTGGCACGATAGCCTTATTAATAAGCTTCCTTCCTTCGGTCTGCCCGCTGGATTGTGTGATTGGATTGCAGATTTCCTGACGGATCGGTCTATTCGAGTGGTCATAGATGGCTGCTCGTCGGACTGCTGGATATTAATGCCGGGGATCCTCAGGGGTCGGTGCTCTCAGCAACATTGTTCCTGCTGCATATTAATGATCTGCTAAAACCCGGTACCTTTGGGTATGCAGACGACAGCACTGTCGCTGAGAGATACGTTTCCGACGCACGAGCTGGTGGGTCGCAGATCCGGTCTCTCCGGGAGGCGATGGTTGAGCGCTTGAACTTGTCCTTACAGGCTGTCTCTGAATGGGGCGACGCCAATCTGGTCAAGTTCAATGCTGCTAAGACCCAAGCGTGTCTCTTTTCCGCTAAAAGGAGCCAATTCCACCCAGCTCCATCTTTCCGAGGTGTAACCGTGCCGATGACCGACCGACTTGAGCTTCTTGGTGTTACGTTAACATCAACCCTCAATTTTGGCCCTTTCATAGAGGCAAAGGCTCAAGTGGCTGCCAAAAAGCTGGGGATCCTAGCAAAGGTGAGACGGTACTTCACGCCGGAACAGCTGCTTAAACTTTATCAAGCGCAAGTTCGATCGTGTATAGAGTACTGCTCTCATCTTTGGGACGGATCTGCCAGATACCAGCTTGATGCCCTAGAGTCAATTGAGAAACGAGCCAAGAGGATCATTGGCAATGATAGGCTCGTCGAGTCAAAGCTCCAAAGTCTTGAGCATCGACGCCGAGTTGCTGGCCTGTCGGTTTTCTATCGGTTGCATTTTGGGGAGTGTGCGACGGAATTGCATAATTTAATTCCGCCGAGCCCGTTCCATCATCGGACCACAAGACGTACGGCGATGCGCCACCGGCACACGGTGGACATCCCACCCACACGCACGAAACGTTTTGGGAATACATTCATTGTGCGTACTGCTAAGGAGTGGAATTCCCTGCCTGAGTCTGTGTTTCCTGATAGCTACAACCTGGGAGTCTTTAAGGCAAGAGTGAATAGGTTACTTCTAGGCAAGCGTGCTCCATCTTAGACCGCATCATCGCTTCCCATCAGGTGAGATAGTGGTCAAACGTATGCCTATCAATAGATAAAAAAAAAAAAAAAAAAAAATACACCAAACGGTACATTGCAGCAACTTCTTAGCGGAATTCAAACAAAATTATGTGACTATACTATGAATGACTTTTGTATATTATTGATTGGAGAAGAGGACTTCAAAATAACAAGCAACTATTGCAATACTATTATACACGTTAGGGAAATTCTAAAACAAATTACCCACACTAATGTTATAATCTGTGTTCCTACGTCCAAACTTAGAGACTATGACAATATCTACAACTGGAGATTTGAAACATTTAATAATTTATTATACTTGGATTTATTAACTCATGAACATGCATATTCTTTTGATTCTAATTATAATTTGACGTATGATCACACAATGTTTAACTTATCGACAGGCCGTATAAATAACAACGGTTTACGCAATATATTTGAAAGTTTGTTGCATTTAATTAATGACTTTACTTTAAGTTATATGACTACCTCTTCTGAAAATATTGTAAATACTGCAGAAGATACATCTTCATTGTTTTTTCGACATTAAATATCTCAATGTTTTGCATCAAAATATAGCGGGACTACAGAACAAATCTGACCAACTGTTAGTTACTATAGAAGAGCTTAAAGACAAAAATATAGACATTGATGCAATATGTATCACAGAGCATTTTATGTTAGCAGGTTATGAGCAACACCTGAGCATACCTAATTACGTATTAGCGGCATGTTTTAGTCGTACTTGTAATAAAAGAGGTGGAGCATGTATCCTAGTAAATAAGGTATATAAGTTCAAAGAACTTTCTCAAATCAGTAAATTATCTATAAGTAATGTAATTGAATGTTGTGCAGTCGAGTTACTTGATTTTAAATTTATAATTGTTTGTATATACCGTGCACCGGGACAAAGTAATCTCAATCTGTTTTTCAATAGGCTTAACAAAGTCCTAAATTGTATTTCTAAAATTAATCATCGTAATACTGTTATTGCGGGTGACTTTAACGTAGATATCATGAAATGCAATAATGCCACATTAGATTTCGAATGTTTATTATTAACTTATAATCTCACATTAGCGTTAAATCAGCCAACAAGACTATCGAGTAGGACCTGTATAGACAACTTTGCTCATGACTTTAAGAAACAGTGTAAGACTGAAGTGTTGGAATTTGGCTTATCTGACCACACTGCCCAAATAATTAAGCTTCCAGTTAAAAAAATATTTAAATTAAAGTATTGGCATAAAATGAAGCGTGACTACAGCTCAGAAAATATTTGTAAATTTAAAAAACATGTAAAAAGCCTTTCTTTTTGTGAAATATATAACACAAGTGATCCATCAGCAGCATATCATTATTTTATAGAAACTTTTAAATTATTCTATGATTTATGTTTTCCGCTAACTAAAATTACTGTGCAAATAAATTCAAAGCCAAGATGGATGTCACGTGGAATTAAGACCTGTAGCAAGAATAAAAGAGAATTACTCTGGAATTTCAGACGGAAACCAACATTAACTAACAAAAAAATAAAATACAACATATTCAAAACTACTAAAACGAATTATAAACCTTACTAAACTTGCTCAAAACAATTACAAGATAAAAACATCGACTAATAAAAGTAAAACGGCATGGCAAGTTATAAATAATAATAAATTGAATATTCCAAAAGAGTCAATAACAGAACTAAAAATTAATGATAAATTAACAACAAATCCTACAGAAATTGCCAATGCTTTTAATGACTATTTCATAGAAAAAGTAAATCCTATTTCAGGTGCTGGAAAAAAAATCACAGCCCTAATCAATCCCCAACCGAACTCAATGTTCTTATCACCCTGTATGCCATATCATATGCAGAGAATTATAAGAAATCTTAAAAATACTAACAGTGTAGGTAATGATGGTATTTCGACTAAAGTAGTCAAAGCAGTGAATGAAGATATCTCTCATCACTTAAGCCATATTATGAATCTTAGTATACAAAGTGGGACATTTCCACAAGACCTCAAATTGACAATTATTAAACCCATATTCAAAAAAGAAAATAAATATTTAATGGAGAACTATAGCACTAATTTCTGTATTCTCAAAAATTTTTGAAAAATATATTTGCAATGGAATCAATAGCTTCTTAGACCGAAATGATATTCTATGTGATGAGCAAAAAGGTTTCAGAAAAAATAAAAACATAAATATGGCGGTTTATGACTTTTTTAAATACGTAGTTTCTTCACAAGTTGACAAATCATTACCTGTTTGTTCTATTTATTGTGACATGTCACAAGCCTTCGATTATGTAGACCACAATATTCTGCTGGATAAACTTGAGGCTTATGGTATAAGAGGTAATGTCCTTGAACTGATAAAATCATATTTATCAGACCGCCAACAAATAACCCAATTAACAAAATTTAACATTAAAACCAAAAGGGAACAGATTTTCTCCTCTAATAAGCGTTACATCACGTATGGTGTTCCTCAGGAAACTGTATTAGGCCCCCCTATGTTCCTACTATACATTAATGATCTACCAAATGCAACTAAAGAACCCATGTCATTGTTCGCTGACGACAGTACTGTAACCATAGCACCTAAAAATATGATTAACTATCAATCTGATTCCAATGATTCATTGAATTCTATAATTACCTGGCTTAATGAAAATAATTTGAAAATTAATCTGAGTAAAACAAACATTATGCATTTTAGACAACGAGGACAAAATACAGCAAAATTTAGGTTAACATACAAAGATAATATAATACAAGAAGTTGAAACAGCCCGATTCTTGGGATTAATAATTGACAGACAATTAAATTGGAAAACTCATATTAACGAACTTTGTAAAAAAATGAGTACTTCGTCATATGCTCTCTATAAGTTGGCACCGACTGTCAACATAGATACTTTACTTACAGCATATTACGGGCTTGCTGAATCGGTATTAAGATTTGGAATAATTTTCTGGGGCAATTCAGCTCAGAAGGACTCTGCATTCAAGGCACAAAAGCGTTGTATACGGGCTATGTTTGGGTTGCAAACCACTGACAGTTGCAAACCAATGTTTAAACAGCACACAATTCTAACACTTCCGTCACTTTACATATTAGAAATCTCACTATTTGTAAAAACCAATCCACATTTGTTTCCACTTCTGATTAATAATACAGATAGACCTAGACGTAAGAAGTACAGACTTTGGGTGCAATCACTCCCCGCCAAAACAGCATTTTTAAGAAAAAGGGTGGTATGCATGGCTCCTTTAATATATAATAAAATTCCCAATCCCGGAAATAAATATTAATTCATTCAAAAAAGAATTTAAAAAATTGCTAATTAGTAAGGGATACTATAATGTTACAGAGTTTTTGAATGACAAATTTTGAATGAGTAATTTAATATGATTATGATTTTTATTATGTATGATTTTATTTTATTATGATTATGATTTGAATAAGTTTTATTATTTTATTGTTTTAATTATTTTGTTTGACTAAATTTTTGTATTGACAGTATTATTTATGAATTTGAATTGATATAATGTTGACTATAATTTAATGATTTCCTAATTTAATAAACAATTTTGTACGCCGAATATGGCAAAACATGTTGAACCTGCGATATTGAACTATATTACATCCATATGTGCATTTCTATGTATACATATCACACATGTTTAAACAAATAAATGCATCTTTATCTTTATCTTTATCAGCATATCTTTAACGCATGGGAGGAGTCACAGGATGCCTGGTGATGGATGGATTCTGTGACCTCTCGAAAGCATTTGATTGCGTAAATCACGAAACACTGCTTTTGAAGCTTGAGCATTACGGACTCGGTAAACTAGCGCTCAGATTAGTAAAATCGTATTTGGATGATAGGCTGCAGCAAGTTCAAATAAACGGTGTGAACTCATCGGGCTTGAAAGTAAAAATGGGAGTACCACAGGGCTCAATATTGGGTCCGTTCCGTCCGGGTCCGCGTCCGTTTCATGTTACTTTTTATTGTATTTTATATTTAGGTAATAGTGCTCCTAAAAGGGGTTCCCTACGTGGTTTAGAAAGTTGATTTATTTAGTTCGATACTATGTCGGTTCAAACGCACCAGTAAATGAACGATTAAGCGTTTTTGACCACTTTGAGGAGCTGTATCTCAGTTATCTCTTGATATTGATACTGATTTTTTTAACGATTTCATAATAATATATTCTCAAAAAACGATCGATAAAAAAAATAACATCCTAAATCTACAAGTTTCTTTTTAAAAATGATGTTTTTAATTTTTTTTGTTAAAATCCCCTAAACTTGACGAACCCTAATTATGAACATTTTATACCCAATAGTTAATGAATACTATTAGAAATAAAACATGTAACTTTTGTAAATGCTTTTAAATTACCATTTATCTATAAAAATCAGTCACGACTGAAAACATTTTTAGTGTATTTTGCCTATACATTAACAATACTAATACGTTCACGTGATAGGGTAGTGGCACCAATAAATGAACGATTAAGCGTTTTTGACCACTTTGAGGGGCTGTATCTCAGTTATCTCATGATTTTGATGCTCACTGATTTTTTTAATGATTCCATATTTTAATAAAAATAAATAACTTCCTAAATCTACAATATTCTTTTTAAAAATTTTTTTAATGATTCCATATTTTAATAAAAATAAATAACTTCCTAAATCTACAATATTCTTTTTAAAAATTATGTTTTTAATTTTTTTTGTTAAATTCCCCTAAAGTCCCCACTGGGCCCTAATTTTGAACATTTTATACCCAATAGCCACATCTACTAACATTTGGAATTACTAGTATTAGAAATAAAACATTGTGGTAAGTTTCGATAAATGCTTTTAATTATTGATCTATAAAAAACAGTCATGACAGAAAACATTTTTAATGTAGGTATTTTGCACATTAATAATACTAATCCGTTCACGTGATATAAATTAGACCTAGAATCTGAATTAAGGAATTAAGTAATTCAATCATCAATTCGTTTTTGGGGTTAAAGAACCCCAAAATGAAAGGGTAAAATTCACTTCAGCGTTCAGCTTAAAGTACGATATTCAAAAGTTGAACGAATAAGATGTTGTTCACATTTTATTCCTTTGTTCAAATTTTGGGCATGAATTCTAAAGTTAAACAGTGTAAGATTTTATACTAAAACTAGCTTAGGCCCGCTTCGCCCGCCCACTTCGTTCGCGTGGAAGCCGTACACAATTACTACTTGAGTACTCAATAGCAATTAAAAAGTTCAATGACAGACAGTGGCCTTGGCTTGGTCTAGTCTAGAAGCACGAAACTTTGCTAAGGAAAGATGTTTGATTTCCGAGTTATTGTAGTGACGAAAGTTTGTATGGAAATTTGTCTTTTATGTCGATAGGAAATTCTGTCGTGCTCACGGTTAATGTACTAAAAAAAGCTGACTCTTTAATAAAAAAAGTGATATTAAAATCGTTTCTTTTTTACATTTTAAGGCAAATACATAGTACGTTTATTGCATGATTTAAAAACAATTTGTCCTTTGTCGTTTTTTTTTAAATACTGTTTGCAATTTATATACTTTATATATAATTTATATACATTTGTTGTTTTGTGTATTCCTAACTTAAAAATGTTTGAAAAGAAGAAAAAAACATTAAGGAAGCTTAGCTATATATTTATAAAACCTCTCTGTAAACTACTTTTGTAGTGTTGCAGAACTGGTGACGCGAGAGCAAGCGACGTACAGTTGACCGTGGGAAAAGCATGGTCCTGAGATCGACAACCGCAGCATTCAGTGTGGCAAACACCGACCGAGACTTGTTTATAGTCATGCCAAAGCACACGCTCACAGAGAACTGAACACGCTTGAATTGGAAGGGATAATTGTGGGGAATTAGTGGTATACGAGGTTGCACTCTCGCCAACGCCAAAACCTGTCACAATTTCAGCTTCGGTGATCTTCTGCAGACAGACGACTTCGAACCGGTTCCCGTTACACAACGTTAGCAGAGTTTAATTCCAAATAATAAAGGTACATCGAATGAATGAATGAAAGGTACCTGAATAACGTGCGCTGGGTGCAACTTGCCGTAAGCGAATTCTATTCTAAATTCTACGGGGTAATGTGTGGAGTCCCCTTGCTGGACAGTGTTCATTGAGATGTATACTACTTTTCTGCCTTCAATTTGAGAGAAATGAAATGCTTTTATCGATCGCTGCAGCTTGCTTATTTTTGGGCGTTACAATAGCCTGTTCACACACCCAAATTCTCTTGGTGCGGTATTTGACTGATGTCGCCATACACCAGATGAATCAGTTGTTCTATTGTAGATACTACACGACTAAGAGTCTCTGTTATCCACCTGCCCTCTCCGTATTGGTACAGAGTCTTCACCAACTTTTAGAAGAACATCGGAAAATTCTTGAACACGTGAATTGCCGCCAAGCTGAGTGCGCATATTGATGGTCAAGCGCGATTTATAAACGTGACCATAGAATTGATCGTTTCAACGATGCATTTACCTCCTCAGCCATAGTTCCTTGCGCCACCGGCAGCGTCTGCCGGAAGTCGCCACCAGGAATACGAATCATGTCTGTCAGGCATTTAATCGATGGGAATTTTAAACATGGCTTCCGCTGTTTTGCCCCAAAAAACAGTGTGGCAGCGCAATTTTAACTTGCCTCCTGACCTCTGCAAGAATACCAGTGGTAATTAATATTTTTCCTGTTCAACCAGGAGCATTATTTGTTCTGCAATTGCTCTGAGGTGAACACGCAGACAGTCATTTTCGACAGCAGTTATTTTCGATAGTACTCATTGCACCTGAATCGTAATTGGTTTCGGCGATGTATTCCCGATTTCCACGATTTTGATGTGCCAGTAACCCAAATTCGACCACTGGAATGCCGCCGATCTAAACGACCACGTTTTGAAGAGAAGTTAGACAATTGTTTATAATACGTTTATCATTGTGTTCAATGTCACCTTTAGTAGTTGATCTCAAAATGCGCAAGAAGTCTTCGGACAGATGATGCTGATATTTCTCCGACAAAAGTACTGGGTTTGCAATTTTACAAAACAAATAAATAAGTGTCTGACGATTGGGAATTTTAGTAAATTTTTGAGTGTTGCTCATCGCCACACTATTTTACCAAAATCATTTTGTAATCCTTTAGTTTAATGTATTAAAAATTTCATGTAATTCTTCTACAGCCTATTGAAATAATATTTATTTTGAGTTGAGTTCTCAAACATGACATGTGTCAAAATAAAATGTAATTTAAATCAAAAGCACTAAGGAGTATTGATATCAACTTTGATGCAAATCACCAACAAAATAATTTTCTACCCCTTTTGAACCCTGTTAAGCGATGAGTTTCAATAAAATATGAATCACGTCTTCCATCAATTCTGTTAAAGAATGTTTATACGAAATTTGAAGTAGATTGGACCAAGGAATCACGTTGTCCCATACAAACTTTGCCCCCGTTTTTCACACCCTTAGGGTAGAATTTCGGAAAATCCTTTCTTAGTGGATGCCTACGTCATACAAAGAACACACCCTTCAAGTTTCAGGTCTCTACGATCAGTGGTTTAGGCTGTGCGTTGATACATCAGTCAGTCACCTTTGCCTTTTATATATATAAGACTAGCTGTTGCCCGCGACTTCGTCCGCGTGGTTATGAAGTTATGAAGTTTAATGATATTGAACGGAAACTATTTTTATATTTCAGTCAACAGAAAATGCCTATTTTAAGGCACCAATTAAAAAGAAAATAGATGTTGTTATTTACGTAAACCCTACAACCTACCTATACACCACATTTATGGTTTAATTTTCAGGCTGCAGTTTATTTCAATTCATTATATTATTTAAAGAGATGGCATTTGTGATTATGATACAGTGGTCTTCTTCGTTTCGAATCGATGTTTGTGTTCTTTTTTTTGTGTTAGACTCATATCCGTGGTTAGACTGCTTGGACCCAGTAGGAGCTGCATTAATCGCAGCATTCCTTCGGCCTTCGGCCTCCACTAATTACCTTAAAATGTCACCATTTGTGCGCCTACCCGCATTATATAATGATAAGTTCCCAACATTGGACCCCTTTAATACCTCACGTCACTGACTTAAAAATGAAATATTCTAACTTCTCCGTCAAAACTCTGATATTCAGCGCGACCAGTAGTGCCAGTTTAGTCACACCTACATATAACATTCATCACTACACACACACACACACACACACACACACACACACACATTTACAAATTTCCACACTGTACAGTTACACGCACACACCCCCACACCACACTTCCAATAAATATAATACATATGTACCTACTTCATAAATAATAGTGTCACTCTCTGCCAATCAAAGTCTTTTTTTTTTTCAAATTATTTGTGTACTTCGTCATTGGCGTAACGTTTAATTGTATAATTATGTTACACTTACATGCCAGCTGTGAAGTCACTTTGTATAAATAAATAAATAAATTATTAGTGGCGTTTTTAATATCCTCTAAGGTGCAGGTGACGGGTCACTTTGGGCACTGTAGTAAGTGGCATTGTCTGGTCAGGAGCACCGCACTCACACTGGGTATCAGTGGGATCTATAATCCCCCATTTTGTTAGGTTTTGTTTACAGCGGCCTTTTTGGGAGCACACTTTATTGACTGCTTTCCATTTAGGCCACTGCAAATCACTTCCGAGTGCCAAGTGTTCCTGGGTTGAAAGAAGTTCAGTGGCGGTGGGTGATATTCCCACAACTTACGTCTGACCGTACGTGGTCGGTCCTGGATGGCCTGTGTGCTGCGGAGTAAACTTTTCCGACTCTTAAGTCTACTCGAAACTGTTTAAATGTGAGCATTCTAAAATTAAATCTACAGTTTTACTGAAAACGATGGTCAATGTGGGATAAACAAAGATGTATAAAATATTGTCTGGAATTTGGTAATTAATATAGTGATATGTGAATACCAGGTTCTACGTATTATAAGATACTTTTAACCACAAAACAGCGTCACGTCACAGTAGTACCCAGGGGAAAAACAAAGAAATATTTGAGCTATAGCTTTACGAATGTTATAACAAAAAATATTAAGACCTTGATTCGTGGACCTAGACCTAGACCTAAATTTCAGGTCGATAGTTCAAAAATGAATCGAAACTTTCATACGAAGTTGCGAGAACCATTAGACTTCCTTAATCCAGCCCTGTCGTAAAATCCGTTTTAAGCGGACGTCTACTACTAATTACCTACCTCTCTGCCGATAATCAAGTTTGTAGTGCAAAAAATGAAGGACTTTCATACAAACTTGCGAGACCCATTAGACCTCCTTAATCCGGCCCTGTAGCTAAATCCGTTCTTAGCGGACGTCTACTAACTATGTACTACCTCTCTGCCAAATTTCATCTTAATATGTCAAGCGGTTTTCGATATTTCGTGATGAGTGAGTGATTGACCTTTCGCTTTTATATATATAGATTTTATATTTGCATACAGTATAATATTATATATTAATATTATATATAACAGTATATATTTCGACCAAAGTCAAACACGGTTACAGCTGCAACCGATCTGGTGACAAAAATCAAAACTAACATAGATCGTAAGAAAATTACACTGGGAGTGTTTGTAGATTTAAAAAAAGCCTTTGATACTGTTAGTCACGATATACTTTTATTAAAACTAAAGCATCTAGGTGTCTCAGAATCCGCTTATAAAATGTTAAAATCATACCTTAGTAACAGATATCAAGTTGTTAAAATCGGTGAAGCCCAAAGTGAACCTAGACAAATCACCTACGGAGTCCCCCAGGGCTCAATCCTCGGCCCATTATTATTTTTAATCTACATAAATAGCATTCACGAAATTGGTCTAAAAGGGGATATAGCACTGTATGCTGACGACACGAGTTTGTTTTACTCAGGTACCTCAATATGCTCAATTATAGAACAAGCTCAACAAGATCTAAACCTCTTACATACTTGGCTTAAATCAAACTTACTGACAATAAACATATCTAAAACCAATTATATTATATTTGCAGCAAAAAACAAAAAGATTAGTCAGCACAGAAACTTACATATTGATGGTCAAATGCTAAGGAGAGTTCATCAAGAAAAATATCTTGGTCTTATACTTGATGATCAATTAACTTGGAAACCACATATTGAGAGTATCAAGAACAAGCTCACGTCACTAACAGGTGCGCTCCGTGGTATAGTGCGATGTCTTCCTAAACATGTGCGGTATACTATATATAATTCTATGATTAAATCTCACTTGGACTACTTGATTGAGGTCTGGGGAACTGCTGCCAAATCAAACTTAAAAATACTTCAAATTGCCCAAAATAAAATAATCAAAACACTATTTAGGTATAACTATTTAACTCCCACTGAAAAAATCTACAAAGAAACTCAAATTATGAATCTCCCTCAAATGTATAAATACAACACATGCGTACTCGTAAGAAAAATTCTAACCAAGGACATACATTCTCAGCTAGTATTTACAAAAAGGGCACAAACTTATAAAATTTTAACAAGGCAAGCTAATGACATCTGCTTAACCCAGCATAGGACTAAGTATGGAAAGAGGAATATTATGTATGAGGGGGCCAACTTTTACAACAAACTACCTAAAGACATAAAAGAAATAAAGTCGTCATACATTTACAAGAAAACATTAAAAAAACATATACTAAAAGATCTTTCCTTGCGTTTCGATTAATCAAAATAAAATAATAAGTAAATATACTATATATGTGGGAGTGTGGGCTCAGAGTAAAACAAGTAATTCCAGTAAACTAAATATAATTCTTTTAAATAAAATCAATATACGTCTTCGTCGTCTTACGTTATTCCTCTTCCGTCGTTCCTCTTATAAATCTGACATGACACTTCACTCTCACTTCATCCGTCCTGTTCTCTCACTCATACTTGCTCGTTCACACAGTGTTGTCACTCCATCATCTTACAATCCTACATTCGGCCATTCTGACTTTCATGACTGTCCCCAGTCATGCTTTGCTCTGCTTACATCCCCATACACACATTACTTCATTCGTTCTATAATAAACATCTCTACTAAGTACATAATACTTTAACTCTAATACTTTACAATAGACAACATTATACTAAACTCTTACACAGCATTCATCACAATTGAATTGGATAGTCATACTGAAGTACTTCCATCTGGCCACTTCTTCATTTGATCAGCTGCGTTGGAAGCGCGCTTGTGACCTAGTTTCCTTCTCTTGTTATAATATTTATAATATCTTATGTTCCCTTCGTGCACAGCCAGTATCTGCTCTTTCGCTGTTTGACGTAACTCTTCTCTATTTCTCTTATACTGTCGTGCAGTTTCTTCTTGAAACAATTTAAAAACTTCGACGTCTTCTTTACACCTCATCTTGGCGCCAGCCAATAAATCATATGGCGAGGTATTGATGCTCCTCTGTAGTGTGCCGTCTTTCAACCATTCATGAACTTGTCTTTCTACAATACCCTGCTTCATATAAGACAACCGCCAGGGTCGTTGTGCTACTGACACATCGTCTTCCAACATAATCTTAAGTTCCAACGGCGCTTCCTTCACTTGGACTGGATGGTAAGCATCAACAGACTGATAACCCTCCTGTCTTAATGTTGGATCATTGAGATGTTCCAAAACAGATTTTGTATCTCCTGTAGTGCAATTTACTTTATTAAATCTCTCACTTTTATCTCTGAATATAGCCACACATCCGTCACTCATTATAGTTTTTACCGGATTTCGTACATTTTTGATCACCGCTAAATCTTTGTTTTTATTTATTTTCTTAACCTCATTGTTTGACACAATTGACACAAAGTTTGATGTAACAACGTCATTGTCTTTGTCAATATCATGGCCGCTCGTACATGCGCACTGATTAGTCGTACCGATCGTAGTTCCGAACATAGTCGATCCTTGAGCCGAATGCTGTTTTACCGACTGACTCACACCCGCTGCTCCTTGGCTACCAATCGCAGGATGTTGCACCGCCGACTGTTTTACCGACGTGTTGCCTTCGCCAATCAGAGGGCACTGTGCGCCCTTATGGCCATATCCGTTGCAATGGAAACATTTGATTCCGTTGGTACACTGGCTGGATAAATGGCTCCTGTCCCCACAATTGTAACAACGTCGCGTGGAACTGGGATACGTGGATGCTTCTTTTTTCCTTTCAGTTGCTGGGTCGAATCGTTCTTCCTTCTTCATGTTAACTTTCATCTTTTCATAGATTTGCAATTTTTCCTTGAACGCACCGTACGTCGTAACGCCGTAGAGTACTATTTTATTTATTACAAAGTCTTCGATGCCGTCGATGATGTACTGGATGGCAACATAGTCGGGGAATTTAGCTCTGTTACCCAATTCTTTCATCGTAAGCATGTATTGGTAGTAGCTTTCATCTCGCCGCTTCTTACGCGCTGCCATCAGTTCATGCATCTCCTTAGAATTAATAGTTTCAGGAAATTCCTTCACTATGGCCGCACGAAGGTCTTCATATGTCTTAAATATCTTCTCAGACTTAATCCACAGCCCCGCAGTGCCTATGAGGGACCGCCGCGCGACTATCAGTTTTTGCTGAGGTGTCCAGTTAAATACCTCCGCATTATCCTCAATGTCTTGAGCCCATTTGGTGGAGGAATACGTTTTATCCTCGCCATCAAATTGAGTGACTCCGCTGTCTAAATTGTAAAACATGGCCACTGCCTGTGAGCCTGTGCCACCCCTTTTACTGCCGTCGTCCGTCATTGCTGTCTTCGTCTTAATAGGCTGATCCGCCACCGTGTCGTAATAAAAATCGTCTTCTTCAGTCTTATAATCGTTTGTAGAGCCGATCGTCTTTTTTTTCCTATTTTTGTTACTCTGGGCCGCACAAATCCCGGACGAGCCCCCAAAATTTGTGGAAGTGTGGGCTCAGAGTAAAACAAGTAATTCCAGTAAACTAAATATAATTCTTTTAAATAAAATCAATATACGTCTTCGTCGTCTTACGTTATTCCTCTTCCGTCGTTCCTCTTATAAATCTGACATGACACTTCACTCTCACTTCATCCGTCCTGTTCTCTCACTCATACTTGCTCGTTCACACAGTGTTGTCACTCCATCATCTTACAATCCTACATATATATATATTATACATATTATATTATATATACATATAAACTTAAACATATACAATACACATTACATATTAAATAATATATATTTAAAATCATAAATGTATGTACAAAAACTAACCAAAAAAAAAAAAAAAAAAAACTATATACACAAATATAATCAAAAAATAAATAAATAATGACAGTTTACATAAATAAACAAGAATAAAGAAATATGTAATGTACAAATAAATATAAACCGAAAACAATTTAATAAATCGCCTATGTTCTGCACTGTGTCGGCGGCCTTAGTAAACACGCAACGCCTAGTAAATTGCACCCTACCCTCGTTGCTCAAAACTGTTGTGTTGTTTCTTATAATGTGTAACCTACCTTCTTCTGATCTGTTTATTCTGTGTGTGTTATGTTAAAACCTGTTAAAACGATGTATGTTAAGTCGAAGTATTATTGTAATGTTAGTTTAAGATACATTAATATTTTGTTTTTGCTTTCATCTCCGCTTACTGGCAGATAACATTGTTTTTAAACCTATTTGTTTTCTCTATAAGTGAATTTATAATTCTTTTGAGAAATAAATATCTTTAACCGTATTATACTGTATGCAAATATACTTTTATTTTATTATACATACGTACACAACAAATGTTGAAACTCTAAACCCAAATATGTTTGAAAAGAAGATAACACATTAAGGAACCTTAGCTATATATTTATAAAACCTCTCTGTAAACTATATTTGTAGTTTTGCCGTTAGTCAAAATGTACAGAGAGTCAGGACTGGTGACGCGAGACCCCGCGAGAGCAAGCGACGTATGGTTGGCCGTAGGCAAAGCAGCTGGTCCTGAGATCGACAACCGCAGCCTTCAGTGTGACAAACACCGACCGACCTGAGACTTGTTTATAGTCATGCCAAAGCACACGCTCACAGGGAATTGCGCACGCTTGAATTTGAAGGGGTAATTGTGGGGAATCAGTGGTATACGTGGTATAAACACTCTCACCAACGCCACAACCTGTTACAATTTCAGCTTCAATGATATTTCTCTGCAGACAGACGACTTCGAGCCGATTTCTGTTACACAAAATAATAGGTACACCGACCTTCAGCTGGATGATGTGCGCTAGAAGTCCACTTGCCGTAAGCGAATTCTATTCCAAATTCTACGGCGTAACGTGTGGCGTCATCTTGCTCGACTACAGTGTTCATTGAGATGTATACTACTTCTCTCCTTCAATTTGAGAGAAACAAAATGCTTTTATTGATCGCTGCAGCTTGATCAATTTTGCCTGTTCACACACCCAAAATCTGTTGATGCGGTATTTGACTGATGTCGCTGTACAAAACATGAATCAGTTGTTCTATTGTAGATACTGCAATACCAAGAGTCTCTGTTAGATCCACATGCCCTCTCTCCTCTGGTAGAGAGATTTTACCAACTTTTAAAAGGACATCGGAGAATTCTTGAACACGTGAATTGCCTCCAAGCTGAGCACGCATATTGATGGTCAAGCGGGATTTATAAACTCGTGACCGTTGATCGTTTCAACGATGCATTTACCTCGTCAGCCCTAGTTCCTCGCGTCACCACAGGCAGCGTCTGCCGGAAATCGTCACTAAACAGAACTGTGACCCTACCCATCATGTCTTGGTTTGAACACGCTGACGTGGTTATTTACCATAGTACTCATTGCACCTGGATCGTAATTGGTTTCGGCAGTGTATTCCACGATTTTAATGTGCCAATGATTGCGGGGCCGGTAACCCAAACTTGACCACAGGAATGACGCCGATGTAAACGACGACGTTTTGAAGAGAAGTAAGAATTGTTAAGAATACGTTTCTCATTGTGTTCAATGCCTCCTTTAGTAGTTGATCTCAAAACTCGCAAGAGTACTTACTGGGTTTGCAATTCCACAAAACAAACAAATGTCTCTGACGATTGGGAATTTTCGAAAATTTTTGAAAGTGTTTCTCTTCGTCACACAGTCGCCACACTATTTTTATAATTGTTTAATTTAATGTATTAACAATTATATGTAATTCTTCTGCAGTATCATGTATTAATCGCGGAGTAATATAATATGTGCGTTATTATTCTAAGATAATAATATGGTAATAATATTTATTTTGAGTTGAGTTTTCAAACATAACATGTGTCAAAATAAAATGTATTTAAATCAAAAGCACTAAGGAGTATTGATATCAACTTCGATGCAAATCACCCTCAAAATAACTTTCTACCCATTTTTAACTCCGTTATGTGGTGAATTTCAATAAAATACGAAACCCATCTTCCATCAATTCTGTTAAAGAATGTTTATGCGAAATTTGAAGTAGATTGGACCAAGGAATCACGTTGTCCCATACAAACTTTGCCCCCGTTTTTCACACCCTTAGGGGTAGAATTTCGGAAAATCCTTTCTTAGTGGATGCCTACGTCATACAAAGAACACACACTTCAAGTTTCAGGTCTCTACGATCAGCGGTTTAGGCTGTGCGTTGATACATCAGTCAGTCACCTTTGCCTTTTATATATATAGATATAGTATGGATGATGGCCGTAAAAATATGCCATTTCTTCATTACTTGAACGCCGTTAGCAGTTAGTTAAGGCGCTAACAAGCGACTTTAGCTGATTTTAAACTGACAATCACGTCAAAATGTGTAGTGTAAATGATTTGAAAAATATATATGTTTCACTAGAACATTCTCTTAATCATTTAGTATGTGATTATTTTTTATTAAGTTCATATTAAATAGTTTAACTAAATCGTGAAGTTGTGTCTGACGCGGACAAAACATTGATAATCACACAAAATATACCAGGAATATTTAAACGAAACTTTACTATCTTACAGACAATTTTATTATTTATCTTCTAGTATACGCCTTTTATTTAAGTTAAAGAATACTAGGTATCTTTTATTTAATTTTTTCGACTAAACTTTGAGAGTTTTGGACGCAGCGCATACGATTCTCTGGTCGCTCAAGGTCGCCGGCGTACATCGTCGCCTTAACAGTTAATTTCTCTAAAAATATAATTTAAAATGCATTTGTGTATCTGTAGCACATCCATGCAAATACAAAGACGGTTCATGCGAGACTGATTTATTGTTCGTGTACCCACATCACAATATTATATTACATTTCCTCCCTCACAAGAAATCATTTCTTAATTTATAACGAACGCCTATATATAAAAAAAGTATTTTTTTACTTTACCAAACATAAATAAACATAATTTAAGTACTTACTTAGTTTTACAATGATAAGTTTTATAACTGTAACATACATGCTTCGACGTTTGTCTACCTCTTGCTCTTTAGGGTTCCGTAGACAAATACCAAATAACGGAACCCTTATGGATTCTTTTTTTGACGACACGGTTGGCGCAGCGGCTGAGCGATCAACTACTGCGCAGCGTGTTGCGGGTTCGATTCCCGCCCAGGGTAAACATTTGTGTGATGAGCACTTGTGTTTGCCTTGTGTCTGGGTGTTGTTTATCTATATATGTATGTATTTACAAAAAAAATATGTATTTGTTTATGTATATCAGCTGTCTGACACCCAAAG
Source organism: Charanyca ferruginea (assembly GCA_947361185.1). Lineage (NCBI taxonomy): Eukaryota > Metazoa > Arthropoda > Insecta > Lepidoptera > Noctuidae > Charanyca > Charanyca ferruginea. The sequence continues at coordinate 14,545,513 of OX376085.1, forward strand.
TACAGGGTCTCCCTAGTTTGGGGTCAGATGGCCGTGTGTGAAAATGTCCCCACATATTATATTATTATATTATATTATTATATTATATTATTCGTCATGTCTGTCTGTCTGTCTGTCCATCCGTATGTCACAGCCACTTTTTTCCGAAACTATAAGAACTATACTGTTGAAACTTGGTAAGTAGATGTATTCTGTGAACCGCAATAAGATTTGCACACAAAAATAGAAAAAAACAATAAATTTTGGGGGTTCCCCATACTTAGAACTGAAACTGTTTTTTTTTTTTATCAAACCCATACGTATCTATGGATAGGTCTTAAAAAATGATATTGAGGTTTCTAATATCATTTTTTTCTAAACCGAATAGTTTGCGCGAGAGACACTTCTAAAATAAGAGAATGATAAAACCAAAAAATATATATGATGTACATTATTACCATGTAAACTTCCACCGAAAATTGGTTTGAACGAGATCTAATAAGTAGTTTTTTATAATACGTCATAAATCATAAACCGCAATTTACCTTTCATTCAATCAACTCAAATATAAAAACAAAAAAACTTTTATATTATGTTACTTGCTGCTACGGAACCCTTCATGGGCGAGTCCGACTCGCACTTGGCCGCTTTTTTATAACTTTTGATAGTATGTATATTTCACTAAATACATGAAGAATAAAGAATATTGTAATATAATTATGTAATACGGTTCTTTTACGATCATAATGACTTAAACATAAGATACACTTTATAAAAAAAACTTACTATTATACACTAACACGAGTACCTAATTATTACTTAATTTGTACTTACACTACTAATTAACCAACACGGTTTTTATACCTAATCTGAATACATTCTCAGGATTAGATTTCCTAAAACACAGATTAGTCAATATTAATGTTTTTGTTTAATAATAATAATATGTGGGGACATTTTCACACACGGCCATCTGACCCCAAACTAGGGAGACCCTGTACTATGGGTGTCAGACAGCTGATATACATACACAAATACATTTTTTTTTTTTTTTTTTGTAAATACATACATATATAGTCCTAAGTTAGGTAGTTTCTAAGTCTAGTATTGACCCATTCCGCGAAAGTGGACGGTTCAGCTGCGTGATCGCTTTGTCGATCGCTAGTACACATATATTCGGGAGTGCGTAACAGAATGTTCTGTTAGGTCTTGAAATGAGACTATGGATACTTATGACATCACATAATATATTGTAGTACAATAATATAACACGTCACTCTCCCGCGCACTCCCGAATATATGTGTTCTATCGATCGTCGTGTCGATCGCTAGTGCTGGGACAACCATGGAATTGCCGTTATCAGTTCAGCCTTCCTGACCCTCCTGCGTCCTCGTAGGAATCTTCATGTGAAGTCCTGGCTCTCCCAGGACATCAGCATCGCCGGGATTTCAATGGTTGATCTCATTGATGATGAGATGATCCCGTTGAGAGCCCCTGAGGCACCTTAAGGAAATAATTATATTAAACAAAGCCCCGAAGGCAAGATGTTGAGCAGGTTGACCTGCTCAACATCTTGCCTTCGGGGCTTTAAGCTGGCTCGGGTGTCGCAGCCATGTCACAATAATGTGGCCCCGTAGACAATGTCATAATATGGCCCCGCAGGCTATGACGTTATATGGCCCCGTATTTTTGAGTCTCAGACATGACGGGCGAGTCATGTGAGGTGTGACGTGATGACGTCACCGGTTAATTAGGTGCAGACTCACATGTTTCTTTTTCAGTGTTTTCTGTTTGATTATCTATGATAATTTAAAGGATCTAATCCTCAACAACAAGTGTTCCCGTTCTGAATCGGGGCTCGGTCCACACGTGCGTGCGGCAGCGGGGCGGGTCAATAGTGGATGTCTCGTTCGCTAGCCCTGCTGTCGCGAGCCGTGTCCGCGACTGGCGTGTCGCCGTGGAGGTGGAGACGTTGTCGGATCATCGTTACATCCGTTTCGACGTCTCCGCCCAGACCGCGGGCGGCCGCAGTCCATCGGCCCCACGAACGAACGGTCCGCGCTGGGCTCGTAAGCGCATGAACAGGGAACTTCTCGAGGAGGCCGCCATTGTCCAGGCCTGGTTCCGGGAGTCGGAGACGAACGGACCCGTCGACGTCGAACTGGAGGCGCTGTGGTTCCGCGGGGCGATGACGCAAATCTGCGACGCATCCATGCCCCGGGTCCACGCACAGTCAGCAGGGCGCCAGGTGTACTGGTGGTCGGCCGAGATCGCACGTATGCGCGTTGAGTGCGTAGCGGTCAGACGCCGGTACACCCGATACCGGAGGAGACGTCGTCGGGTCCCGGACGAAGAAGCCGCGCTGTATGAGGTGTACCGCGCGGCTAAGAGGACTCTGTGTCTGGCCATCGGCGATGCGAAGACGCAAGCCAGGGAGGAGATGTTGGAGACCCTAAACCGGGATCCGTGGGGGCGCCCATATCAAGCGGTTCGAGGGAAACTTCGGTCTGCGGCGCCCCCGCTCACGGGGAGTCTCCAACCAGAGCTGCTGGAGGAGGTTGTCTCAGCCCTCTTCCCGGCACGAGCGGAGCATACTCCACCGCCGATGGCTTTGCCCACAGACGCAGAGTCCACAGAGGAGAACGCCATCAGCGTCCCAGAGGTGACACAGGCAGAGATGGGGGCGGCCGTGCTGCGGCTCCGGGCCAAGAACGTGGCTCCGGGGCCCGACGGCATTCACGGCTTAGCGTTGGCCCTCGCTCTGAAGGAGCTAGAGCCCCAACTGAGAGGACTATTTACAGCGTGCCTTGAGCGGGGCCAGTTTCCCACATTGTGGAAATCTGGTCGTCTGGTCCTGCTCAAGAAGGTGGGGCGCCCTGCGGACTCTCCGTCCGCGTACCGGCCCATAGTGCTGCTGGACGAGGTGGGAAAGCTGTTTGAGCGGATAATCGCAGCCCGCCTCGTCGGCCACTTGTGCGAAGAGGGGCCGGACCTGGACGAGAGCCAGTATGGCTTTCGGCATGGGCGCTCCACCATTCACGCTGTATCGAGGGTGAGAGTCCTGGCGGAGGAAGCGGTGTCCCGGGGCGGGGTGATGTTGGCGGTGTCCTTGGACATTTCCAACGCGTTTAACACCCTGCCCTGGAGCTGTGTACGGGAGGCACTGCGCTATCATCGTGTGCCTTCCTACCTCCGCCGCATAGTTGGGGCTTATTTGTCCGAGAGGTGTGTCACCTACGTGGGACGTGATGGCGAGCACCAGCGCCGCATGTCGTGCGGTGTTCCGCAGGGTTCCGTCTTAGGACCGCCCCTGTGGAACATCGGGTACGACTGGGTGCTGAGGGGCGAGCTCCAGCCGGGCGTGGACCTGACGTGTTACGCTGACGACACGCTGGTCACGGCCCGGGGGAGTTCGTACAGGGAGGCAGCGTTGCTGGCGACGGCTGCGGTCTCACAGGTGGTGAGCCGCATCCGGCACCTCGGCCTGGAGGTGGCCCTCAACAAGTCGGAGGCCGTGATCTTTCACGGTCCTCGGCGGGCGCCGCCGCCGGGATCACACATCGTGGTCGGGGGGGCCAGAATAGCTGTCGAGTCTACCATGAAGTACCTTGGATTGGTGCTCGACAGCCGATGGGATTTTGGCCCTCATTTCCAGCGGCTGGCGCCCAAGTTGTTGGGCGCGGCTGGGGCGTTGTCAACGCTGCTTCCCAATCTGGGGGGCCCGAGCGCCGTCTGCAGGCGGCTCTACGTGGGGATCGTGCGATCGATGGCCCTTTATGGGGCCCCGATCTGGGCGGCAGACCTGACGGCCGGAAGCATCGCCGTGCTGCGAAAGCCGCAACGAGCGATGGCCGTCAGAGTCATCAGGGGATATCGCACGATCTCCTACGAGGCGGCTTGTGCACTGGCCGGATCCCCGCCCTGGGACCTGGAGGCGAAGGTACTCGCGTCACTGTACCGGTGGCGCGAGGAAGCGCGGGCGCGGGGCGAGCGACCGATGCAGCGACACATGGAGCTGCGTCGGTCCCAGCTTCGCGAGGTCCTGGTGGCGGAATGGCGGGACAGGCTTTCGCGCCCTACCGCCGGCCTCGCCATCATCGAGGCGGTCCGGCCAGTGCTCGAGCGCTGGCTCGGGAGAAGGCACGGCTCCCTGTCGTTTCAGGTGACGCAGGTGCTCTCGGGGCATGGTTGCTTCGGGAAGTACCTGTGTCGCATAAACAGGGAGCCGGACGCCCGGTGTCACCACTGCGTCGACTGCCGGGAGGACACGGCGCGGCATACGCTGGCGGAATGTGCCGCTTGGGAGGGGCTGCGCCGTGCCCTCGTCTCAGAAGTAGGCAGTGACCTGTCGCTGTCGGCCGTGGTCGAGTCGATGGTCGACAGCGCAGAGTCCTGGGACGCGGTGGTTTCCTTCTGCGAAAGTGTCATGTCGCAGAAGGAGGCTGCGGAAAGGGAGAGGGAGATCTCAACCTCCCACCCTGCCCGCAGCAGGCGCACCGGGCGTCGGCGAAGGGCGGACAACGCCCTCTTCCGGCCCCCCTAAATGGGTCCAGGGGCGGCAGACTCGGGGACGTCTGTCGCCCCCCACATACACCAGGACCCGAGGTGGCGGCGCGTAGTGTTCCACGCGCGCCCCTCTAAGACGTCCGGGGGGGAGTCTAACACCTCACTCCCCCCCCTGACCCGAGAAGTGGCCCGCTGCAGCGGGCCGGCACCAGCCGGGGGTTGCGGAAGTATCTCCAGTTCCCGCGACCCCCGACGTAGGTGTGAGATGGAACACCGGGGTGGTTTTTAGTCAGTAAGAGTCTGACAGACCCCTCCGCCCGCCCCAGGGCGGAGGACATCCATGAGGATTTTCCACCCCGTACCAAAAAAAAAAAAAAAAAAGGGTGTCGCAGCCATGTCACAATAATGTGGCCCCGTAGACAATGTCATAATATGGCCCCGCAGGCTATGACGTTATATGGCCCCGTATTTTTGAGTCTCAGACATGACGGGCGAGTCATGTGAGGTGTGACGTGATGACGTCACCGGTTAATTAGGTGCAGACTCACATGTTTCTTTTTCAGTGTTTTCTGTTTGATTATCTATGATAATTTAAAGGATCTAATCCTCAACAACAAGTGTTCGGTTCAACCATCGAACAACGAATGGAATCATTTCACCGCGCTTTTTCAAACGTCCAAAAATGTCTTAACAAAGTGTGGTCATACCTAACTCTGATTCGATACAATTTAATATTGAACAAGAACAATAATAACTAAATTTAATACTAGTATATTGTATTATGCAGGCTCAACTCGAACTCGAACCTCCTAACATTAAATATAAGTAAAACTAACTACCTGCCTTACTCAGAGACGTCACTTAATAACAATGGATCATTAACTTTAATCGACAAACATAAATTGGAACGCTGCCAGTCAAAAATATGACAGATTGAGAAGCCAAGTTATGGTGCCTGGTCGATTTAAGTTAATGATTCATTATTATTAAGTGACGTTTCTGAGTGTGGCAGTACATCCCATTAGCAATTCGACGCAACACTGCGCCCCCAGATGCTTTCTCTGTGATTGCACACTCGTGCGACTCTTTGGAAAACTGTGCCTGTCCACCACTCACTAGAGCTGACAGTGTAAGGTATCGTGGTGTGCAAATTGATAATGGACTAAGGTGGGACAAACAAACTGACGCGGTTATCCCAAAAACCAGCAGTGGACGTCTTTCGGCTGAAATGATGTTGATGATGATCTATAGAATCCAAGGCGAATATATCAAGATTTTATTACAATCAAAACTACAAACCTATTAGGTACTAATTCTTTCTTTAAACTGACAAAATTCCTAAATTTTGAGGGCACATACCTTAAGTAGGTTTCCATATAAAACCGATTTGCGGTGAGAAACACTCAGATTATAAGTCATAACAAGCACATTTTAGCTGTGACTGTGAGTGTTGCTAGGTAATCGGGAAGAAAAAATTGACCCACAGGCGAAAAAAAATAGTGGACACATGTAATTAGCGGGGTATTTAATATTTTTTGGTTTTTCACTCGATCGTTCATCTATTGGGGGTTGTTCATCTTTTGGTGCCCCTACCCTAATAATCTTATTTTTACATTTTATACATTCATTTTCATTTAAAAGGGGCAACATTTTCCCGACAAAAAAAATATATTTGATAAACTTTAAAATCTTACTGAAATACTCGAAAATATTCTGAGTGTGGGCCGGCCACTCTCCGGAAAGTACTGATTGTTGTAGGGTAAGGCCGCCAAAATTGTCAATTGTTTTGTGTGACATTTTTGTCGCTTTTTTTTTGCAATATCTTGTGGTAAAAATATCCAATAAATTGTGGAGAATATCTGAATTATATATATACCGACGAAAATTTATATGATAGTACCCTGCTATAATAATAATATTGTAGCGAAAATCCTTAAACTGACTTGTTTTATCGATAGTTTAAAATAAAACAATGACTTTTGCTTTTGTGTTACGATTTATTTGTGTGACGAATTTTTAACCCAAAACTACTATTTAAAGACCCATAGTAGAAAACGCAGTTTTATTATGGCAACACTATCATCTACAAAATTAAAAAAAAAAGACAGCCATATTGTTTCGTCAGCAAAGGAGCTTAAAGTGCGCCTGTATTCTTTGTTTGTGTGATAAAAAATATATTTAATGTGATTTCTGAGGTAAGAAACTGATATTTTAATGTTAAAGTATAATATTTGTTGGCGATGAGGCCCAAAGTATACTTAAGATCACCCATTAGTGTCTAATTGTAATAAATAATCGAAATATAACCTAAAATTGTTGTAAAAATGTAGCTTTTGTGTTGCATTTGTGTTACGCCTGTGTCACTTTGTGTTATATTTGGGTTATTGTAACACAAAAGTATGTGTCGCGCCGCATGCATAACGGTAATTGGACTAATTTTTTAGAGTAGGTATCTAACTTATCTGAGTGTGATTTTGTATGTATGATTTTATATACTGTAAATCAGCTTGGTGCAAGTTAAGCTTACTTAACCTAATTTATTACGTTTTACTTATCTATACTAATATTATAAAGAGGTAACATTTGTTTGTAAGTTTGTCAGTTTGTATGTAGGGGGTAATCTCCGGATCTACTGAACCGATTTTAAAAATTCTTTCGGAAATTAGAAGCTACGTTATCACTGAGTGCTATAGGCTATATTTTATTTAAAAAAAAATAGGGGTCAGTAAGATATTTGGGTTTGTTAAGTTTTATTGTATTTTTTTAAATGTATGTAAATTATTAAAGGTACACAAGTACATCGCTTAAATATCGTATTTCATTACTCCTATAGCACTGCATGTCCAATTTTTTTTAAATCTTTTATTTATTTATGTTATATATTTGACCATTATGAAACCACCTTTACCCAAAAGATGTGTTACTTTTGGGTTTCAATTGTGTAACGGTAACACAAAATCTGTTGTGTTACTTTTGTGATATAATTGACAATTTTGGCGGCCTTACCCTGTAACACTTTCAACATGACCACTCCACGCGCCATATTTTTCGGTATTCCTACACCATACCGCGTGCATAATGTATGGGCTTAGCGGGCCACAGTGAGATTCGGTTTTACTATTATATGTGATGGGATAACTATTGGCCCGACAACCAGTAATGTTTTTAAGTTAAAACATTGCTTTAAATGTATTGCAGCCATACCTACTGTTGGAGTTTTCTCGACGTAGACCATGTGACCATACTCCGGTAGTTGATGTAGGTAATATTATCCCAAACCACAAATCTGTTTGTGTGCATCAGAAAAAAAATACGCACGAAATAAGCACGAATCATTGTAATTGATCGGCAAACGACAGCAAACGAGGTTTTACCGTGATTTTTAAAATAATTGTCTAAAATAAATGAGTTTGTACAAGGAACTGAAAAAAATTGTGAATATTGAGCAATATCCTTTATTTTCATAAAATAAATATCAGTTAAGTTTTTATTCAAACACTGGTGACAAAAAATTGTTGAAGTGAACCGATTTTGTACTTTTTTATTACTGTTTTTTAATATCTAATAGTAATATTTTCGTTATTTTGGCTCTGTATAATATCCTGTTGGAAAAACGCATAAAACATAATATTTAGGCATACCTACTGTAATGGTTGTATTCGTCCTGCAAGTTAACTCTGACGTCTATTTTCGTAAAACGCTATGAAAGGATTGTCTGCGCTTGAAAAACCATAATTAAAAATGATTCTTTTGCCACAGTATAAGTAATAGTTTTTGCTCTGTAGTTCTCTAAATCAAGACTTAATCTTTTTAAAACTGTAATTGTCTTTAAAAAGCTTGAGAGGTGTCAAGGGACACCCGGATGGAACGAAGTTCCTTTCGATTAATTAGTGAAGGAATTGTAATAAAATTTTATTTTTTTTAAGTTATAATAATATTTTTTTTTATTATTAACAAATATAATGTAATTAAAAGACAATTTAATTAAACGTGCCCGTTTATGTATCGAGCGAAATGGACTCCATATTGAGCAGTTGCTTCGATACAGGGAAGTGTAAATTTTATACCTAATAGGTAAGTTTTTTAATTATGCCAAAGTTGATTAAAACTGTGTTTGTGAATAGTTCTAATTTATTTAAATAGGTTACCTATAGCACCTATAGGTACTACGCCTGCCTGCCTTTCTTTTTCTAGCAAAAGAGTACCTACTCACTTACCTACTTACAACTACAAATAATTCGCCAATGATAAAAGTAAGTACCACTACCTACCTAGGTACCCACCTAAGCTCCCACTGGCTTAATTTAAATCAAATCAAAAAAAATATTATTGTCGCTAGTAAAACCTAGAGAAAAGTACTCTGTGACCTAGAGCGATAAGGTGCAGTGGTTACCTACTGACGACCGCGATCGATAGAAAGCTCATGATTACCAAACCCAAACTTTCAATAGGTACCTACTAAACAAAACATAGAAGTAGGTACAGTAACTACCTACCTACCTAACCTACGTATTCTATGGCTTAATTATCGACTTAAAATTTACACTCGTTTTCACAATCCACACAGTCTCACAGTGAAAGGTGGACTTATCTCGTAGGTCGTTATCATCGGAATTATCACGCAATGATAATTCCGATGTCATTGAGGTAGGTACCGCCACTATTTGAGCGAATAAACTTAGGTACTAAACATATCGCCGTAGGTACCTAGTTCAAAGAGTTCGCCGCGCCGCCTTTAAATACATAAACATATTCTACGAAAAGCGAATTCGGACTTTATTTTGTAAACGTAAACGGTTAAAAATTGAAATTTTTCCAAACTAGGTATGATAAAATTATTCTGAGAAACGTATAGGCAGGTGCCCGACCGGACAATAGGAGCTATGTGCAACCGAATTTCACGGTTAATGTGTAAAAATAAGGTTTTAATTCGCTCCAATATTTTCATAGAAAAGCCGCGATTCAACTAATAATGAACTCTATTTGACAGTTCCAACGATTCAATTTTTCTGTTCGAATTGTCTGCGTTTGTGAAGTAATAAAAATAGCAAAAAAGTGTCGTGACAACTTTTCGTAAGAATTTTTTCCGTCTAGCCCCCTTTCACAACGCGCGATAAGGAACTTCGTTCCAATAATCTGATCACACCATTACGATATTGCTCTGGGCAAAACGCGAAAACATGAAGTTTTCGTCACGAATCGAATACACGCTCTTAAGAGTTTATTGATTGTGAACACAGGTTCAATATTATGCTTAGCTATCTGAGTCGCACTTATGCACTATAGGCACTTTAGCGAAAATAATTGAGTTGTTACTTATAACGTGTTTTGCTGTATAAGCATTTTTGGCACGTGCTCACACATTACACATATTAAAATAATGCCTCTTTTGGACATTTTCGAAAATGTGGCAGTTTTTGCAGTCAAACCATTGCCCGTTTAGGATCACCTTAAGGCGCTAACAAGCGACTTTTGCAGATTTTAAACTGACAATCACGTCAAAATATGTAGCGTAAATGATTTGAAAAAAATATATTATGTTAAACTAGAACATTATCTTAACCATTTAGTAGGTGAATATTTTTGATTAAGTTCATATTAAATAGTTTAATTAAATCGTCGGACGCGAACAAAACATTGATAATCACATAAAATCTACTAGGAATATTTAAACGAAACTTTTACTATCTTAGAGACAATTTTAATATCTATCTTTTAGTATACGCCTTTTTTTAAGTTAAAGAATACAATCTTTTATTTAATTTTTTCGACTAAACTTTGGACGCAGCGCATATTAATTCTCTGGTCGCTCAAGGTCGCCGGCGTATATAGTCGCCTTAAGGAACACACTGTATGTACACTCGGCGACAATATTCCGGTGTCAGCTGAGCTCCAATTGTGTGGACGTTCCGTCGTCGGAGGACTGGTAATGTATATCTTGATGTGTCGCCGTGTGTACAATGCAATCAAAAAAGCCTTAAAGTAGCTCTTTCGGTCAAGGAGCGTCGCATTCAGTCGTCACATTGCAGTGCAGGCGGCTGGCGTCAGATAACTTAATTAATAACAAATGTTAATGAACATTATCGTCGGACAGTGAACTAGTGTTGTGTAGGTTCGATTCCCGCTGAGTGTAACGGATTAGTGAATTATAAAGGTCAGTTTTTTCACATTTATAATACTTATTGTTCAGCCGGCGTCAGAATCAAGCTTTAGCTAAACCTACCAGTATAAGCAGACCAGCCATAGTGTCTGACTATCGTATATATAAAAATCTTCTGTGCGTGTGTTTGAAAGTGAACTCCTCCTAAACGACTGGACCGATTTTGATGAATTTTTTCGCGGGTGTACCAGTGTATTCGTGAATGGTTTAAATTCACAAGTGGACCCGGTAGGTGGCGCTGCAGTCGAGTTGTAGGACTTTTTTATTTTAAGGGCAGGACAACGTCTGCCAGGCCCGCTAGTACTAAGTATATAATTATATATTTACATGTATAGTTTTTTTGATTACCGTCAAACGGGGTGACTTTGAAAACAAGAGGTAACTTTGATAATTACCCAAAATTCTAATATTTTTACTCGTAAAATAAATACAGCCGATTATTATTTTAATCTTATATTAAGAATCCAAGTCATTACGCCATGTTTTCTAAACGGTGTAACACACTAAAGATAGTTGAAAGTGGAAAAAATTACGTTTAAAGTTAACTCTGAATATTGGTCAAAAATACGTTGTACGTCGGGGTGAATTTAAAGCAGCAATGCAAATTAAAATTATTATTAAAATTGTTATCAAAGCAGCCCCATTTTCAATAGGTATCAATTTTAAGTAAACAAAGTTAATTGTGTTTTCATTCAAAAAGTCATTATATTATTTTTTTTAGATTTTTTATTTTAATATTGTAAAAGCTATGTAGGTTTTTATTTGAAAACTAATCAATCTTACCCCGTTCGACCGGTACATGTATAGTAGCCGTTTGGGGTTGAGTCCCTTGGGTCCTGCCTGTGGTCCGAGTGCTCATCTACTTTTTAAGGAACTTTCCAAAGGTTGGTTGACAATTCCCGTGATCCAAGATCTGGTTTTTACCTCGGACAGAGGTAAAGCAGTAGGCAAACCAGTCTCTTGGGCACATTCTCAGATGACGGCGTTGTTCAATATATATAGGTTTTTCTTTTTTACTATTTGTGTAAATGTTTTACATTGTTCTGAATTATTGAATTCTAGCTTTTCCCCGCGACTTCATCCGCGTGAATTAAATTTATTAAATAGTAGCCTATGTCCTTCCCTGGGGTTCAACCTATATTCATACCGACGACTGATGACGACAGGGTTGGCGCAGTGGCTGAGCCATCGACTGCTGCTCAGCGTGTTGCGGGTTCGATTCCCGCCCAGGGTAAATATTTGTGTGATGAGCACTTGTGTTTGCCTTTTGTCTGGGTGTTGTTTATTTATATATGTATGTATTTAAAATGTATTTGTGTATGTATATCAGCTGTCTGACACAGTACAGGGTCTCCCTAGTTTGGGGTCAGATGACCGTGTGTGAAATGTCTCCACATATTATTGTTATTATATTATTATAATATCAATTTTCATCAAAATTGGTTCAGCCGTTACATCGTGGAACCGTAACAGACAGAATTACTTTAGTATTTATAATCTATATATATAAAAGGCAAAGGTGATCGACTGGTGTATCAACGCACAGGCCAAACCCTTAAGGCTAGAAAATTGAAATTTCGTACACGTATTCCTCATATGACGAAGGCATCCACTAAGGAAGGATTTTTCAAAATTCAACCCCCAAGGGGGTGAAATAGGGGATACAATTTTGTATGAAACTTTTTATATTTCTTGGATATATTTGCATTACCTAGGTAGGTAATGCAAATATACCTAGGTACCTACCTAGGTAGGTAGGTATAAGTAGGGTAGGGTACCTACCCTACCTAGGTAGGTAGGTACATAGTATGTAGGTAGTATGTCGATTCTGTAAAATTCAAACAACAACTCGCATCTCACATCGCTATTCACTCTCACTTCGCATAAGGTTCAAAATGACCTTGATATATTTGATACTTTGAATCGGGTTCGAGTGCGAAGTGAACGTCGAAGTGACGGGGAAATTACCTTACAGAATGCCACTTCTTACGTCATATCATACTTTATCTGTCAAAATCTCCCTGTCAATTTAGTTCAACTCGCTGACACGATCGCAAGGGTGGCGCTAGTGTAAATTCGAATTATCAACCAAGTTTGAAGAATGCCAATCAAGAAACTCACACGGATTCAGATTCGAAGTTTAGAATGAGGTCTTACAATATCACACCCAAGGGTTGGTTATTTAAGTTGACGTATTGTACAATCAACAGCAAAAGTAGATGATCAAAATCAGAAATTCAATACTAATTTACTAACACAAATTTATATAATTCATTACTAGTTTATTTATTAAAAGTATGTGATTATCACACACATACTTTTGAATCACTTCGACGCCACACAGTTCTGACGCAAAGTCCGTTCATTAGTATTGAATTTCTGATTTTGATCATCTACTTTTGCTGTTGATTGTACCAGTTATTAAGACAATTTTTTGTACTAAGACACACAAAGTTCTGGAGATATTGAAGGACAAAGTAGCAATTTCTAAATTAAACTTTGCCGTTCAATACCCGAACTCCGATACCAGTTATCAGTACGCACTTGATTGCCTTGATGCCGATCCATCATGTTCGTGATCGGAAGCCGTCGGTTGGGACTGGACATCTATTAGCTGCCTTGGTTTTCTTTTTTTGTTTTTGTGATTGTATTTTTCTTTAGACCATACATGACTTGTTACATTGTTCTCACATTGTACCCCTAGATTCATCTTGAATGAGAGTGTTCATGGAGTTTCGTGCTCGTTCATCGACATCGCCGCACCGTTGCTAGCCTTTCGGTCTTTTATCGGGTACATTTCGGAGAGTGTGCTTTGGAATTGCATAATTTAATTCCCCCATCCCCGTTCCATCATCGGACGAGCAGAGATACGGCGAAGCGTCACCGCTATATGGTTGAAGTTCCACGGTCTCGAACCAAGCGCTTTGACTCCACATTTATTGTGCGAACTGCCAGACTGTGGAATTCCCTGCCCGCCTCTCTGTTCCCTGAAAAGTATAATCTGGGTATCTTTAAGGCACGAGTGAACCGGTTCATCTTAGGCAAGCGTGTTCCAACTTAGGCCGCATTATCACTTACGATCAGGTGAATTGCGGTCAAACGCAAGCCTATTTAATAGTAAAAAAAAAAAAACTATTTGGAACGAGCAACTAGCTTCAAATTTCTGACTGGAAATAGTTTATTAAAAATAAATGATTTTAAGTTTGAGTTTGGGTCCATGGATAGTCAGTGGATTTCTATGTGTGTCCTAGTAGAAAATAATAGTCCTTATATTTTGTTCAATACTGTTATAGTTACTTCGTGGTACATTTATATGTGTTTTAAGTCTCGGTCACGTATTACCAGTCACCTTATTTAAAAGTTGTTTATATTCATATCGTCATTTAGCGACAGTCAAAGTAATGTATGGTGTAGCAGTCTGTCGTATTGTAGCTTTTGTGTACGACTAGTTGGAAATTCAATAATGATAATTGAATATGCCAAGCGTTTTCCTAATTGTAATTAAATTAAAAATTTAAAAAACTTCCAACGCAAAATATAAAGGCAATTATTTAAAAAGTAAAAAATAATATCTTTTGTTGAGCCATCAAATGTTTGTTCGTTGAAATGGCGCTATAATGTCGCGGCGCGGTACCGCTACGTTAGCAATAATTAAATAGTTAAAATAGCGAACTCATGGTAACAAGATTTGCAACAATTTTTTTATCGTATCGAAGCAAGTTGATCGGAAATGCTGGTAAATTAAGATATAGTCAATGAAATGAAGGGTCTGACTTACGCGGTACCCCGCCGCGACATTATAGCGCCATTTCAACGAACAAACATTTGATGGCTCTACAGAAGATATTATTTTTTACTTTTTAAATAATCGCCTTTATGTTTTGCGTTGGGGGATTTTTTTATGTTTGTCCATTCATAACTTTTTACAGTGGAGTCCGATTTCGATGATTCTTTTATTATTAGAAATTGTATAGGTAGGTTCCTCAAACTTGGTTCCATATTCATTTCAAAAAATGTTCCACCTATAAGGGTGGAAAATTAAGGGATGACTTAATTTGTTTGGTGTTACAGTTTCATAATTAATTTGAATGATAAGATTGAAGTAGTCAAAATCTAAAATTGATTTTTTTTCCCTAAAAAGTTTACCTAAAAACTGACCTAAAAAGTTTTTGCATTTGTAAAATTGTACTGTGTGTGCATCACACATCTCCGGAACACTTACATCATCTGTGCCAATCTGACGAACAACTCGTCGACCCTACGGCTATTACATTACTTAATACAAAAGTGGATATTGTCGTTTTTCATGAAATGTAATGCGGTCAAGTTCGGTTCGTCCCCGCGCCGACCTGATACCGGCGCGATACCGGCCCGACACCGGTCCGGCACCGGAGCGCACGGCCTTGTGGGGAATCAGGTTACAATGAAGGTCAGGGGCTGCGTCCACCGACAGGTTGTAATGATTGAGCGAGCTGAAATTAGGCATTTTTCATCTCTTACTACCAGAAAGCTAAAGAAAAGGACGACGACAGACAAAAAATAATTTAGAGATGTCAAATTAGTTTTTCCCTTGAACTTCGCAGTGTTTTTAATCAATACGTTCTGAAATGACAACTATAATTGTATGAACATTTTAGATCAAGTTAAATTGACAGCTCTTAATAATATATGTCTCTTTCTTGTTTTATTGGACAGAAAGAGATATAAATAGTTAAAAATTAATTTAGTTCGTGCACAACAGAATTGGCACCAATGTCGCTTAACTTTAAAGTTACCATTTACGAGGAATGTCTTTCATTAACTTGAATAATGGCGGTTGAGAGCATGTCATGCTCACTTGAATGTCTCGCTGATGGTAGCGCATGTGTTGAATCATTCGGTTCCCTTCAAAATTGAGCTAAATGGTGCGGTCCGTGCGTCATGTTCGTGAACGGGCGCCGTTAGTTAGGACTGGTCATCTCTTACTGCCACACTCAGAGACGAAGTTATGTTGATCAATTACAATTACAGTTGTAATTGACCAACATAACTTGGAACACTGTCAGTCGAAATGATTGTGGTTGACTTGTGCCAAGTTATGTTGGTCATTAAAATTAATGATTCATTACTATTAAGTTATGTTCCTGAGTATGGCAGTTAGCTGCTGCCTCGGTTATTCTAAATTGAATAGTTAAAAAAAAAATGATTTAACTGTTTGTAAAAGCATTAAATAATGAAATTAGAATTATAGTAAGTTAAATAAATTATTAAGTATGATTTTATACTAAGTCATTCAATATTCGGCAATCTCTAATGACGTCACTACTGGTACCTAAGTATTTTAAATGAGATAGAAAAATGAGATATTACATGCTCCCGTTAATTATTTCTAATAAATCAAATATTAATCATGAGGATGTGATGTATGTTGCGAGGTGGCGTCGCTAGGGGCGCTGCTTAGCCGCTAACATAAGATTATATGTTTATCTAGACCTCTTTTAACGTACACGACCTGTTACATTGTTCTCACATTGTACCCTAGATTCAATATGAACGATGTAACCGTTTGTAACATAATATTATTGATTATAAAATAGCGTTCATGGAGTTCATTGCTCGTTAAACTTACTGTTTGGAACGAGCAACTAGCTTCAACTTTCTGACTGACTGACAACTCAATTTCACGCCGAGGGTGTCATAGAAGGCGTCTAAGGGAAAATTCGGAAGTCGGACAGCAGCGGCTTCCGTGTACTTAACAACTTCACTGCGATCCCCAAGACGCCGGTCAATCGTGGGGAACTGGGGATTATGGCACTCCCCCCTCCCTCTGGAGGAGTTCTTTATTCAGACAGTAGACGTCTTCTGGCTGATGATGATGCTGATGTACAGTCAGCAACAAAAGTAGATTGACACTATGACATTTTCATATCCTCTAAAAACACACAAAAACAAATACGATGTAAGAAATACTTTACGTCATAGTCAAGAGTCTATTTTATCTTGATTTTCTATCCTGTCCGTATTTCCTTCTGGTCAAGAATTATGATTTAAAAATCTGAAGTATGAATGGACTTTTGTTGCTGACGGTACCTACTTATTTGATATTGTTTCCTCAACCCTTAGATTACAGTTTAGATTACATTACTAAAAGACGACGGCAGATGATGTAGCATACCGAATGATACATCAACTGTCGCCTTTTCCCAAGTACCTATAGCTACTAGGTCGGTTTCGAGTCGTACTGGATGCAGCTGAATACCAGTGTGTTTAAGGCGCGTCCCTGTGCAAAACGCAGCGCTAGCCGTTTATTGTTCAGTTTTTCGGACCCAAATACTCTTTATCCAAAAGAAATATCAACAAATAAAAAATAGATTAAGTTTCTACATAATCTTGACTCCAAAATGGTAGATCTGATTTTTGTTTACGAAGTATAGTATTTAACTAATCTCCTCACAACTAAACCACAGAAATGAGAAATAATTATTGAAAACATGCATCTTCTCGGCAAGTAACCATTAATTCAATTTTTTACTAACACTAATGAATAGGTAATTTATTAATGAACATTTTGGTAGAATTCTTTTTTTCAAAATCCCAGAATGTGATTTTATAAAGATTTAATTCTAAAATCTGAGCATATTTCGCTACTGTATCTCTTGCGCGGCGCAAAGGGAACGAATGCTCAAGGTTATTTGCTCAGGGTACCGCCGCGACTTTGAGCGACCAGAATCGTATGCGCTGCGTCCAAAACTCTCAAAGTTTAGTCAAAAAAATAAAATAAAAGATAGTATTCTTTAATTAAAAAAAAGGCTACTAAAAGATAGATAACAAAATTGTCTGTAAGATAGTGAAAGTTTCGTTTAAATATACCCGGTAGATTTTGTGTGATTATCAATGTTTTGTCCGCGTCAGACACAACTTCACGAGTTAATTAAAATATTGAATATGAACTTAATCAAAAATATTCACATACTAAATGATTAAGAGAATGTTCTAGTTTAACATATATTTTTTTCAAATCATTTACTCTACACTCACATTTTAACGTGATTGTCAGTTTAAAATCTGTAAAAGGCCTGAGCGACTGCCTATCTGACCTCTACAGCCCAGTTACTCTCTATACCCCTTGGTAAGACTGGTTCTCAGACATTCTAGCTTCTGACTACCCATAACGACTGCCAACGGTCTACGAATGACAACCGGGACCAACGGCTTTACGTGCTTACCGAGGCACGGAGGGAACTCGGTATGAAATGAATGGTCACCCATCCACCTACCGACCGCGGCAAGCGTAGCTTAACCATGATTTACTTAGCAATGAGCCCCACCTAACGTAGGTATGTTATATTGAACTTAAATAGTTGGACCATAAACGTGTACTTACTCATACTCGCACGTGCTGTAATAATGCTAACGACTCAAATATAATACGTTTATAAATAAAACAAACATTCTGCTAGTTTGCACGTTTGGCTTTACGAAGAAAATACTTCGTCGGACACGGAGTTGGTAATAATGGAGTGATAACGTACCTACCTACCTCGCCGCACGCGTGAGTACTTAACATCTGAAATAATATTTCCTGATCTCGTGATCTAAGCGAGACGTTTCAATTTATTTTTCGGACGAAAATAGTTTATTACTTTTTGTTTGATTTTTCTTTTTTTGGCGGGGTTCAGTTACATACATCATTTAAAAGAATCAAATAGAACGGGTTTAAGAAAATGTATACAACCAGCTTGACTATATCTCCCGTAAGCCTGTGAAATCCTATGAGAATAGTCGCCGCACGTACGGTCTGCTAACACTCGCTAAAAAGCGTCAAGTGCTGGAGATGTTTGCTTTATGAAACACACAGTAAACGTTCTGATTACCCGGAGTAAGTCACACAGGTCACTTCCAACACTCCTCCACGGTGTATTCGTCACACACCAATGCTACACGTGTCTCGGCGCTCGACTAATTATGCCAAAAATGTACACTGACACGCATTGCTCTAATTTTTAACAGAGATTTCTCTGAAGTGGATATATTTAGTTGTACCTAAACCTACATTCTAAGCTAATAATTAAAACCATAAAAAAGACAAATGACAAACACCTAGATTCTAGACGATTCAACTAAATAAGTAACTACATAGTAATTATTATTATTTTCAGCCTGTATTGTCCCACTGCAGGGCAGAGGCCACCCTTTCTTCTTTCCAACCCTCTCTGTACATTTTAAATTTAACTATAGATGACTACACTAGTAATCATAATTTTTTAGTGCATGGCAACTGTAGTTATATTTAATATGAATTTTGTATGCCTCAATGGCGGGACATAGCTGAACTGTCTATACCTATACACAACATCCTATGAACCTATGATTCACAATAAATGATTTTGATTTGATTTTGATTTGACTTAGTAGTAGCAGTATGAATGGCTGGTGTCTACAACTCCACGTCTCAGCGTATTTTGCGTACAGATATAATTACGGGCACGTAAGTTGCCTAGAGATGTTGTAATAATTCAATAATTCAACTTTTTAGAATGTAGGCAATGTTGAGCACGTAGGCAATGTTACAGCAGTTGACGGTACATGATAAGAAGTCGCGATCTCTGGGAGATGCCCACGTTGAGTAGTGGACGGCAATAGGCTGATATAATCATGATGATAACAAGTCACTAAGCAACATTTTTAAGTTGCATTATTTGAAAACCAGTATCAGCGATGAAGAAGCGACCTTACTTAAACATATTAATATACAATAGTAACCGAAAGTAACTATTTACAAGCATGGGAAACATAAAGGAATCCTTACGGTGACAGCTAAATTTGAAGAAATTTGTTAAAAAAAGGCGAGCGCTCAATCGGCCAGTCAACTGAAGTAAATTTTGGACCACCTCAAAAACTTTAATGTGAACATTGACTCCTAGGATCCCATTTTCATATTTCTGGTCGTGTTTTAAGCATTTGAATACATAAATAGTTGTACATACAGTCCACGTTTGATAAGAGTAAGTAGCTAGCTGCCAATCCTATAAATACAATGGATGAATGTTTTATAAATTTAGTTGCCAATAAACAAGAAAAAAAAATAAGAAGAGAAGACTAACTACTCGCCAAAGTATTACTAAACTATAATCTACACACCCGAGTGCACCACGAAGAAGAATAACCAACGTATCTGTTCACTTGGACAGTTCGCAATCTAGTAAAATAACATCCCTTGTATGTAATGATCAATCATCATCATCTGCGTAGTATTTTCCCAACTATCTTCTTAACTGGATGCAACTGATGATACCAGTGCTCTACATGGAGCGACTGCCTATCTGACTTCCACAACACAGTTACTGGGGAACACTATATCCCTTGGTAAGACTGGTTGTCAGGCTTTCTGGCTCCTGACTACCCATAACGGCTGTCAAAGATCTACGAATGACAGCCGGGACCAACGGTTTTACGTCCTTTCCGAGGCACAGAGGCTCTGTACGAGTTTTTACTTAGCCACAATCCCCTCTATGCAATGATCAACGTACACTATTATTAACATATGAAACACGAATTTAAATGTTTAACGTCTACGAGCCGCACCTTCCGCTTAGCATTCCATTCGCTCGTCACTCCGTGTTTCGATGAACAAGAATTTACTTAAACATGTCTTTCACTAAGATTACTTATTTATTTTGTATCCTGACAGTACGTGGATTATAAGACGTGTCAATAACAAAGTGTGGAGTTATTGTACGTTACAGTGGTTCGTAGGTTCTGTGCCTTTTGCTTGTTAGTATAAATAATGTTTACGGCCGCGTTTTATTTTGTGCGGTCGGTAACGTTGCGATCCGCGAGGATTGGAATCTAGAGGTGTTTCTAACAGACTTCTGAATCTTACAAGTAACGTATCCTGCAGGGAACACTGGAAGACTTGCACAATCATGGACCCAGCGCTAGCAGTCGAGCTGGAAGCGCTGTCTCACCAGAAGGCGATGAACGAGGCGACGGCGCGCGGAGACTCTGATGTACAGCAGTTCTACCGAGGAGCTGTCGTGTTCCTGACGGGAGGCTCCGGCTTCCTCGGCAAGCAGCTCATCGAGAAACTCTTCAGGTGAGGGAATCAACCATTGCCCTTTTGATGGCTTACTTTTAAGGGTTTTGTACCCAAAGGGTAAAAACGGGACCCTATTACTAAGACTCCACTGTCCATCTGTCTGTCCAGCTGTCTGTCACCAAGCTGTACCTCATGAACCGTGATAGCTAGACAGTTGAAATTTTCACAGATTTTTGGTTTTTGTAGATTTTCTCAAAAAGCGCTAAACAAATTTCCATTTGTTTTAAACCAAACCCGCATCAAAATCGTTTCAGCCAAACGAAAGATAACCGCGGACAAACATACGGTATTCAAACCGAAAACCTCCTTTTATTCTGAAGTCGGTTAAAACATTAAAAAGTAAAGACTACGAATTACGAGACAGTTTGCTGTAGCTCTACACATATTGATGTACATTAATTATGTGACACTGTTTTGTACACATTAATGTAAAACATGCTAAAATAAACTGTTTACTCTCCAGAGCCTGTGATATTGACAAGATCTACATGTTGTTACGACCGAAGAGAGGCATGACCATCCACGAGAGAGTGCAAGAGATGCTGCAGGACCCGGTGAGTACCACGCGGTAATAAATTGCAATGTCTTTTTTTAGGATGAAAACAACCAATAAAATATTATTTTATAATTTTTCTCTGTCAACACTGAACTAGGTATACACTATGTTGAACACTAACATCAAACTTCTCGTGCCATCTCATTTTCCTATGTTGCATCCTTTGATTATATGTATAATGTCTAGATGGAGCGCCGCCCTACAATCATAACAAAGAAAACGAGTCAACAATTTCAAGTATGTGTGCGTGCAGGCGTCGTTTTACACTGTGCATCTACGTCTCTGTGTGCGTAAATAATGATTATATTTATAAGCAATTATGTATATAATTATACATAAATTAATATTATTACACATATATTAATCATTTATTATTATTGTTACGCATTTGGGCTTTGATTATTTAAGCACTTGTCAGCCAATAGTTGGCTGACACTTTTTGACACGTTTGCGTGCACTTGACGCTCTATCTAGACATTATATATAATCAAAGGTTGCATCATAGTTCTTGACGAAAACTGATCTTAGGATGACGATTTTTGAGGTACGAGAAACTAAAACCAACCCCAGATCCCATGAGATATAATATAATGTTTGTTCTATGCACGGACTATGAAAACAAGGACTCCACGCCGCGCGTATCAAAAGTGAAGCACCTAAAGTACGCCGGACCGAGACGCACACATAGACCGGTACGGTTGGTAGTCGGTACTTTCGGCGCGGAATCCATTTTTTCTAGTCCGTGACCACGGAACTGATAAATAGAGTAAATGTGATGTAAATGTAAGTCTTATACTTACCTATAAAACGCACACTATACGGTTGTGCTGCCGAAGATGTAGATCTATTGCATTGTAAAAACTGAATGCATATATAATAGGGTATTTTACTCTTTACGAGAAAACATCTTTAAATACGTTATTGAGACAATTTAGGCATAAAGCAGTCGGAAAATGTAAGTTTTAGTTCATAAAATAACAAAACCAATTTTTAAATTCAATTCAAAGTTTTCAATATGTCTTACTAAAAATATACTATCATTAATTAAATATTGTATGATATTTCAAAAATAATCTTTGTCAAAGGTAAATGTAGTCGAAAATTCTATCGATGATTTTATTTAACCACATGGTCACCTCACTATCGATAGACAAGGCCGGCCAATCACGGCCAACCAAGTAATCTCCATGGTTGAAGTGTAGAGGACGCAATGCATGCAGTACATTGCAAGCGGACTCGGTCATTGCGAAGATTAAGCAAGTACACATAGGGCAATGTATGTTTTTTTGTAAAATAATGCAATAATGTTGTCTATATTTGGAATTTCATAGTCATCAATACATTTTTATGTTTTTTACAAATAATATTGTAATTAAATGTTATTTTCCACTTACCGATGGAAAGATATACCTCCTCGCTCTATACTTGAAGTCTGACTTTTGGTCTTGCAAGTTATAATTGCACAAGAAGGCATTTTAATGCTGAGATCGGTTCTCCGAAGTTGTCCGTAGCACACTAAACGCGGTGTACGAATGAATCGGTCGAGTTATGAGAGTCGAATCATAATTGTGGCGCGCTTGCCACACCCACATTACCATTCCAATTCTATTTATCTGTTCCGTGTCCGTGACTATGATGTAAATGTGTACGTGAGGCATGTTTGTACAAACGGTCCGGCTTACTTAGGGTGCTTCACTTTCGATATGCGTGGTGCGGAGTCATTCTTTTTTTTCTAGTCCGTGCTTTCAAACTTATAACAAAAATGTATGTAATAATAAAGAATACTGAGATAAAACTAAAAAAAAAAAGAAAACCGCCTTCAAAAACTAAAAAGTGATAAATAACTTTAGCACAGAAACTAAAGTAATGTGTGTTCTGTGCTAAAGTTATTTATCACTTTTTAGTTTTTGAAATCGGTTCTTAAAAAAAAATATGTTCCTCTTCTTAGTATCGCCTTATCATCTAAATCCATTAGGAAACGGCGATACAGTTAAATCAGAGATTGAAAGTCCTCCAAAGATTAAAAAAACAACGTCATCTATGTAATTTTTATGGGATTTTGTTGATTTTTCCAAAAAGGGCTGAACCAATTTCGATAAAATTTAAATGGGACCATTTCGGAATAAACTCCTTTCGAACAAAACAACAATTTTGCAAATCCGTCTTTAAATGACGGAGTTATGCCCGAACATACATAAAAAAATATAAATATAAACATCCGAATTGATAACCTCCTCCTTTTTTTTGTCGGTTAAAAATGACTAAACATTTGTCAATAATATTAGTGCCTGTACAAGATAACCAACTGCTGGTCACGAACTGAACAGTCATTGTCGCGCAACCACACAACGTGAAGTGATCACTACCCTATCATACGCAGGTATACAGCATGGTCAGGAGGAAGAAGCCGGACTTTGCAGACAGGATAGTCCCGGTAGCAGGCGACGTGGCCGAGATCAGGCTCGGCCTCAGTGACCAGGACTGGACCACCGTCACCACTCAGGTAATGTTGCGGATGAATGAAAGAAGATTGTTCTGGTGCGTCTGAACTCTGAAGTATAGGAGAGGAATTTATGAAAGAGATAAAACTTTGTTATGTTTTGTTGTAAACGTAAATACTCGTACTCTTGTGTTTTATGGAATTACATGTCATAGTGACCAAAATAATTACATGTCATAGTGAACAAAATAATTACATGTCATAGTGACCAAAATAATAAAGTTTTCAAATAAAAATAGGTTTACTAAATTATTTTGCTATTATTTCGCCTTCGAGAAATCGAGAGCGCTCGAGAAAACTTGGTGAAATTACGAGCAGTAGGTATTTTGTTTCGGTTTATTTAAAACTTGGTGAAATTACGAGCAGTAGGTATTTTGTTTCGGTTTATTTAAAACTTGGTGAAATTACGAGCAGTAGGTATTTTGTTTCGGTTTATTTAAAACTTGGTGAAATTACGAGCAGTAGGTATTTTGTTTCGGTTTATTTAAAACTTGGTGAAATTACGAGCAGTAGGTATTTTGTTTCGGTTTATTTAAAACTTGGTGAAATTACGAGCAGTAGGTATTTTGTTTCGGTTTATTTAAAACTTGGTGAAATTACGAGCAGTAGGTATTTTGTTTCGGTTTATTTAAAACTTGGTGAAATTACGAGCAGTAGGTATTTTGTTTCGGTTTATTTAAAACTTGGTGAAATTACGAGCAGTAGGTATTTTGTTTCGGTTTATTTAAAACTTGGTGAAATTACGAGCAGTAGGTATTTTGTTTCGGTTTATTTAAAACTTGGTGAAATTACGAGCAGTAGGTATTTTGTTTCGGTTTATTTAAAACTTGGTGAAATTACGAGCAGTAGGTATTTTGTTTCGGTTTATTTAAAACTTGGTGAAATTACGAGCAGTAGGTATTTTGTTTCGGTTTATTTAAAACTTGGTGAAATTACGAGCAGTAGGTATTTTGTTTCGGTTTATTTAAAACTTGGTGAAATTACGAGCAGTAGGTATGTTGTTTCAGTTTATTTAAATAACTTAGACTTTAATGAATATCATGTATACATCATATGATAGGGAAATAAGCCTAGTATGTTGTTAAATTATTTTATTAACAATAAATGCAATAATTGTTCCATGATTGTATTAAATAGATAGTTATTTTTTTTTTCGAATTACTTGTTTGAGCATGTTTTAATTAAAATAGATATACACTAAGGATTTAAAAAATAGATAAGTTTAATCTGTATTCTCTTTTTTTTTTTCTTTATTCTAGCTTTTATGGTAAAGTAGCTATGTAGGTTTTATGTTACGACGGAGCCACGCGGCCGCGCGTTGTTCGGAGCCGCGCGTGTCTGGACGGTAGAGGGGGAAACAGTCGCGCGGGCCGGACGCAAAGGCGGTTAACCTCTGATTATGAAATAAAAGGCAGATAGACCGCGCGAAACACTGAGAGTGCAGCCAAAGAAGCGAATACAAATGCAAAAGCCACTACCTACAATCTCGTATTCGCTTTTGAATTTGTATTTGTTTTTATTAACGATACAGCGTTTCGTGCTAGCACAAAGCGCGTTGTACTTTTTCGGTTTTGAATTTGTATTTGCTTTTTTGATTTCACTGTCAGTATCCCGCACTCAGATTATAAAACAAAAGGCAGATAGACCGAAATGGTCCCATATAAATTTTACCAAAATTGATACAGCCCTTTTTGAGAAAATCAACAAATTCCCAAATAAATTACTTAGACGACGTTTTAGTTTCTTCAATCTTTGGAGGACTTACAATCTCTTTTAAGTGCGTCGCCGTTTCTTTCCATTTATTTATTAATTTCTGCTTTAATTGGAACGGTTAAGATCAGTTATTAATTTCTTGAAAAAGCGCGAGAGGGCGCTGCCTAGCTAGCATTAATATTTGAGCAGCTCTGTATTTTTTGTATTTTAAAAATAGTAAAACGCAATTATATATTCTAAATCTTATGTTATTCAGTTTTTAAAGTATCAGGACATGTGTGAAAGTGTTATCAAACATTAATAGTCAATATAGTGTTTAAAAACCAACGTAGAAAAAGAAAAACAATACAAAACTATAAACCCTAATTAAGTGATTTAATCATCAAAACAATGTAATTTGTGCCGTCTAAAATCGTTCGTAGTGCACGTTCCGTATCGGCAAAAGTGAATATTTACATAAAAAGTGACTTTGGTTCGTCAAACAGTGTACCGAACATGGAAAAAAATTCCTAAGTCATGAGTCATAGTAACGGTTTTACTATAAATTAAACCAAAACGTACTAGAAACGATACCACAATTTCGATAACTACGTAAACGGTCGGCGTGGCTGAGTGTGCACACGAGCCGACATTCATAGATTCGGAACAAGCGGTCGTTGGTTCGAACCGCAGTAAATGTTTGTCTTTTTGTAGATTTCTTAATCATAAAAATCTTAAAGACCAATGTACTCACAGAAACTAATATCCATACAGAGTTACTTGCAGAGTTCAACAGAGGGCGCTTCATTTACTTAAAATGGATCAAGAAATCAACAACATTACCTTTCGTAAAATCTGTCGAACAAGTTCGTTAAATGATCTCACCAATATGGCAAGTAGTAGCAGCACAAACATATTCGACACGACAATGATGAGTATACCAGATAGCCTGCATGATAATAGTGGGGCAATAAATGATTTGAGTGAACAAATAAAAGTACTTACGACACAACTACAAAGCGCTCACCTAGAAATAGAGAACTTAAATAGCGAAAACTTTCGTCTCAAATCTGATCTTCAAAAATCGATAAAAACCATAAATACATATAAACAAATGTGCTTATCACCTGAGAGAAAAAGCAGGACACCGAAATCAGTGCGAAAAGCCAAAATACCGGTTTATAACAAAACTGAGATGAGTTCTCCAATCGATGATCTAGCTAAACCAAACTTCTAGCTACGCGCATACGCAGCCAGTAAACAAGTTAAAAGAGATACATTCTTCTATATCCGTCAATAGTAATAAACCTAAACTTAGTAAAAAACAGCTGGCAGATATCATTGCAAGAACTAAGCAAAAGAATAAATTATGCATTCTAAGCAGTGGCTCCAGACCAGCAGGGCACTTATCCTTGATTGAAGACGTCTTCTCCGACTACTTCGATTTCTGCCATTATTTTATACCAAATGGAAACATAAAGGAACTCTTAAACAACATTGAAATTAAATTGAAAGACTTTACTGATAACGATTACTGTATAATTTGCATTGGAGAAAATGACATAAAATATGAGAGTAATTATATAAACATGATAAATATGATAAGAAAATCGCTACAGAAGGTGGCCCACACCAACAAAATTATCTGTTTTCCGTCGTATATAACAGGAGCGCCGATTTACAATTTCAGAGTGGAGATGTTTAACAATCTGCTTAATCTTGACCTACAAAATAATGACTACGCCTACCCATTTGACAGCAACAGTGAGCTATCACTAGACATGTTCTCCAACACAACAGGAAAAATAAAAAAACAGGGAATTAAACGTATATACGACAGCATTATGAATAATATTGTAATTGATTTGTGCTCATTTGGTCAGTTTGACATAATACCGAATAATAGTAGCATACAAACTGAACCTTATATTGATAAAAACTCACCTCAATTCAAGAAAAAAGAAACCGACAACCAGTTTTTTCTCTGAGAAACATATGTATATCCTACATCAGAATATTGCAGGTTTAATTAACAAGTCTGATGCATTATGTGTAAACTTAGAAGAACTCGTAGACAGGAATAAAATTGTGGACGTTATATGTATCACAGAGCACTTTATGATGGCAGGATTTGAGTCAAACTTATACCTTCCAAATTACAATTTGGCTTCATCGTACAGTAGAACAAATAGTAAAAAAAGAGGAGGAACATGTATCTTACTTAAAAAAGAACATAAATTCAGGGAAATTGCAGAAATCCGCAAATTTTGTCTTGACTGTATATTAGAAGGTTGTGCAGTTGAACTACTTGACTATAAAATTATCATTGTATGTATATATAGGGTACCTAATCAAAATAACTTGTATACATTTTTTCATAAACTGGAAAAACTTCTGACTTATATAGCCAAATTGAATTGTAAAAATATTGTAATGACTGGTGATTTTAATATAGATATTTTAAAACGCAATAATGTAACATTAGATTTTGAATGTTTACTGTTAAACCATAATTTAAAACTGGCTTTACATGAACCAACCAGATTTGCTAGTGGAACTTGCATTGACAATTTTGCACATAACTTTAAAAAGGTATGTAAATCTGAAGTTTTGGAATTGGGCCTGTCGGACCATACAGCCCAATTAATCAAAATTCCTGTTAAAAAAAATCTGACATTGCAGTATTGGCGTACAATGAAACGCGATTATAGCAAGGAAAATATTGAGAAATTTAAAATGTGTATTAGGAGTTTATCGTTCTCGGAAATTTACCTCACGGATGACCCAAACAAAGCTTATCAACACTTTTTAACTGATTTTAAACTTTTTTACGACCTATGTTTTCCCCATACCCAATTTCTAATAAAAGTAAATCATAAACCAAAGTGGGTATCACGTGGTGTTAAAATTTGCAGTCAAAAGAAAAAGGATTTGCTATGGAAATTCAGATTAAACCCAACAAAAGACAACAAATTAAAGTACTTAAAATATAGTCAGTTATTCAAAAAAATTATAAAACTGACAAAACGGGCGCAAAACAACTATAAAATACTAACATCTCAAAATAAAACGAGAACAGCGTGGCAGATTATAAACAAAACGAGACTTAACACCCCAAAAGAATCCATAGATCAAATAAAAATAGATGAAAACATCGTCCTTGATAATCCAACGGAAATAGCGAACGCGTTTAATAATTATTTTATTGAAAAAGTCAAACCCCTTCCGGGTGCCGGAAAAAAAGTAACGTCTTTAATTAATCACCGTTTAAATTCAATGTTTCTTGCACCGAGTTCAGCCTACCAGATTAATAAAATTATAATCAACCTTAAACATACCAACAGTGTAGGTTATGATGGGATCTCTACTAAAATAATTAAAGCAGTAAATGAGGATATATGCCATCACTTAAGTCACATTCTGAACTTGTCGATATCAACGGGAATATTTCCACAAGATCTTAAACTATCCGTTATAAAACCTTTATTAAAAAAAGAATGCAAACAGTTAATGGTGAATTATAGGCCTGTTGCACTTCTATCAATATTTTCAAAAATTTTTGAAAAGTATCTTCATGGCGAACTAAATTCATATCTAGAAAAAAATAAAATTTTGTGCAATGAACAAAAGGGTTTTCGACAAAATAAAACCACGAATATGGCCATTTATGAATTCATCCAAAATGTTTTAGGCCACGTTGACAAAACAGTTCCAGCTTGTGCAATTTATTGCGATATGTCACAGGCTTTTGATTATGTAGATCATAATATACTAATCAGTAAACTTGAAGCATATGGCATAAGAGGGAATATTTTAGATTTAATTAGATCCTATTTAACGAACCGACAACAAATTACAGTAGTAACTAAAGTGAATCCTAAAACAAAAAAAGTGGAAACATTTAGCTCCGAGAGGAGAAATGTCACATATGGTGTTCCTCAAGGCAGTGTCATAGGGGCACCGTTGTTTATTATTTATATCAACGACTTGCCAAAGGCAACGACTCAACCTATGACATTATTTGCTGATGACAGTACAGTTTCAATTGCATGTAAGGACATTAATAATTATAAATCTGACATAAATAATTCACTGACATCTATAATTTCTTGGCTTGATAATAATAATTTAAAAATAAATTTATCTAAAACAAATATAATGCACTTTGGACAAAGATTGCATAATCCTTTAAATGTAAATTTGATTCATGATAA
The DNA here is from genome assembly GCA_947361185.1 of Charanyca ferruginea. Classification (NCBI taxonomy): domain Eukaryota; kingdom Metazoa; phylum Arthropoda; class Insecta; order Lepidoptera; family Noctuidae; genus Charanyca; species Charanyca ferruginea. Next base: position 14,575,199 of record OX376085.1, read on the forward strand.
TTACACCATAAATGAAGTATCTAATGTCCGTTTTCTCGGCTTAATTATAGACAGCAAACTAAACTGGAAAGAACACATTGAAGCACTATGTAAAAAAATAAGTAGTCAAGCATATGCTTTGTACCAACTTGCTCCAACTATCAACACAAATGTGTTACTATCGGCTTATTATGGACTTGTTGAATCTGTCCTAAGATATGGCATTATCTTCTGGGGCAACTCATCAAATAAAGATATGGCATTTAAAATGCAAAAGCGATGTATACGTGCCATGTTCGGTATCCAAAATACTGAGAGCTGTAAGCCTCTTTTTACAAAGCATAATATCCTCACACTGCCGTCATTGTATATTTTAGAAATCGCCTTATTTGTGAGAAATAACCCCCATTTGTTTCCTCGTATATCGGACCTTGTAATACGAAATCGCAGGGATAATAGTAAACTTCGTGTTCAGCCAGCTAAGACAGCACTACTGTATAAAAGCGTTGTATGTAGAGCACCAATAATTTATAACAATATCCCTATCTGTGTAAAAAAATTAAAGACTGGCCAGTTTAAGAAAACATTAAAAAAAATACTGACAGGAAAGGCCTATTATAATGTCAATGAATTTTTAAATGACAAATCGCTTGTAATGTAACTGACTGAAGATGAGACTAAAGATTGACATATTAATAAATGATAATATATTTTGACATGTTTAATAATAGTAATGAATGATAATATATTTTCACATGAGTAAGAATTAATTAATTATGAAGTATTTATGCATGAATAATAATAAATATTAATGGATACATTATAAATTATTCTTAAATATTGTACACCCTATGGGTATGTTACAGAGAACTATATGTATATTATTATGATAAGAGCTCCTTCTCCACCTGTGACAAACAATAAATGAATTTGAATTTGAATTTGAATTTGAATTCTGCTTTAATTGGAACGGTTAAGATCAGTTACAACAATAACAGTTAAATACTCAGAGGTCTATCGGCCTTTTGTTTTATAATCTGAGTATTTAACTATTATTGTTGTAACTGATCTTAACCGTTCCAATTAAAGCAGAAATTAATAAATAAATGGAACAGCTGATTTATTTCAAACTAGCGACCCGACCCGGCCTAATTATTCAATTCGAACCAGTAGATTCTGAGATTAGCGCGTTCAACCAAACAAACAAACAAACAAACTGTTCAACTTTATAATATTATATATATAATATATATAGTATAGTTAACCGACATTTAAACAATTAAGTAATCTTGAATTTTGAACTCCACTTCTTCTTCTTCTCCTGTTTTCTCTTCTCTTCTTAATTTTTGTTGTTCTATTCTGACTCCATGGTCGTACTCTCTCACGGCAGGTGGACGTGGTGTTCCACTTGGCGGCCACGACGCGGTTCGACGAGGCGCTGCGCAGCGCCACCCTCATCAACGTGCGCGGCACCAGGGAGGCACTGCTGCTCGGCAAGGCGTGCCACAGGCTCAAGTAAACTATACCTTACTCACATCAGCACTGGAACTATTTTAAGTAAAACTAGCTTTTTAACCGACTTCAAAAAGGAGGAGGTTATTAATTCGAATGTTTATATTTATTTTTTTTATGTATGTTTGGGCATAACTCTGTCATATATAGACGGATTTGAAAAATCTTTTTTTGTTCGATAGGGGTATATTCCGAAATGGTCCCATATAATTTTTACCAAAATTGTTACGGCCCTTTTTGAGAAAATCAACAAATTCCTAAATAAATTACTTAGACGACGTTTTAGTTTCTTCAATCTTTGGAGGACTTACAATCTCTTTTAAGTGCGTTGCCGTTTCTTAATGGATTTGGATGTAAAGGTACACTAAAAAGCGAAAAATAAAAAGTTTTTTCAAAAAAAAGAAAACCGCCTTCAAAAACTAAAAAGTACTTTAGTCATTTAATCAGGTCAGTAGATGTAGATGTATACTCGTTGAACGTCTCGCAGCGTTGAAAAAAACTTCAACGATTTAACTGTCTACGTTCATTCGTTGAACAGTTTCGATTCAGCGCTACAATGGCACGTTAACTCGTTGACGAATTTAACTAGTTGATGGACTAGATGACAATCGTGAATTAACGTTGGCGTTAAGTTGACGGAAAAACCTTCAACGACCCATCCCTTTTGACGTGAATACGTCTTTAATTTACTTCCATGGTAAGAGGCGACTTAGAACTGATAATAACAAAATCGGGTGTCGCAGTTTGGTCCTACATATCTATCATCGTCAACAAAAAAAATTACACCACTCTAAAGCTAAAGAATCAAAGAATTTGTTACAATTCTCAAATCGTTCAATAATAATTATAATGCTACGGCCACACTACGACGCGAAGATTCGAGTTCGCATAATAAAACTTCGTGTTCTATCTACAACGAAGTGTTTGGTCACATTAAAAAAAACTTTGTAACGTCGCGATAAGTCAATTTGGAAAAATGGAAGACGCGGTTATACTATACTAGCGACCCGACCCGGCTTCGCACGGGCCTTTAGCCTTCCACGATAAATGGACTATCCAACACAAAAATATTTTTTCAATTCGAACCAGTAGATCTTGAGATTAAAGCGTTCAACCAATTACAAACAAACTCTTCAGCTTTATAGTATTAGTATAGATTACATGTCGGCAAATAATTATTTACTGCATCTATTATTTGAATAAAAGAAATAATCTGAGAATATAAAAAAAGGATTCCACAAAACTGGTTCAGATTCATAGTTTTGTATGAATTCCAATATTCTCTCATTACTCCAATCCATTATAATAAATCGGAATTATTGATGCAACACACAAAATCTTTATCTTTATCTTATCTTTATCATCTCGCTGTCAACAAAGCGCCCGAAGTGTAGCCAACCGCACGAACTTTTGTCGCGACAAAACCCTTTGATGGGCGAATAAACTACTGATAATTTACCGATACCGACAATTTACCGACAGCGGCGCGAAGGGCATTTGTGTTCGCGATGATGATTCGCGGTAGGACAAATTCGTCCTATCGCGAATCATCACCACGCTTGGTCAAACGTGTCGCAACAACGCAAATCTTCGCCTTATCGCGATAATGTAGCCGTAGCATAACGGACATATTAAACGCTCAAATAAAATATTACCCGTTTCGAAAAATATTCACCGCTAAACGCCTCTCTCAAATATCACCAACATTGGACAACCATAGACTGATATGATGATGAAAGGTATTCACGTAAAAACATTAAAAAAAAGACAACAGGCGGTTGTCTTTTCTCTTTCTCTTTTCTTAAATCATAGACACTTGCTCATTTACAGATTTCTCACTTAGTATTGTATAATAATTTAGCATAAAAATAGTTCTTCTACACGTATTATATTCATATAAAAATAGTACCAACAGTCCTTATGTCTTTGTTAGCATTATTTTAAAAATATTCCGGGGAATGGCACTGTTAACCGAAATACAGGCATTGCCTAGTTCGGTTACAGAAGCTACGTCCATTTATTTGTATACTAAACTGTTTTTTTGTAACATGGAACTAAGTTTTCTGGATAATAAATTTATTATTATTAAATTGATGAACACCGGCTGCACGCACGAAAAAGTGTCACGTTCCGCCTGAGCCTGAGCGTGCCAGCGAGAGCGCGGAAAACAAGCGATAGAGAAGTAACTGACTGAAGATGAGACTAAAGATTGACATATTAATAAATGATAATATATTTTGACATGTTTAATAATAGTAATGAATGATAATATATTTTCACATGAGTAAGAATTAATTAATTATGAAGTATTTATGCATGAATAATAATAAATATTAATGGATACATTATAAATTATTCTTAAATATTGTACACCCTATGGGTATGTTACAGAGAACTATATGTATATTATTATGATAAGAGCTCCTTCTCCACCTGTGACAAACAATAAATGAATTTGAATTTGAATTTGAATTTGAATTCAATAAGCTCCGTCCACCTCGACGGAAGCCATTATTTGCTTATATTATATAATGTTAGCCATTATGTTTCTTTATGACGTTATCACATAAAACTATCGTCCGTAAACCGACTTTATAGACAGCCAATTTTTTTTTGTACCACAAAGACTGACGAATCTGCAGCTGGTTCTCATGGTTCAACCCGTCATGTGGCTCACTGTTCCAGGTCGTTCGTGTACGTGTCCACGACGTACGCCAACGCGACGCAGCGCTTCGTGGAGCAGGAGGTGCTGGAGAAGTTCTACCCCAGCCCCGTGCCGCCCCACCTCCTCATCAGCATGGCGGAGACCATCGACGAGGAGAGGTTTCACGCCATCGCGGATAAGTGAGTCGACTCTTTGACCTAATAGTGTGACGATTGGAGCCGTACAGCAGTGGGGGCAGGTAACAATGAACTCATCAAAGTCAAACCATTTATCCTCGACTCTACCTCAAAGTTGCGACAGTACGTTCAGTCGACCATTAGTGGTGCGAGTCGACAGCACATCAGTTCGACGTACGTTAGTTTTGGGTTTGCAACCGGGCACGAGCAATTGCTAATAAGTATGACATTTTCAATTTCATAAGTACTTTCTAAGTTTATCTTGAACACATCATTGACATCGGTGATGGAAAACATCGTGAGGAAACCTTGACTTGTAAATCCATACTTCCATACTTCTATATATATAAAAGAAAGTCGTGTTAGTTACACTATAACTCAAGAACGGCTGAACCGATTTGAATGAAAATTGGTGGGGAGGTAGCTTAGAACCAGGAGACGGACATAGGATACTTTTTTTTTGAAGGTGTAGGGTAGGTGTAGGGTAGGTGTAGGGCAGGTGTAGGGTAGGTGTAGGGTAGGTAAGTAGGTAGATAGGGACAGGACAAGGTCTGTCGGGTCAGCTAGTAATATTATAAATGCGAAAGTAACTCTGTCTGTTACGCTTTCACGATGAAACGGCGGAACCGATTTTGATGAAATTTGGTATGTATATAGTTTGAACCCCAGGGAAGGACATATGCTACTTTTTATTCATCAACTTCGTCTGCATCCACTATAACCGACATTCACGAGGTCGAAGTCGCGGGCAAAAGCTAGTAATTATATAATATGAGCTTGAAATCGTCAATTCGCTTTAAGAGTCGCCTTGAGAAAAAGCCTTCGCCCTGCCGTGGAGCAAATCGGCTGGTGTTATTATATACCGTAAATAAAGTAAATTAGTAGGTTACTACAACCTACCTAACAGTACTCGAGCTACATTCATGTTGGCTCTCTCAGTATTTAACATTGTGTGTGTGACTGATTAACAAATCAATTATTATTGTTTCAGCCTTATCGAGGGCTACCCCAACACGTACACGTTCGCGAAGGCAGTAGCTGAGGAGGTGGTGCGCAGTGGAGCCGGGGACCTGCCCATCTGCGTCGTGAGGCCCGCAGTCGGTAAGACATCACTACACGAACTTCCACTAGCCGAGTGCGAGTGGAAACCGTCATCTATTTACTATACACGCGACTTCGTACGCGGGATTTTTTTCAAGGATCCCTAATATTTTCAATTGATATATTACTTATGTTACTCAGGGATAATATAGCTTTCTAATGGTGAAAGAATTTTTAAAATCGCTCTAGTAGTTTTTGAGTTGAGTTGTGAAACCAACAAATTTTCCCTCTTTTAAGACCACATTCTGCCTGCAACTCGCGTTCGCGTGGTATACCATGAAACATTATTCTATGACTATATAGTCTAGCTTTCTGTCAGTAAAATATTTTTTGTAAACGAACCAGTAGATTCTAGAGATTGTCGATCATTAACAAAAAACATAAAAACTTTACCTCCAAAGAATAGATATTAGTATAGAAGTATCATCGTATATGATAAGAAAATGATCATTATCATCATCAGCCGGAAGACGTCCACTGTTGAACAAAGACCTCCCCCAAAGAGTAGGGTGGGGTATGCCATAATCCCCACGCTTGGCAGGTGTCCTTGGGATCGCAGTGAAATTATTAGGTACTACACGGAAGCGACTTCCGGATTTTCCCTTAGGTGCCATCTACAACACCCTTGAGATGATATGGGGGGTGCTACTCCAGGCCGGACGATAAAATAAACGAATTTAATTATGAAATAAATATCAGCACGGGAAATGTAACTACATATTTACGGTTTTCGGTTTTTTTCTCCAAAATGCCACAAAGTCTGACAACCAGTCTTACCAAGGGGTATTGTGTTACCCAGTAACTGGGTTGTGGAGGTCCGATAGGCAGTCGCTCCATGTAAAACACTGGTATTCAGCTGCCGGACTGGAAGCCGACCCCAATATAGTTGGGAAAAGGCTAGGCAGGTGATGATGATGAGTTTTTTCCTCCACGCGTTTGTTTGATGTGCTCAGCCAGATGTCCGGCGTACATGACGGCCGGACGTCCGGTGTCCGGCCGTACAACTGCTCCATCTCTTACTTAAAACCTTCGAAAAGCATTACAATCGACGTTTAAAAGTTACCGTCCTGCATTGTTTTAGTGATATCCTCGTACCGGGAGCCGGTGCCGGGCTGGGCAGACACCAGCTGCGCATACGGTGCCAGTGGGGTCAGTGGATACATTTATTTATTATACTGGGCTACATTAGCGGGCTACGGCGAATATTCGTGTAAACGCGTTGAGTGTGGCCGGGTAGATCGTTGCAACGCGTAGTATTCGGTCGAAGACGATGTTCTATCGGGGCACTGTCGGTAAACTGGCACGCATCAAAGGGATTTGTCGCGACAATATTCGCTTCGGTGGCTACACCTACGTTACGTCCTCCATTTTGTATTTCAGTCCACGTCTCAACCGCACAACAGAGAACAATACAATCCGGCACGATGAATCTTCGCGTAATGTAGACAAGAACATCACGTATATCCATACACAATGTTTTAGCGCGCCAACGCGACGCGAATCTTTGCCCGCTAATGTAACCCTACCATTATTCACAAAATTCACAAATCCATTCAGCCATCTTTTATATTGGAAGACGATTCCCAACATAGTTCAGAACTATCTTATTCCCCAATTCCAGCTGATCCTAGGTCCGGCCACGGGGCTGATCCACGCGAGCTTCGCTGGAGACAACGCCAGGTACAGCTTGGTGCCGGTGGACTACGTCAACAACGCTATCCTGGCGGCAGGCTGGCACACGGGCACTAAGACTGACACGGATGTGAACATCTACTCCGTCTCCAGCGCGAGGAACCTGTTCCACTGGCGTGAGTATGACGAGTCCTTATTTTTTAAGGGACAAGCCCATTATATTCTCAAACCACTACAATTCCTGAAAGCCAAAATCAGAAGTGGCGACCACCTGAAAAACGTGGAGGCAATGAATCGAATCCTGGAGAAATGACGGAAACGGATAAGTAAGAAATACTTAGATAATATTTCCCACTTCTCTCAATGTCAAGCCGCCAATAGACACAAAGGGACCTTTACAACTGGGGGAGTGCCAGGCACCACAGACGTGGAACCGTATGACGAGTCCTGTGTAGAGTACTAAGACGACATAGAGCACGAAACTAACGAGCAGAAAGAGCAATATGCAGAGCAATAAACGTGAGGATGACCACAGACAAGTTAGTGGTACAGCCCTTTATGAACACCTCTTCTGGGAGAGTACGACTATCATACCGAGTTCTGCCACAAAGCAGAGCTGTGTTCCGGTTAGAAGGGTGACGGTGTAATTCAACGCATCTGCAAGACCTCTAGCATTGCCATTCCAGAAACAAAGGTCAATGTCCAAAAAAGGGTATTAAAGAGTCCAGCAGGAGCCTGCTATGGGCTGACGATGGTCATAGTGAAGGCACTAGATAAGTATGCCGTCGAGCATACAACACTAGTCTCTGCAGCTGCTGACCTCAACAACGTGCAACACTCACAAATTCTCACAATTGATAAACGTTTATTACCTTTAGGTGCGTTTACAAACATAAAAACTACCAGACCAGAAACAACTACCTGTAGAGGCTGTATCATGTCAACCATTAGACGCCCACTGCTGGGCATAGGTCTGCCCCAAGGTACGGCCGTAATCGCCATGCTTGGCCGATGCATATTGGCGATCGCAGTAGGTGTTATGTTACTCAGAAGGACGCTGCTGCCCATCCTCTGGTCAATATCCGTCTGTCGCCTTCTACGACACCCACGAGTAGAAATGAGGTGGTGCTATTCGCGACCGGCACCACACGGCTGTATGCTTTGCGAATATTTGTTCCGTGCGAGAAGCAAACCCTCCACTGCACTAATACCGGTTATAACTGGTTGTACTCTTGACAGGTGCGGTAGCCACGAAGATCCGTGAGATCGGGCGAGTGCTGCCCACACCGCTGGCCGTGTGGTACGTGTTCATCATCAACACGGCCAACAAGCCGCTGTTCGTGATCCTCACGTGGCTGCTGCATTACATTCCTGGCTACATACTGGACGGCGGCTGTGTGCTGCTGGGGAAGCCGCCGATGTAAGTAATACTCAACGATTCAGTCACTAAGTACTGGAATAAGCGACTTCTCAAACCAGGTAAAGAGGACTATACTCACGCAAAATCCTTCAGACCCATCAGCCTAACGTCTTTCCTACTGAAAACGTTGGAAAGACTGGTTGACCGACACCTACGGGATGGAGCACTGAAAACAAAGCCATTACATCCCCAACAACACGCTTACACGAAAGGCAGATCAACTGAATCGGCTCTGCACTTGTTAGTACACAAGATAGAGTCAGCCATTACAAATAAATCATCAACACTAGCTGCCTTCATAGATATAGAAGGAGCTTTTGATAAAACCACGCACAACAGCATTATCCATGCCCTGCAAGGCTACAAAGTCGAACCAGTAATAACAAAATGGATTACTGAGTTGGTCAGCAAAAGGGCAGTTCAAATAGAAGTAAACAATACAACAAGAGCAAAAGTGATCAAGGGATGCCCACAAGCAGTGGCGGATTAACGTATAAGCACTACAAGCACGTGCTTGGGGCCCCTGTTCTCCAGGGGCCTCCATCCTCTGCTGGCATTTCATTTTATACCTACATTTTATCGAGATTCATTCACATGTCCGAAATCACAAGGCGCGAGCGGTCCGGGAGTGACCCTTCATACACCCCCGCAGGGCCCTGCCCCCTGCGCGCCCGCACGTCGCGTCGCGCCGCGAGACCAAGTGAGTTAGTTGTCTTTGCATTGCAAATGATAGCGCCCGTACGCATACCGCACGTACTTACCTACTTTATTTACGGAGTGGCTTTGATTGAAACTACACTTATCGTTACCCCACACAAAGTTATCAGGTAAGTTCTATATTTTATGCTTTCACCATTGATTACGTACACGTATAAAGAATATCGGCCTTTTTCAACAATTCTAACTTTATGTTTCATACCTAAACTTCGAAAAGTCCCTCAACTTTGACGAACAATTGTCACCACACTTTTCACAGCTTTTTTACATTTTTATTTTAACAATAAATTCACAAAAACACCGTAATTCACCAAAAAAACGAAAAAGCATGGATCCTATTGAACATACCTAAACTTGGAAGCACTTATGAAACCTATGCCAATCCATAGAAAATATTATTTAAAACAACAATTACTCTTTGAAAAAATATCGTAAATCTCATACTTTCTGAGACATTGCAGTTTGAAGTCGTAAAATAAAACATAGCACTATGTTTTATTATTACTATGTTTTATTTTATTATACTTTTCAGTGCGCGATTTTTTCGTAGTCGGGTTTTAGTTATTTTTAACTTATTTTGCCATCCTTGTTTATTACACGATACGATGTATAAGCGCTCCTGCACACGATGACGCCACCGCGCCGTCGCCGCGCCGACGCCGCACAATTACACTGTTTATATGAGTCGCGCGAAGCCCGCCACCGCGCCGCCGCCGCGCCGCCACCGCGCGCGTCTCCCTCCCTCCCTGTTTGATTCATTCATGCACGTTCGTACGCGGCCGGTCGGGTAGGTAAACCAAAAAATGACATTAATCATGTACTTCCAAGTATAGGTATGTTTAGTTTCATACAAAAAGGTTCGATGTCTTTTGCACTTTGTTTATTACTTTGTAATAACCTACACTGCCTACACATACGCAATAAAAGCCCCTATTATATATTTTTTTAATTATAACTAATTTATTTCAGGTTGGTACGCAAGCACCGTACGTATACAGAAGAGAAGGTGATATTTGTTATTGATGCTAATCATCAACATAAAAAATAAAACGCCATCATCTCAGTGGCGCACAAAAACGCAAACAGACAGAACTGAAGAAGAAAAAAACAGATGCACTTCCAAAATTGACATCGTTTTTTCCAAGCAATCAGTCAGAATCTGGCAAAGATAATAATGTATGTCAAGAATCTCAATCTTTATCATCTGTTACAACACAAATTGATAAAAACAGTACTACAGGCACCTCAGATGATCGTTTTGATGACGATGAAATAAATGGCGAAATTAAAACACCTGTTCCTGTTCCCGATAAATCTGAACCTGTTATTGTTGCGATTCCTGAAGTTTCAGAAATTGAACTCGTCAATTCTAATAAAAAGACAGATGCTGGGCTGTGGACGGAATTTTCTGAGGAAGATATTTGCTATTGGATTGACCACGGTCCAGAAAATTGTCAGCATCATCAGGGCCCATTTCATGAATCGCGCCGTACATATGGTAGTGGTAAAAGTGTCCGTTTTTGCACACCACGACTATTTTTCGGTAAAAAAGCCAACGGTGAAACATATAAACGGGAATGGTTACTGTATTCAAAAACAAAAGGATCTTTGTATTGCTTTGTTTGCAAGTTGTTTGGTAACAAATCCATCGCCACAGCGCCGAGCCAATTTGCAGCTGACGGATTTAGTGATTGGCGAAACGGAATTGCAATTGAGCACCATGAAAATAGTTCAGCTCATAAGGACTTTATGCTAATTTATTTGAGTCGAAGACAAGGTCTAGGGATCACCAAAAATCTAGAGGCACAAGTGAAAGAAGAAAGAAAATATTGGCAAAATGTATTGCAACGAGTTATTGCAGTTATACAAACGCTTGCAGAACGTGGTTTGGCCTTTAGGGGACATGATGAGTCTTTTGGATCTATACATAATGGGAATTTTTTGGGTTTACTTGAACTTGTGGCTCAATTTGATCCGTTTTTAGCAAGCCATATTGCAAGATATGGAAATAAAGGGAAAGGCAACCCATCATATCTATCGAAAACAGTATGCGACGAGCTTATCGATTTAATGAGTGGTAAAATTCACAAAGTGATTGTCGAAGAAATACAATCGGCTGGGTACTTCAGCCTCTCAGTGGACTCCACGCCTGACCTATCACATACGGATCAACTAAGTATTATTTTGAGATACGTATCGCCGTCTGATGGTATGCCCGTGGAACGATTTCTAACGTTTTTAAATTTAAAAAGTCATACCGGAGAAGAGATGGCAAATATAGTACTCAGTTATCTAGAGGGTTGCAAAATAGATATTGCAAAGTGTAGAGGACAATCATACGACAATGCTGCTAATATGTCAGGACGATACAAAGGGATGCAGCAAAAAAATTTAGAGCATAATAAATATGCTATATTTATACCATGCGCTGCACATACTCTAAACTTGATTGGTCGCAGTGCTGTTGATTGTTGTACGATCGCAGTGAATTTTTTTTCAATTGTGCAGTTGTTATACTCTTTTTTTTCGGCTTCTACTCACCGGTGGGCAGTTTAAAAAAAATTAATAGGCAACGATAGCGTTCTGAAGTCGCTGTCAGACACTCGTTGGGAAGCTCACGCTGTAGCTACGAGTGCAATATTACAATCCTATTCGAAAATTTTGGATGCTTTAGATGAAATTGCTGAGGATATAAACCAAAAAGGGGAGACCAGGCTAGAATCACAAAATATTTCAAACAAAATGCAAGAGTTTGAGTTTATATTTATGCTCACTTTGTGGAATGATATTCTACAAGTTTTTCATCGCACCAGTAAAGGGCTCCAAGAAGAAGGATTAGACCTTAAAACGTGTGCCAATTTGTATCATTCTTTATCGTGTCATCTCGTTGAAATGACGAATCAATTTGAAAAATTTGAAGGCGAGGCAAGAAAAATATTTCCTAATGGAGATTATAAGGAAACTCGAAGACGAATTAGGAAGAAACAAGTAAATGATGGAAATGCAGAAGAACTTGATTTGAATCCTAGAGACAAATTCCGCATTGAGACTTTCAATGTAATAATTGACACACTTAATGCTCAAATGCAAAGAAGAGGTGATGTATACCACGAAGTTTCACAAAAGTTTTCATTTCTTGCGGATCTAAATAAGTCATGTTCAGAATATGAAAAAGATATCCAATTGCTCTTAGAAGCTTACCCAGACGACTTCAATGAAAACTTCCTCGGCGAATTTAATCATTTTCATAAATATGTTCGAATAAAATATGAATCTTCGGAAACAAAGGTCACCCATTCCGATCTATATGAAATGGTTATTAAAGATAAAGTAAAGTGTGTTTTCCCAAATATAGAAGTGGCATTTAGAATCTTTCACAGCTTAATGATTACTAACTGCTCTGCTGAACGATCCTTCTCACAACTAAAAAGATTAAAAAACCCGCAAAGAACAAAAATCCGTCAAGACAAGCTTAATTCTTTAGCATTAATGTGTATTGAGGCAGACATACTTCGTCAGATAAATTTCGACGATGTGATCTCGGAGTTTGCTCTGAATAAGGCAAGGAAAAAAATGTTTTAAGTTTTAAATTATACCTACTTTCTATTTTGATGAACTTTCATTTTATTCTTTCTACCTTCCAAATTTAAGCAATAAAGGGCCTACACAGGCTCTGTGCTTGGGGCCTCGGAAACTCTTAATCCGCCACTGCCCACAAGGAGGCGTCCTATCACCACTTCTATGGAACATAGTAGTGGACAGCCTTCTAAAAAGACTAAACGAACAAGGCTACACTACTATTGGATATGTGTACAAACTACGCTCAAAATTCAGTTATCGGTAGGATACTAAGTAATTTTAACAAAAAATTCTCTCATCTTGATATATTTAACTTCAAAAAAGGCTTAATTAAGAACCTATTATTAACGTCTGTTAATGACGAACTGACTAGTAAATCTAAACAAAACCAAACAGAATAATTTAACTGCATAGTAGGTATATATGGGTACCTATACACACGATCCTCACACACACCCAAGCATATACGCACACACCCACCTGCAACTACTCACACACTCATCTACACTGTACACTTAGCAATGCTTAGTTGGCGCTAGCAGTTAAGTAATTTCTGCATTATATGTATGTCTGTTTCTGCTGCATGTATTTAATAGTTATTAAATTGTAAATCCGTAATTGGCTGTAAAACTGGTTTATATTTTAAGATAAATTGTCAAAGAGCTGTGGATTTTGTGAATAATAAATAAATAAAATAAATAAATAAAATATGCAGATGACCTAGCAATACTGATAAGCGGAAACGCTGAAAGCATCTTATGCGAAGTAATGCGATCTGCTTTACGTATTGTGGAACAATGGTGTGGCGACCATCAGTTGTCAGTAAATCCAAGAAAAACAGAACTCATTCTTTTCACCAACAAAAGGAAGTTACCAGAACTCAAGCTACCAAGCTTATTCAATACCAAACTCTCCCTATCAACTCAAGTGAAATACCTGGGCGTCACACTTGATCATAAATTAAATTGGGCGAGTCATATCGAAAATAAAACAAAGAAGGCCTGTATAGCTTTTTATCAGTGCAAGAGACTAGTTGGTAAAAAATGGGGTCTCAACCCTAAAATAACACTGTGGCTATACACTTCAGTTATTAGGCCGTCTATAACATACGGATCCGTTGTGTGGTGGCCCAGAACACAACTGGCTACGGTGAAAACGAAACTCCAAAGCCTGCAACGCCTGGCTAGTGTTGCGGCAACTGGATGCATGAGAACTACTCCATCAGTCGCTCTTGAGTACCTGCTGAACCTAAGACCTCTGCATCTCGTCATTAAAGAAGAGGCACAGGCAGCCGCACTAAGACTGAGAGCCAACGGACTGTGGAAGCTAAACATAGAAACACCACACTCAACTGTACTGAATGGAATCCTGAAGGAAATTCCACTCCTTGAGGCGCCCACGGACAGAACATTGTGTCATCATGTTTTCGATCGAAGATACAATATCCAACTTACAGCAGAAATGGAAGATAACTCTGGTATCGATGAAGTTAGGATATACACAGATGGCTCCAAAACCACACAGGGTACTGGGGCAGGTGTCTTCTCGAACGACCTAAATATTAAAATCTCAACCACCCTAGATAAACTTAACACTATCTTTCAAGCAGAATGTATAGGTATAACCAAAGCAGCACAAGCGGTTGCAGCCAGAGATGTCAGAGGACATAATATTAAAATTGTCTCAGACAGTGCATCCGTACTTCAAGCTCTACAAAGCAACACTATAACCTCTGTCCTAATACTGGAGTGTCATAATACACTGCAGTCCATTGCAAACACAAACAGGGTGACTCTGCAATGGATTAAAGGACACAGTAACTCACTGGGTAATGATGCAGCCGATGAACTGGCCAAAAGGGGTTCAAGGACGGCGGTATACGGCCCGGAACCACTACTGCCTATACCCCTGGCACAAATCAGAGCATGGCTGCGCCTTACAACAGAAGCTAACCACCAAACAGAATGGAGAAACAGCGCAGGATGCAGGCAAACAAAGAATGCTGTTCCGGTAGCTTCAAAGAAGCTTGCCCGCAACCTCACAAGACTAAACAGGGACCAAATCCGTAAAGTACTAGGTAAGATAACCGGACACTGTCCCCTAAACAAACACCTGTGCACCATAGGTGTGACAGATAGCCCTCTGTGCAGAGGCTGCATGGAGGCGGAAGAAACGCCACAGCACGTGCTCATGGAGTGCAGGAGCGTGGCGGATCAACGGGCACAGATTCTCCAGTCTCCAGTATCACTATCGGAAGTCTGCAGCAACCTGAAAAGGCTGCTCGGCTTCTGGGAGGAACTAGGATGGCTGGAATAAAAGAAGAGACAGATTTCACGTACAATGGCCCAATCGAGTGGCTAAGTGCGGAAAAGGCCCCGACAAACTAACTAACTAACTAAGCGACTTCTCACCATTATTTTTTTAACGCCCAACACTAGGAATTTCTCGTGTATCATGTGTGTGTTAAAACAGCCAGATCCGGAACCACTATCTGTAGACTATAATAACATGTAGAAGCATAGCTGGTAATCATCATCATCATTTCAGCCGAAAGATGTCCACTGTTGGACATAGGCCTCCCCCAAAGGGGGGGTTTTGCCATAATCGCCACGCTGCTGCAGCTGGTAATAAGTCACCGATATTTAAACCGAACATTGTACCAATTGCTAGGTTTTTTTTGGGTTCCGTACAAAAGTTAAACGGAACCCGTATAGGATTACTCGTGCGTCTGTCTGTCCGTCCGTCTCTCACAGCTAATTTGCTCCGAATCTACTGGACCAAATCATGTGAAATTTGGTAGGATGGTGTAATTCTATGACCCAAACACAGATGTGCAAAGTAAATATTTTTTTTTTTTTAAATAAGTGTCATTTTCGGGTGACAAATTAGGAAATTTAAAAAAAAAGTTTTGCAAATCTTACTGTGTCATATACCAAATGAAGGGGCTCATTATGAGAATCTCAAATATATTTTTATTATTATTGTAAAACAAAAAAGTTTTGATTTTATTCATGAAAAAAGATGAAAATTTACCATTCCCCCCGCTGATCTCCAAAACTACAGCCTACAATTTTGAAAAAAAATACAAAATATAGTTTATTGCTTGTAGATTACAGGAAAACCTATAAGATTTCTATCAATTGGCATTGTACTGAACCCACTGCACGCGAGTTCAACTCGCACTTGGCCGGTTTTTTTTTTAAGGACACACTTCGCTATCCACTGATTCTGAAGATATTGAAGGCCAAAGTAGCCATCGTTTTCTTTTGTGTTTATCACGTACTTAATACTTATACGTATAACCAATGATATTCTAATAAACAGATATGTTATACACTCACAAAACCACCGAAAAAAGTGTTCCGCGCATCAGCGGCTGCACACATACACACTTTTCATTCATTTTACAATTCACTACAAGTCAAAATGTTGAAAAGGGATGACTTGAAAAAACCAACAAGAAAAAAAGAGACAGTTAGTGTTGTCAATTGCGCGTGAATGTAAACAGACATTACCTGGCCACCAATCACCGCGTCTTGGCATCATAGACTAACAAATTTAACGAGACAGAAGGTACAAACCGCGAGTACATTTTATACACACGGTTTGTACCTATAACAACTAATTAACAGGACTAAAGGTATAATAGAATATATATAATAATATATAGAGTAGAAAATATTTATTTTGTATTAAAATTCATTTCTTTGTTTACGAACAAATTGCGATTCATTCTTGAAGCCAGATCTCACTGGTGGATAACCTTAATGAAGAAAGGATAGTAAATATCTGTTGTCACATTGTTCAATTTCTAATTAAGTATATAAATGATTAAATGAAACAAAATGGTTAAATATTACAAGCTTAGAAAAAAGAAAAACAGAACTGTGGGTAAACAATGACTTTACTGCCTACGATATCGCATCTGTACTTTTATTCTATGTCCGGAGTGAACGCGTCCTTGTCTTACTCACGTCAAAAAATGTATTTCCGTTTCTTTCTTTTTTCTAACCTCCAAATATAAGAATATTAGGAAAATTATTGAAATATATAAATAAATCGATGTATATTGCGTAGTTACATGTGGTATGAGATCCCTTGTGTTTTATTAAATTTGGTATCATAATTGGTACACTTTCTAAATACAAGAAAATAGCATTTTTTTTTTTTAGCTGCTTTAACAAAGCGATGGTCGCCATGCGTGACGCAGACTAAAGGCAATACGTCCCAATTAGGACGTTTTTGAATCTTCAAAATTGGGCGCTCATAACATATCTGTTTAATATAATATCATTGCGTATAACATTTTAAAAATACATACGTACACAATATACGTATTCCAGGTGTCATTACTTATCTGTTCCGTGGTCATTACTAAACTTCTCCCGTAATTATCAACTGAGCGAATTTGGAAAAAAGTTTAGTAATGGCTCTTCGAAATTGAAATACGTATTCGTAAAAAACTTCAATATCTCCAAAACCAGTGGTTTCCCAGTTTACCATGTGTGTCCTAGTAGAAAGATAAGGTCCTACTAATTGGTACAACGTGTGGTTTAACTATCGGTCACTAATTACAATACCCTGTTCACAATAAGATTAGACATAAACACAAACCTTTTTTACAGTCCCTTCAACCGATTTTGACTTCTATTCCGTAGGATGACATTAGAGGCAAAAAAGTGGTTAAAAACAACTGTTTACTGCAGTTGCCATTTGTAATGCTACCAACGCAATATAAGTCAAAATCGGTTGAACGGACTGTAAAAAAGGTTTTTGTAAATGTCTAATCTTATTGTGAACAGGGTATAGTCACCTTGTATAAATATTTGTACCGTGCCAATCGCTCGACTGTTGTGGCAACTATGTAAACTAATGTCGCTGGTAAGCGGCTGTGTGACTGCGAATACGCGTTATGCCTCGGCCGCATCTGTGTGTATGGTCCTAAAATAATGTGTGCCGAAGCTTCGTGCGTTTTGACACTAAAAGTTTATCGCGTTGAAGCAGTGGTCACATTAGCGGCTTCGATATTTTGCATGGACTATCGTGCAATAATCCAAGATGGCCGAAATCATTTCCAAACGTTTAACTATGGAAGACGGTTTTCTTTACTTCTACATTTGTGTCGATCACCAAATGCTTTTTTTGTGATTTTTTTTTTTGGATCCCATATAATGGGCTCGCTCAGCTTCATAATTATGAAGGAATTCCAGTACCATTTCATCGCTTCACTCCATTTTTACACAGCCACCCGCACACGTCTGAACTGATCGAAGACAACAGCCGAAATGAACAACGCTAATCTGACCATGCAGCGCGATATGTTGGCGGGCTAAAACCCTTTGACGTACCGCCACCCGCGCGATAACACACACACAGTCCGAATGCTCGCGATGATAGCCGATAATGGCATTACAGAATTACAGAATGACGTTGTATATTCCAGGTTCATAAAGCTGTACAAGCGAGTGTACCGCGCGTCGCTGGCGCTGTCGTACTTCACGACGCACAGCTGGGTGTTCTCTGACGAGCACACGGCCCGGCTGCACCGCGCGCTGAGCCCGCGCGACCGGCTCATCTTCAACTTCGACACAACCGACATCGACATCACGGAGTACGTCACGCTCTGGTGCGTGGGGCTGCGCAAGTATCTCATGAAGGATGGCATTAAGGTGCTTTTACTGTTATAGTTATACCTCTAAAGACTTACATAAACAGGTTTTCACACGAACTTCAGCTCGTAACATTATAAAAGGTGTAACGTTAAACACTGATTTTTAATTCAATTAACCTAATTCTGAGAGAAAAAAAAATCATAAAAAAATATTTAAAGGTTTTATGTGCTGTTTTAGTTTTACTCGTATACGTATTGAAATAAGAATTATTATTATCACGCGTATGAGAAAATTTAAATTGGACGACAGCTATTTGTGTTTGTTTACCTATTTTGGCAGGTTTGCGCACGTGATGGCTTGACTTATTAATAAATAGACATGTTTAATAAAGATTTTTTGAAAATTGTGACCTATATTAAAAAGTGGTTTAAATTCTGCTCGTTATTCTAACCAAACTATTTTCAGGTTTTGCGTATTTGACGTTACACCTTGTATATTATATTACGGTTTTAATAACTGTACATTATAGTCTAAGATTTTGAAACAACAGGCAGATAGACCGCGCGGAACACTAAGAGTGAAGCCAAAAAAGCAAATACAAATTCAAAAGCGAATACCTACAACGCGCCTCGTGCTGTACTGACACGAGTCAATAAAGCACGAAACACCGCATCGTTAAAAAAAAACAAATAAAAATACAAATTCAAAAGCGAACACAATCACGACATTGTAGGTATTCGCTTTTAAATTTGTATTTGCTTTTGTAGCTCCACTCTCAGTGTTCTGCGCGGTCTATCTGCCTTTTGTTTCATAATCTGAGATTATAGTAGTCAAACTTTATACAGAGGGGGTCATTTGAGTAGTTTGACCACGGGGAACGATCAATGGTCAAATTTCCTTGTAGTCAAATCAGTTTGACAATAGTTATTTGTTATACAAGAGTGCAAAGTTGCTTTTTAACCGCGTAGCGAGGGAATCAAAAGAGCACGAGGTGAAAAATCTTTGCACTCGAGTGCAACACGTAACTTTTCATTCCACCTCAGCGAGGAAATGACTAAATGCAAAAAAAGAAACGTTTACAAAGTCTGAGTTTTTAACAAATTAAAAAAAAGTTGTATGATATATTCGGCACCATAGAGGTAGCAGTAAATAGGTTTAATGTTTTTTTTTAAATTCACAAACTTAGTGCACACGATGTTCTAAATTCAATTTACTTTATCCTCTAGAGAATAAAAACGGCTTTTCCACTCAGATATTGAAGATAAATTTACTTTATCCTCTAGAGAATAGAAACGGCTTTTCCACTCAGATATTGAAGATTAAAAATTCTCTTTCCGAGATGGTGGGATGAAAAATAGTTTTTCGTTGCTGGATCCAAGACAGCTGTAATGTTTCCACCGGACTTGTTCAGCTTCATTGCTTCCACGCTTTTCTGGTTTGGGGAATAGTCTGCCAAGCACATAATAATATTATTCTTCCCTTCCCCTATAGGGGGTGGGGGGTGGATGCCATAATCCCCACACTTGGCAGGCTTTTAGTAAGGCTTATGTTTAACGAACCTCCAGATCTAGTAAATTATCACCAAAAATAGTAAATAAACACCAACATTTAACCCCATTTTAATGTCAAATTATTATACCTTCTTTGCCTGTGTCTGTAAAACGCGATTTGGTTCTGGTAGGGGGTCACAGTTCTAACCTAACCGCCCGTGTCGGATCCGCCCCAGGGGACTTAAGGGTCAAAAAGATTTTGGTTATCCATTTGCATTAATTTGCACACTAAGATCATTTACTACCTACATTTGGTATTTCGTATATGTATTTTTTTAGTAGGGGAGCTTAAGATCCTAAAGTATTTTTTGGAGGTCATTATATTTATTCCCGTTTAATAACTTCAAAACCAGTGGATTATTATCCTTTATCGCGACAAACAGCCAAACCAGGAACCGCTGGGTGCGAGAGTTCTTTGAAAACACTGTTTGCCCACTCATTGTAGACGTGTGTCTCCCCCTCCAGGACACGGAGTACGCGCGCAGGAAGCAGTTCTGGCTGCACAAGCTGCACTACGCGGTGGCGGCCGCCTACGTGTACGCGCTCTACAAGCTGCTCTGTGGCGCGGTGTACGTCATGCTCTATGTGTTTGGGTGGCTTTAGTTGTATAGATAATATAGTGATATAGTTAAATAATAAAAGTACAATAGGTTTTTCTTTTGTTGTTTGTTTTATTTCTAAATGTGCACGACTCCAATAATCTATATACATTTATAATAATAATAATAATAATAATAATGTTTTATTGACATAAAAATGGGTTACATCACAAAATATATGAATCCCCTGGCCCCTAAACTAGTGTAAACTGTATGATAGGGACCAGTGACTTCGCACAAAATTGGTTGTTATAACATTATGTCAAACAAGCAAACAAACAGAAAAAAAATATATATATATATATACAAAACAAAAGAACGATTACTTAAGTTTACATAAAATTAAAATAATAATTTAAAATAAAAACAAAAAAAAAAATAAGAACAAACATTGTGGTGTGTGTCTGTGTCGTGTGTATTGTGGTATATGGTGTGAAGTGAGTGGTTGTGTGTGTCGGGTGTGTAGTGTGGGTGTAGATAGTGGTGGTGGTGGTGTTATGAATATATTTATTTAATACCCGTTAATGAAGCTTTCGATTTCGTCATAACTGTATTCTTTTAGCCAATTTACTAATTTAGTTTTGAATTTGTATAAAGTATAGATTTTACAGTCTTTGTAGGTTTTAATTAGTTTGTTGTACATTTTCGGAGCTAAAACCATAATATGTCGTTTAGCAAAGACCGTCCTAACACGCGGTATTGGACAGCAGTCAACACGTCGTTTTGTTGTAATGGGTAGGGTAGGTACAGTGTTTTTATGGTATCTTACCAACATCTCAAGTACAAAAAGTTTCCTCACCGTCAGTACATCAGCCCTTTCATAGACATTAGCTGTTGGGTGCCTATGGGGTAAGCGCATGATTACCTTTAAAACAGCTCTTTGCGCTCTTTCTACTACAATAAGGTGACTTTTGTTTGAACCGCCCCAGGCGCTAATGCAGTACCTGACTAGACACTCACACAAGGCGCGGTATGTTTGGATTAGTAGTTGAAAGGTTGCCACACTACGTAGGTTCTTAAATATATAAATCATTTTTCTAATCCTCCCGGCTAACGCAATTGTATGGGTGCTCCAGTCAAGCCTCTCATCTATAATTAAGCCTAAGTATTTAATAGAACTGGATCGAGATAGTGAGCTACAACTACAGTCGGACCGATCGTTGGTTCGATTGCATGGAAACATGTGTATTTTTAGTGAGAAGTTTAAGCCTGGTTTTGTCAAATAGGTCTTACTGAAGCAAACAAATTTTGTTTTAGAGGTATTCAGCGAGAGGAGACTATTTTCAAGCCATTTCGTTATGCTAGCTAAACCGTTCTCAGCATCTTGGCGAACCTTGTCCCAGTCCTTCCCGTGAAAAACGAGGACAGTGTCGTCTGCGAACATAAGGAGTTCCGCATTGTGTAAAGTTACTTGAAACAATTCATTAATGTAGATTAAGAATAAGGTGGGCCCAAGAGTGCTACCTTGTGGAACTCCAAATGAGCAGTGGCCACTGTTACTCTCATAATTATCAACTCGCACAATCTGGTTTCTGTCCGATAGATAGTCTCTAAACCATTATAATACTAATCCACGTACACCTACATTCTCAAGCCTTGCCAAGAGGATTTTTGTGGAAACGGTATCAAAAGCTTTTTGGAGATCCAAAAAGACTCCAGTACATCGTTCTCCTTTATCCATGTGTGTGGTCAAGGATGTTGTCAACTTAATAACTGCGTCCTCAGTAGACTTACCCTCTCTAAAACCGAACTGATTCTCATTTATTAGCTTGTTTTGTTCTAGATAAGAGACTAGCCTTTTATTAACCAACTTTTCAACCAGTTTAGACAACGTCGACAGTAGTGAGATGGGTCTATAATTCGTAGGGTTATCTTTAGTTCCAGACTTGTATATAGGACACACAATAGCTTTTTTGAAAATAGTGGGAAAGGTACCAGTGGCGAGACTCAAATTACACAAGTAAGAGAGAGGATACGCTAGTGCTACTATATTTTGCTTAAGGATATCCGTGGAAATTTTATCCCATCCAGGAGCACAGTGTGACCTTAAGCCACATACAATTTTAGCTACTTCATGTGGGTCAGTAGGAACAAAGGACATTGAGTCAGCTGGTGAATTATTTGCTTTTGCCATTGATGCCAAGTCCTCCTCTGTTTTATTAAGTTTATTCAACATATTGCTCGCTGATGTAGCCCCAATCGTGGTAAAGTAAGCATTGACAGTGTTAAGGGAATCTACTGGTGTATTATGAATATTCAAAAGCTCGTGGGGTATTGCTTTTTTTGTGTCAAAGTTACACACTTCCTTTATTATTTGCCAGGTTTCTTTGATGTTTCCTTTTATTGCTAACTTGTCTTGATAGTACTGTTTTTTTAAGGTTTTAACCAATTTGTTACAGGTATTTCTATATGCTAAGTATTTATGTTTAATATTTTCGTCATTACGTGATTTCTTGTATTTTGCATGAAATCTGTCTCTTTTTCTTATTGATTTTACAACTCCTTTTGTTATCCATGGTTTAAGGGGTTTGTATCGTTTTGGTGTCATTGTTATTTGAGTATTATTAGTAATAACGAGTAGTAGTTTATTAGTTACTAATTCAGCTGCTATATTGGCATCGCTAATTTTATATAAATTGTCCCATTTTTCTTTAGAAAAAGCATTCCTAATTTCTTCATAGTTTATGGTTACTTTCTTATACATTGCAACTGTTTTATTTACTGACATATTGCTAATATAGAGTAAAATAGGGGAATGATCAGTCAGCTGTTGTTCAAACACTACTGTTTTCCAAGAGTTGCAAGATTTCACCATGAAGTGATCCAGACAGTTGTTGAGCCTAGTAGGTTTTGTTATACCCTGCCTCAGCCCGTACATTGCCATTAGATTTAGATAGTTCTGAACTGGTCCAGCTGCGTCATCTAGAGTATTTATGTTAATATCTCCCGTAAATACAATGTTTTTAGTGTGTATATTGCCGAGAACTTGATCAAGTGAATTTAAGTAGTTAGAGACATTTTTGAAGCATGGCGGTCTGTACGAACATAATAAGGTGTAGTCTGTAGAAATGTTAATAAGAAGGCAGTTGCCCTCAGAAAACACAGGCTCAGACGATCGCGCCGCTATTTCTTCCCGTACATAAACAACTATACCGTCATTTTTGTTAATTGTTTTTTTAGTCCAAAACATGTCATAGTTGTTGATGTATGGGGGTGGATTGTTCTCGGAAACCCAACACTCCACGAGAACAAATATATCCACTGGAAATTGTAGCGCTGAAACGAACGCTAGAAATAGGTCGAAATTGCAGTGAATGCTTCTTATATTTAAAGTTAGAACAGACAACGAAGTTTTATCATGCTTAGAATAATTGATCACCTGCGAACATAATTTTGTCTCCCCAAGTAGAACACAGTTTACATCAGACTCGTTGTTGTCTATCTCTGTTGCAATTGCATTATTTACGTGATCGAATTATTAGAAAAATATCGCAATGTTGTGGTTTACAATATCGGCTGTCGTAGGTAATTTTTGTTATTGTGCAAGAGCAAAAACACGATTTTTCACGAAGTCTAAATGGTCAGATAAACGATACTTGGTAGTAACTTTTATAGCGGAGTTTGTTGATTGGTAAATCGAAGTATTTATGGTCAATATTATTTGAACTGTTGTTATTTGTTTTACAGCAATTTGACAAGTAGATTTTACCTTTGTGTGTGTGGTGATGAGATACAGTGTGTTGTAGTTGAGTGTGTAGACTATGGTTTGTAAAGTTTGTGTGAGATAATTTTTAGTAAGGAAAATATTTGTGTTTTTATCAATAAGGTATAAGTGGTTTGATGTACATGTTTGTTGGAAAAGACTACTTAATAATAAGCTAAATAAGAAAACAAGAAAATAATATAAAAATAGAATTAGTCACTTGACATTTTGATTTTCTGGAAGACTAAGACATTTTTCAGAATTAACGAGAATCTGTTTATCACCCTCTATCTTTCGGAGAAAGATATTACCGTTAGAGATCCAACAAAACTTGAAGGCATTTTTACTAGCAAACTCTCTGGCTAAGTAGAACAGTCTTTTGGTACTAGCTGGTAAGTGTTCGGAAACGTACACTGGTTGGCGATCTCCAGGTATACCCATGACTGTGGTGTTTAATTTGTCGGTTTTTCCTTTACCTTTGTTGAACGAGCGCACAGCCGTCAAGAGTGTCTGCTTCGTTTGCACGGTAGTGAATTCTGCAATTATTGGACGTGGTGTAGTTGGAGAGGTAGATTTTCGTGGTAGACGATAAATATCACGCAATTCAGATTCAGCTATGTTCACGCCAACAGCCGTACCTATACTACGCACCGTTTTAATTAGACTGGTGCTAGATTCAGTGCTCTCTTGTGGGATATTGCGCAGTTCAATGCCAGAAGATCTTGACGTCGGCTGCAGATCTAGTAATTTCTGTTCCAGAGTTTCAATATACTTTTGTTGGTCATGTCTTTCCTTTCTCAAAATGTCAACTTCCTTCTTCATATCTTCAAATTGTTTGTTAATAAATTCTATTGATTGAACAATTCCTGCATTAGACTTGCAAATAGCTGAGTTGGACGCCTGTATCTGTTTGTTTTGATTTTTAATATCTCCTATATCCGATGACAGCTTAGCTATTAGAGTTCTTTGGTCCGCTAACAAATTTGCAATACTACTGTCTTGCTCCTTTTTCCATTTTGCAAGTGTATCATGTAGTTCACGCAAGCTTATTTCACCCAAATCGCTTTGCGGCGATTCATCCTTACGTTGACGTTTATACCTGTTAGTGTTCACAAAGTCACACGATATTCCTGCCGTAGTGATATCGGGTTCCGACCGTGTTTCTGACTGGCTTATGTTGCCGATTTGTGCTCTAGGCGTATTAGGTGGAGTACGCTGTACACCCGCCATGTTCACCAATCAGTAGAACAAATAAGATGTGTACAATTATAAACTTGTACACAAGCTCGTCACGTGACAACTTAGTCCGGTTTCGTAGTACATACAGTTCCCGTAGTCAACTCGTAGCCTTTGCTGCACTGCTTAGTTCATCCAGATCAGCGACTGGTTGGGGTGGCGCCACCAGTCACGTTCCCTAACAATGCTCCAGGTCGCACTATATTCGTCGCTGGAACGCGCTCGCCCACCTCGTCGTCGGACAGTTGGTAACACTGACAGCACAACGAATGTTGCGCGTGCGCAGGACTATAGCCACAATGTCGATTGATACAACCACTAGGATTCCGTGCACTCGCGGGTTACACTATGAAACGGCACTTTTAGAATTCTTTTTTTTCGTTGTTTATTATAGTTTATAGTTCACTCCGTAGAAAATCGAAAACAATTATTAGTGGTTTTACACTACACCAGACTTGTGTTTAGCACAAAAGTAAAAGTATTTACAGGCGATAATTAATTATGCGGAACGATATGAACAAGGGCACAACTTAACGGTACAGGTAGGTAGTGCGAAGTGTGTGATTTATATACTACTCAAAACAATATAAGGGCCACGAGGTATTATTTCATTTTGGTGTAATTTATTAAACATTTACATATTGAAAGTAGTAAAATATTGAGTATACAAACTCTTTAATAATCTCGGTGAAACAACAACGTAAGTAAGTTTCCGTAAGCCACAGGCGCAATTCAGTTAGTGAAAGAACATTTTGTAAGTTTATATACGTTTCGATTTCACTGAGATTCTCTGTATGCGCTTGAAAACTAGCGTGTTTTTTCAAGTGTAAGTCTAAGTATGTTTTTCTTTCGCTAACGCTTACTTTAATTGGTGTCTAATTGTAACAAGTTACAATGTTATAATATTGAATAACTTTTTTATTTATAATAAAAAAAATAGAAATAATTACATACATCGATGTAGTTACTTTGACAGGTACCAGGATTGAAAAATCGCGTAATAGTGTATCAAGACTTACAATTTTCTTCGAATCAAGGGTCGACATTGCCGTTGCTAAATATTTTACTTCGATTACTTATCGAGAAGCATCTCGAATGTGAATCTCCAATAGGAGATTTCAATATTTTTGAGTGAATCTCTTTTATTCAGAGATTCTATAATACAATGAAACTTAATTAAGCTAAGTATAAACTAAATCTATCGTAAATTTTTTTTTTTTAAAACGTTTTACGCTTGTAATAGCTTCGGATGTAGGTATCATTTTCGAACTTTATTTTCATCCCCTTCAAAATGTCGGATAGATTTGAAACATCGCACACATAACAAGGACCGATGACAATGCAATAATATGGTACCATTGAACTAAGCTGATGATAGAGCCGGAAGATAGACACTGGAACTCCATAACAGAACAACATTTTCTACTCGTGTTTGGGCTTGTTAGAACTGTCTTAAGATGCAGCTTGACTATGATTAGTTTTTAAGATCTGATGATGGAGCCGGGATTATAAAAAAATTTTTGGTGATCATTTACTATTTTTGGTTTTATTTTATTTACTTACTATTTTTGGTGATCATTTACTAGATCTGGAGGTTCGTTAAACATAAGCCATTTTTTTTTGTGTTTGCCTTGTGTCTGGGTGTTGTTGTGTCTTTTCTTAATATATATATATATATATATATACTAGCTGACCCGACAGACGTTGTCCTGTCCCGATCGACCTAATGGGGGATGAAAAAGGGGTGAAAAAAGGGGATGAAAAATAGATGTTGGCCTATTCTCAGACCTACCCAATATGCACAAAAAATTTCATCAGAATCGGTCAAGCCGTTTCGGAGCAGTTCGGGAACGAAAACTGTGACACGAGAATTTTATATATTAGATATATACATACATATATTTATATAGGTATATATTTTATTCGTTATATATTTTTGTTTAAATACTTTACCTATTTTGTTAAGTATATTTTTTATATGCACCTGCAGTGTTATCTCTTCACCACCCTTGGTTGACTGGTAGAGAATGCCTAAGGCATTAAGTCCGCCTTTGTACCTTTGTGCATGAAGTGTAAATAAATAAATAATAAGTAAATCAAGAGTTAAAGTTTTAAAGTTTGGATGTGGGAGGTAATCTCCAAAACTAGTCATCCGATTTTAAATATCATTACTCTGATATAAAGCTACACAGCTGCATTTAGTACGTATCTACTGAAAAGAGCATTTTTTTGTGGATTCACATGACAAGAAGTTCAAAGCTTTTGCTGAAGGTACCTAACCACAAACCAAAATGTCACGTATGGACCAGGACCAGGGTCTCAAGTCTGCTATTACAATAGTGGTCAGAATGGTCTATCATTGATTTCATAATTGTTGATTTTGACAAGTTTGGTAATCTACTATATAATGGCGTCATTATGACTTTCCAATGGTCTGGAAAACTGACACGCCATTGAAAGAAATGCTAAAGGATTGTAATCTCGTACAAAATGACAACTGAATGACTGACTTAGGCGGTAATCTGCTGAAATTTTGACAGTTCCTTTGATCAGTGACCTACCATTAGAACGTCATTGTGCAGTCGATTGCTTTTAATTCGACCGACCGATGATCAACCATTATGAATTTAGCAGATTACGAACTTTTAGCAAAATGACAATGGAATCGTGTTGGAATGACGAAATTATATAAATAGCAGACTTGGCCCCCTAATAATAATAACACGACGTTGGCACGATTCGACGTTGGCAAGTGAACGTAGAGCATAACTTTAGTCGAATTTTTGAACAGATCATAAAATTAACGACATTTTCAAATTATCACACTCAAGCTTGCGGTTGAGGCTAGAACGCTGTTATAAAAGCCCACGTTATTGGCTTTTGTAACAGCGTTCTAGCCTCACCAGTGCTATCAGATAAGGCTTGGGCGCTTTATCGTATGAATATGATATGTTTAAGATTGCGGGTAGACTAGTACTTAATATGTACTTATAAATAATATGTTTTCAATCATCGGGGTGACATTCTGTTTAGAAAAAACCACGTAAATAAAATGAGATTAAAAACAAAAAAAAATGTTGGATACCTGCTTCTATGAGAATTAATCAGAAGACAGAGTGTTCTTTCACAGTACATCAACGATTGTAGACACTCACAAGACCTACTCCGTCTGCATCGTCAGAAGCGCAGCAAGCTAGCTACGGTGGAGTATACACAGAAGATGTGTGTCTACGGCCGCTACCATGCTAAATGCTGACTCTAATATTATGAAAAAAGTGAATTTGTTTGTTCCTGTCACCGCTATATTCTTGAACCGATTATGATGAAATTTTGTACAGACTAGACTTGAACCCTTAGGGTGTTACTACACCAATCGATCGATGCCATCGGTTGACGTCGATCGACGTTAATCGATTGGTGTGGTAGCTTTAATTGATCGACGGATACCGGTCGACTAACATCGATCGATTGCCGGTCGACGTCGATCGATTGCCGGTCGACGTTGATCTATTAACCCCGGCTATTTTCCATCAGTTTCTTTCGAAATGTATTCACAAGTGGACGTGTTGGTCACTTCGATATTGCTCGTACTATTATTACGGAGACGCAAACGCAGAAGACACATAAACACAAGCAGGCCAGGTAGTTAGTTACCGCGCGGGGCGCAGGCGGGCAGCAAGTGATAATGGGGAGCGGATGGCGCACGGTGCGGCTAATCAAGCAGCCCGATCGACGTCGACTAAACCATTCTGCCATCGATCGATGCCGTCGATCGACGATCGATCGAGTGAGCTGGTAACACCCTTAGAAAGAAAATAGGCTATTTTTAAAATCGCGACTTCGTCTGAATCCAGGATAACTGATATTCACGCAGACGAAGTCGCACGTAAGTTTAAACGTCTAAATTCACGGGGGAGGGGGGGTTCACAAGAAGCTCAATGTTTGCAATTGTGGTGGAATTCAAGGCTCCCGACCGAAGTTGTCACTAATAATTCGTGTTGCTTTTAATATAGGTATGTACCAATATATAGGTAAATAATTATGTACTTACGTGTATAAATAATTTTAATCTATAAAAATATTCTACAGAGAACTAGTGGATTCCTTAATTTTTTTCAAGTCTTTGCAGAGATCTGAATCATTGCTAGATGAACACATGGATACACGAGAGATGTGCAGTAACTCCAAGTCCAAATCGGGTTTAGACTTCGTGCCTGGATCTGAGGATGGCCCCTTTGCTTTCCTGGGTAAGAAAGGTATAATATTCCTGATCGCATTGTTTTTCGAGGTTTTACTGGAGCGCGAGGAGTTGACTGCACTAGACATGCTGCTGAACGAGTATTTAGAAGCATTATCTCCGATGAACAACATGCCTCTCTCCGACAAGAAGTCGTCGATAGAGTCGTTGGAGAAGTACGCCTGCGCTCCTTGCTCTATGGAATCCGTATGTTTCTCTTGTTTGTAAATACCATAATGTTTGCAATTGGAACCGTTCTTGAAGCCGGTGGCATTGGAGCCCTCGTAGTCGTAGCTGTGACAGCGGATCAGCTTCTCCGAAGAGTCGCTGAGGGTGCCCGCCGGGCTTCTCTTGTCAGGTTTTATGATAGAACTGGACTTCTTGTCGCGTTTCTCTTCCTGGAAGTTCACTTTGGTGTCCTTGCGTTGCTCCACACATATCTGCTTGTCGGCGCCCGCGCTCATGTCGTCGTCGACGCGCACCTCGGGGATGGTCTCAGAGCGCGGCAGACGCTGCCAGTCTCTCCGCGTGATGCACTTCGACAGGATATCATCTGACATGCTCAGCTTGACGCTATTCTTCCTCTCCTTCTGGCACGCTTTGTAGCATTTGATTTTCTTATCAATGTAGTTTGAAGACTCGCTGAAGTATTGATAATCAGTCGTTTCTGTGTCTACGTTACTGGTGCATATCAGAGGTGTGGTGACGGACGCGTCATGCTTGTAGTTGAAGAACTTGTTGATAATCTTCTTCTTCCTGCAGCAGGCACAGCGCTTCATGAGGCAGTAGACCATGGTGCAGATGAGACAGCACTGCACGAAGATGACGGCGCCCAACGTCATCAGCATACGTTTGTTTGAAACTATGTACGTCATGCATCTGTTAAATTTGGTAATCTTGTGCTGTTTCTGTTCAGTTTTAGAGTAAGCATGCGGCCCCGTCGCACTGGCGCCTCCTTGAGAGGCAGTGGCGTCATTCGTTGAGGAGTCAGAATGCACGCGTTTCGACGGGCTGTAGCGGTCCTTCCCCAGCGTACTGATGATCATTATATTTTTCGTTGGCCTGCCTTTCCCTTGAGTCAGTGCTTTTATAAAATCAATATCTCCCTTACCTATTGCTGGCTTATTAACACACTTGTTTGAAACAGGATTGTATGCACACTTGGGGATATGAGACTTTACTTTTCCTAAACAAGTCGGTATTTCTACGCAACGTTTTTTGACTACATTAAAATAAGACTTCTTGCCATTGTAATGAATGTCACAGCAGACTGGCTTGCAATCGTTCATCGGGTCCTCATCAACGTGTTTGCATATCCTGACGTCATCGGGGGCGGATGACTCATCTAGAGTCGTGTCGAACTTTATTTTGATTGTATCTCTTAGATACTTATCCGGTTTTGAACTAGATTTATAGTCGATGAAGATGGTGCAGAACCCTTTGCGGTCGTAGGGGTCCAGCAGCGGCGCTACGAAGTGCAGGACCTTCGTCGTGCCTGCGGAACAAACACGAACGATCAGCTGGCTGAGAAATGTCGGTTACGTTATCTTCTGCAGAAAGACATAAAATATTGTTCGTGCGGAAATTAATCTCGCCACTCATGCACACGGTAACAGCTACATGTTATGTAGGTATGTTAGCAAAACACATGCGCAATAATTCAAAATGTTTAATGTTGCTATAGTCTTGCCTTCAACAATTGATATAAGTACGTTGTATTTATCATAATAAGTTAGTTGTATTATTTTTGAGAAATAAATGTGTTAAACTGTAAATTAAAAAAAAAAAAAAAAATTAAAAAAAAAAATTTGGTGGGGTTGCCACGATTTTGTAGCGCATCAGGCATGTTTGCGTTTGTTTTGTGACGCACGAGTGGATAGTTTTACAGCAATACATCGCAAACGAATAGCGACCCCGACGCGCCGCTTGCGGGGCAGCCCCAACAGCTTCTTGCAACTTTTTGCGGAGAGAATGGACACTGACAGTTCCTTCATGGAGTACTGGACAAGACAGCATGTCAGGCGTTCCTAGTGTGTCTGTGTATGTAATATTATTATTGAATGTTATTTATTATTATTAGTTATTATTTATTTATTAATTGTGTAACCCAAATATGGATAATTTATTGAATTTATTTTATTTGAAATAAAGAATTTGAATTTGAATTTAGCCGATGCGGCAAGCTTGTACGGCAGTTCTCCCGCCTGATGCGTCTGACCGGACCAACGGCAACGTTAGTGCCGTTTGTGAGGTCACCGTCAGCATGTGCGGTCGTGATTGATAGTCGTCATTCCTCCTCATTCCTATAATATATGTTGTTTATGAGTTAGAAGTTGGAAAAAATGGCAGATTTTGTGAGAGGTATCATGTACTTACATACCTCGACACAACAAATAGAAAAACATAAATTTTTCGCAGCCTAGGAGGATATCAGCGGCTTAACCGGACTTTCCTGTTCTTTCCTTTCCTTTCCTTATACTGAACTTAAGGCCTCCAGCCAAGGCAAAAAGATTATAAAATAAGCGACTACAAGCTAAGGGCATCCCGTGTGGGGTGCAGACCCCGCAGAGCTGCAAAGGGAAAGTCGAATTTCGATTATTCGGGATTCGAATTTAAAGCTACAGACTCAGCGGCGCGGGTCGAGAAGGTAAAGCATAAATCATAATCGTGTTCTCTTGAAACTGAATGCTTCACTATAATAAGGACACGAGCTGACAGACGATACCTTCAGGGATGGTGTCGGCGGCGCTGCCGATGACCTGCAGGATGTCGCACTTGGAGTCCCCCGCCTCCAGGCAGCACTCGTCAGGATGCACCTCCACGAAGCACTGCTCTCCGCTCGTGTTGTTTATTTCAGTGAAGAACCGGAGCCCGACGGAGCCCTGTATGACTGGCAGGAGACCCGATTTTGTTGAAATATTTTTACTAAATGCACTCATAACTATGTTAAATAATAAAAAACTTATGTAAACCTTCATCGGAAGAGTTAAAAACTGTCATCGTATTAGACTCTTGTGACAGGTTGGTGTCTCCTGTCTGACTGACAATAGTGACAATGACATGCCGCAGCAGTTGCTTCGTGGTCGGACATAGATCGGTGCGCTCTACGCACGCTGACAGATGTGGTCAGTCGTCTTTGTGACTTCGTCAAGTAGTTCCGATGGAAGCCACCGCCCCGGTGAGTAGGGGTGTACCCGTGTAGTACCTACCGTTAATTATGCATACTATTAAATTTTCATATTTCTTTTTATTTATTCATATTCATCATATCAGCCCCAATGGGCTCCGCAATGGGGTCAGCAGTGGACGGCAATCCGTCCACTGCTGAACGTAGGCCTCCCCCAGAGATCGCCGACCAACCCGGTCTTGGGCAGCCCGCATCCATCTTTAAATCGTCGCTCCATCATGTCGCAGGGCGTTCCACAGTACGCTTGCCCAAACACGATCTACATTCTAGAGCGTATCTGGCACCAATACGACAGCCACCCCCCTCTTAGGGTAGGCCTTTCTCCAACAGTGGACGTCTTCCGCCTGATGACGATGATGCTTGAGATGAGAATATGCAAGCCGTCAAAGAGTTGCTGGGCGAGTCCACTTCACTCGTGAAAAAGAACAATCACTTCGACTTTGTGGCGATTACAGAAGACCCCGACCGATACCACATACCTACCTACCTCGAATTCAAAACTTTACATACCACCTGCTAGGTATGAAAATATTCTAGAAAGTAGATTAAAATTTTCGTATTGTTGGGTACCAATCGCGAAGGAAAATGCACAAAAAAGCGGCCAAGTGCGAGTCGGACTCGCCCATGAAGGGTTCCGTAGCAGCAAGTAACATAATAAATATAAAAGTGTTTGGGTTCCGTAACCAAATGGCAAAAAACGGAACCCTTATAGATTCATCATGTCTGTCTGCCTGTCTGTCCGTCCGTATGTCACAGCCACTTTTTTCCGAAACTATAAGAACTAACTATACTGTTGAAACTTGGTAGGTAGATGTATTCTGTGAACCGCAATAAGATTTTTACATTAAAAAAAAACAATAAATTTTGGAGCTCATACATAGAACTGAAACTCAATTTTTTTTTTCATCAAACTGCAATTTACTAATAAAATATCGATCAAAGTTACAACGAACTACCTACAAGAACTTTTATATTATGTTACTTGCTGCTACGGAACCCTTCATGGGCGAGTCCGACTCGCACTTGGCCGCTTTTTTTATTTTTATGTTTGAGTTGATTGAATGAAAGGTAAATTGCGGTTAACGATTTATGACGTATTAAAAATAAACTACTTACTAGATCTCGTTCAAACCAATTTTCGGTGGAAGTTTACATGGTAATGTACATCATATTTATTTTTGTTTTATCATTCTCTTATTTTAGAACTTACAGGGACACATTTTACCACTTTGGAAGTGTCTCTCGCGCAAACTATTCAGTTTAGAAAATATGATATTAGAAACCTCAATATCATTTTTGAAGACCTATGCATAGATACGCCAAACGTATGGGTTTGATGAAAAAAAAAATTGAGTTTTGTTCTAAGGATGGGGAACCCCCATTTTTCGATTTTTGTGTGAAAATCTTAATGCGGTTCACAGAATACATCTTCTTACCAAGTTTCAACAGTAAAGTTCTTATAATGTCGGTAAAAAGTGGCTGTGACATACGGACGGACAGACAGACATACATGACGAATCTATAAGGGTTCCGTTTTCTGCCATTTGGCTACGGAACCCTAAAAACAGGGATATTTTCCTGTGAACCTGACAACAGGGGTTCGAAACAGCAAAGCCCAGCTACGGGCTCGTGTGACAAGGATGGCTTCGTGAAGGTGGAGAGGAAGAAGAGGAAGAAGCCACCTAGTGGGAACCAGTGTGGGATCGCGCTGGCAGGACCCATTATGCTGCGTCCGGCAACACATACGACGCAGCTCTATGTGTCCCGGCTACATAACACCATGAAGGTTGAGGAGATCGTGGAGTATGTCCGATCGAAGACCAGCTGGACCTTGAGGGTCGAGTCGCGCCACAATACTAACTTCAAGTCGTTCGTGGTGCGAGTTCCGACTCAGTTTATCGAGACCTGCCTTGAGAATGAGTTTTGGCCGGAGGGTGTCGTGTATCGGCGATTCCGCGGAAGGCTACGCGACACCACGCAGCGCAACACGACGCCGTCGCTTCGTGTTCAATAGTTTATTTATATTTTTTTGTGGTTTTTTATTTAGGTTTTATTTTATGTAGGTATGTCTGTAAGGTATTTATGTTATGGGCAATGATATTTTATGGGTATTTGATACCCATATTAAATGCTTTATTATTTTTATTTCCATAAACCGCTCTTTTCAGAGCGATATGGTGCGCGCGCGGTGGCGTAGCATAGCAATAAATGATTCAATTATTACAAGTCTAAATAAATAAAAATATTATATACCTAGACTGTATTATGATTTGAATAATTTATTGCGTTGACTGTACTTTTCGTCACATTCGACGTGGCGGCACCAGGCAGATTTTTTTTTTATAAAAAGCCTAAGAAAATATCAAGAAACAAGTAGACGTGACGGCGACTCGACATGGCGGCGACTCGACATGGCGGCGACCCGACGTGGTGCGACTCGACGTCAAGGGAATAAATCTTGTCACTATTATATATAGATGTTATAGTCAAAACTCTTAACCAGCCAGAACTACTTTTGACTGGCTACAGTCAAAACCCTTATTAAGAAAAAACACGTTACAAAAACCAAAAAACGGAACTAAATGCAAGGTTTCAAATAAATCAACAACAAAATAATTTCCATTCAATTATTTAATATCATTCTCATTACGAAATGGAATACCTTGTCATGTCGAGATAAATAAGATTAGGTATAAATTGAATACCAGATTCATTTTATCATAAAAATTACACAAAGTCATGTAATACAAAAATTCACAAAATAATTGTATTTAATTAATATTTTGAGAAATATTTTTTAGTCATAAAGTTGTCAGGGCACAGAGACAGTACAACTAGGCTTGCCAACTTTTTAATGGAACAATAAAATTATCTGATTTCAGAAACGATAAATATAGAGTACCAACTTATAAAAAAGAGCTGATTTAATTATTTTTAAAAATAATACCACCTCAAACTTGTGACATTGACATTACATTTTGACATGACTGATGACCGTTACGTTCAGAAATGTTCCGAGTTTGGCTTAGGGATACCAACATTTTAATTTTTTTTTAAATTGTGTAATGGGAATGGGTACACACGATGGGAATTAGTAGTTATAACATTGTGTAAAACAAAGTTTTTAGCGTACTCCATTAGTATTACAGATTGTAAAGTACACCTAGACATTATTAGGTACTTTAATTCAGTACAGTTGGTACCTCGCCTCGCCCCTCACACCGGACAATAATATTATTATTATTATTACTCATGAACAATTTAGAAATATCTATCTTCAAGTTGATCTATATTTTAAAATATTTTACACTAATTCTAATTTACGTAATATTTTATTTACATCTTACACCTACTTATTAATAATGTTTACAAAAACTAATCTAGCCAGACCCTTATTTTTGTTTAATAAAAACATTAAAACATTTTATTAAATAATAATTATTGTGATAGGTAGGATAACAATACAGACGCTTCCCTAACCAAAAAACCTTAAGCATTCATTTCCTCTTTGCCGCAGAATAAGAAATCGCACAATTTTTTGTAAAAAATAAAGAAAAGCAATCTTTTAAATAAAATGAACCGTGAATTATATAGATTTTTAAATTATCTATCCATTAGGCTATGCGCGCACTGCGAATTTTAATAGTTGCGAATAATATCGTCAATCTGTGAACAACAGAAATGTACTACAATCCGCGCACTGCGAAAGTAAATCGCTTGTTCCCAAAATCCACCTTAGGGATATCCACTAGTGTGGTGGAGCCACTATCTACTAAGAAAACACCAGATACTTCTAAGATGACAATTTAATAATAATATTCTAAACTACATATACTTTTCCCGGTAACGAAACCATAGCGCGAATTTAAATTGCACAACGCCATCTATCGAGCGATGGCGTACTAAAACCTGTAATATTATTATAAAAGCCTTAACATTCCCGCCCACTAAGGACAACAGTCCTTAAACTAATATAAAAATCGCTAAACTAAACATATTGTATCCATAACTAAAACTAAAAGTAATAAACAAACACACGTGCTACACAACATATTAAATATCCATTGTTGTATATCTTAAAACAAACCAAAACAAAACTTAAGTATCGCTACTCGCTAGTAGGTAAAACACAAATTTTTGATACAGGCCTCTTTATAAATGAGTTCTTATATCGTAAAGTAACTACTCTAGTAACATTGTCGACGCCAGAATGTTTTTTTACAATTTTGCCCATTAACCACCTGGCAGGTGGTAAATCTGGTTCTTTAATCAAGACAACATCACCAACTTCTGGTTCCGGTGTTAAGCGATTCCACTTATGCCTATGCATCAATCCCGAAAGATATTCTTGTGACCATCGTTTCCAAAAATGTTGCAACATACGTTGACACAGTTGCCATCTTCTTAAAGAACTGAGCGTAGTTTGTTCATAATTACGTTCAGGAGGCAAAATCAAAGGTTCCCCTACAAGGAAGTGACCTGGTGTCAAAGGTGATATTTCATCCTGATCTTCCATGTATGATATTGGTCTAGAATTTAAACAAGCCTCAATCTGAGCCAATAAAGTAGACATTTCTTCAAACGTTAGTGTGGAATTTCCGATAATCCTTTTCAGGTGATGTTTAGTAGATTTCACCCCCGCCTCCCATAAACCTCCAAAGTTAGGTGCATGAGGTGGAATAAAATGCCACTGAGTTCCGTTAGTTGCTAACCAATCTGAAATTTCCGCCAGAAAATTTGACTTTTCTTCATTAAATAAATCCTTTAACTCTCGTGCCGCTCCCACAAAGTTACAGCCGTTGTCACTGTATAAGTTGCTGCAATGACCTCGCCTTGCTACAAATCGTTTATATGCCGAAAGAAATCCTTGAGACGTTAGGTCACTGACTGCTTCCAAATGGATTGCTCTGGTCGACATACAAATAAAAAGACATATGTAGCCTTTATATGATTTATTGCCACGACCCTTTGATACTCTAATGTTGATAGGTCCAGCATAATCTACACCACTAAATGAAAACGCTCTAGTTGCTGAAACTCTTTCCACTGGTAACTGTCCCATCAATGGATTTTTATTAGGCGCGCGATAGCGAGCGCATGTAACACATTTACGATAGTGAAGTTTAACTAAGTTTTTTGCTCCGATTATCCAATACTTAGAACGTGCATAGTTTAACATAAGTTGCGGACCCCCGTGCAACGTTTTCAAATGTGCATCTGCCACTATAAGTTTCGCTAAATGTGCATCATGAGGAATTATAATAGGATGCTTTCTATCCTCTTCCACCTGAGCAAATTGTAGCCGCCCTCCTACACGAAGCTTTCCGACCTCATCTATATGAGGATTTAAAGAGGTAAGTTTGGATTTCATTTTTATATTTTTACCATCAGTAATATCTTGTATTTCTTGCTTGAAATATTTGTTCTGACATTTCTTGATCATAATTTCTAATGCTTCATGTATTTCATCTTTCAAAAGGTAAGTATGTTTAGGTATTTTGTGTCTTTCTCTTTTCAGGAATCTTTTACAGTATGCTACCACTCGCAGCAACCTTGTCAGCGATGAGAATTTATCCCATATATCCTTATCATCTTCAACTGCGACGTTAACGAATTTAACCCTTTCTTCCAGGTTCGTCTTCAAATTCTTTGGGTTTATATATAAGATTTCCGAATCTTTCAACCATTTCGGCCCACGTATCCATAGCTGATGATCACTAATATCTGAAGGTTTTATTCCACGTGAAGCAGCGTCTGCGGGATTAAAATCTGATTTAACATATGACCACTGGTTTCGATCTAAATGTGATATAATTGTTGCTACTCTGTTACCAATAAAGGTTTTCCATCTGCAAGGATGATCACTCAACCATGCCAACACTACTTCAGAATCTGTCCACGCATGCCAATGCTGTTTAGGAATATCTAAAATTGTACCAACTTCAACAAGGAGTTTTGCTAGTATAACTGCTCCACATAATTCCAATCGAGGTATCGAAACTTGCTTAATGGGAGCCACTCTTGTCTTAGCCGAAATCAGACTGACCTTTATATTTCCTTCACAACCAATCACTCTCAGGTACACTACAGCACCATAGGCAACATTGGACGCATCACAAAATCCATGGAGTTCTACAAGCTGATTGTCATGTTGACAGTATATCCATCGAGGCAGTCTAAAATGGGTAAGTTGCGAAAAGTTGTCGCGATATGCAACCCACTCATCAAGTAATCCTTGCGGCAATTCATCGTCCCAACTTATTCCTGATAACCATAATTTTTGAATGAATATTTTAGCGCTTATTATCCTCTGTCATGTTTAGCGAAACGCAATTGATCGATTTGCAAAACTCGGCCATGCTTTTGGAAACGCGCGTGCCATTTTTTTTTTTTCTGTTAATCGGCTCTAAACTCTATTCTAAGGGCATTAGAGTCCTACCAAACGTGTTAAAACTATTGAGAATTAGATTATCTATCGTTTAGACGCAAGTTTGCAACATCACGGAACCAATTTTTATTTTCAATCGACATCCAAAGTTTGACGAAGCCATTTTGTATTATTTTGTAATTTGCTGTGGTCGTGTTGATTTGTGCTCGAAAGCAAAATGCCTTAAAGTATTGTAATTTATTGGTTTTTACTAATGTGATGGTTCTAAATTAATCTAGAAAACCTGTTCTGTGATAAATCAACGTTTTATTTACTGATACTATAAGTGAAATGTGCTAAAATCGAAATAGTCGAACGCGTGTTTGTTGTCGTTGTGTTTTTACGTATTACAAAGTGGTAATTTAACTTAATTACATGAAATCGCGGGAAACTATGTGTGACATGATAAAGTTTAGACATAATTCTAACCACAAAACGTAAAAAGTTCCATAATATCTTGAAGATGTGCTGGATTACATGAATTTTGGCGCCAAGTGAGTACTTTGTAACGATTTTTTTTGTTTTTTTTTGTTTTGGTCTCGCTAGTTTCCAGCTAGACACGGTTCACTTTCAGGGTTGCGGCTTTTTTTCACGTTTGGTATTCGTTTGATTGTGATGCACAATATGCGTATATTTGTAGTGTTGGTTTATGTCTTGGTTGTGATTTTTTTATTTATATTATTAAAAAAAAAACATACCAAATTTCATCAAAATCGGTTTAGCCGTTGCGTCGTGAAAACGTAACAGACAGACATAGTTACTTTCGCATTTATAATATTAGTATGGATAAGGAAAAAAAATTAATTTGGGATTATTTAAAATATATACATATATGTATTATAATTTTTTTATTATTGTTTTATTTTTTTTTACTTTACTTTTTTTCATAATATACATATTTTTTTAATCTTATTAAATAATGACTTATTTACAAATATTTTTTTTACGTATTTACGAATATTAAAAAATAAAAATAATGTGATTTAGGAAATAAAGGTAATTATTTCTAACCCTTTGTAAAAAAAAATAATAATTAATAAGATTTAAAAAAAAATAACGGGATAAATTACATATTTTAAATATTAATATTTTTTTTTTTTTTTTAATTTTTTTATGTTTATTATGTATTATATACGTTATTTTATTAAAATATTTATTTTACATTTTTTATTTGAAGTTTTATTCGAACCCGATATTTTGTTTTAAATATCGGGTTAATTAAAATTACTTGGTCAGATGCAACCCTAGCTTCTACAGCCGCCATCTTGCGAGACTTGGGGTTCATTCAAGGTCGTTGCGTGTAGTTGCGTGTGTTTTTAGACAGAAAGTCGTTGTAAGTATTTGTTGTTATTTTATTAAAAATGTAATTAACTGTGGTAGTTTTATACCATAAATATAAACTATAGGATTTGATCTATTCGTCACATGAATGAAACAGGTTAGTTGAGAGCATAGTGTCATCGTAATTTTAGTTTGAAGTCGCTATGCTTTTGTTTTATAAAAAATCTTCCTTTGTGTTTTCTGTCCATTATCTAAGCAGTTTATAGACTTATGGGAAACTTTTTATATTACTATTAGAGCTAATGAAGTGACCTTTCTAAACATAGCTATATTTTTGTTCTAGGTTGTGTAGTTTTTGTGTAAATCGGCTATGATTGTCCGTCTAGTTTTATTGGTGAATGCGGTGGTGTTCCGCGTGGTGCGTGTAGATTCGATTATTATTTTTATGTAGATTATCTACCCAATTATTACTGTTTCTTATTAAATAGTACAAATAACTATTCTAGTATTTAAAAATGATGGAAACTATATACTTAGAGCCGTATTTTTTTCACAATTCAACGTTATTTGACTGAAACCGGCAAAATATGCTCGACCTTGACTTTAGTCTCGTATAAAATATTCTACACATAATTTCAGTCAAAACAAAATACGTTATTTTGTTCTTTATCTAATTGTCAACACAGAACAGTAAACACGCTTACGCTAGGCCACTTGGTTCGGTTTTAAACAAAGTTTTAATGAGGGCGGCCGCGCTGAGCGTTAAGGGTCAAATTTCAATGGTAGGGTTCAACGTTTTTTGGGCGGCAAAAGCTTCAGAGCGGTTATGCTTGGTGCTATCCATCCTAGAGGATCGTATAAACGAGATATATCAGATATTACTTTCCTTTTTGTTACAGGTGCAGACATAGCTGGCAAATTAACTGCGTACTCAAATTCATCTTGAATTCGGTTCCAGGTAAGTCCCAATAGTTTATTTTTGCTTTTAGCTTTCTGTTCCTCAATCCCTTTTTCTTCCTCTAACCCTTTTTTATCTTTATTTTTCTTCTCAATGATATTCATTACAGCTTCACTATTGCTTAACCATTTTTGAAGTTCAAAACCCCCTTTATTTAATAAATCATTTAACTGATCATATATTTGTATTGCTTCCTTTTCATTATCACACCCTGACATAAAATCATCCACGTAAAAGTCTCTTTTAACTCTATCTGCCACCAGTGGATAATTTTTTCCTTCATCTGTAGCTAATTGCATTAACGTTTTTATTGCCAAATATGGTGCTGATGATGTGCCAAAAGTAACTCTTAACATTTTATATTCCATGATATCTTTTTCAGGTATATTTCGCCACAAAATGCGCTGAAAATCAGCATCATCTTCCTGAACACATACTTGTCTGTACATCTTTGTGATATCTGCAGAGAGGCATATTTGGTACGTTCTCCAACGCATTATGATATGACGAAGTTCCGATTGCAAGGTAGGTCCCACCATCAGGTCATCGTTCAGTGATATACCATTCCTGCCCTTACAAGATGCATCAAAAACAATACGGACCTTAGTCGTGGTTCTATCCTCCCTGATAACAGCGTGGTATGGTAAGTATACTCCAATCTCTCTGTCTTCGCTATTAACCGGTCGCATATGGTTAAGCTCTAAATATTCATCAAATGTCCGTTTAAATTCATTTTTCAACTGCTCGTTCTTGACTAATTGTTGTTCCAGTCTTAGAAATCTCCTTAATGCTATTTCACGTGATTGACCTAAACAAACCGGATGCTCATCTCTAAAAGGTAATTTGACAATGTAACGTCCAGTTTCGTCACGTGTAGTTGTTGACGCGTATATTTCTTCACAGCGCTTCTCTTCTTCTGACATCAACCTTTGATTTATCTGCGGCTCGTTTTCCATTTCCCAAAATGCCTTTAGAAAATCATCTGCTTCAACGTGCATGCTAACTATATTTGCAGAAAGCGACTGTGTTTTATTTGATCCCGTTAAAATCCATCCAAATATTGTATTTTGAGCCAGCAACGATCCTGATGAACATTTATGAAAACCTTCCCTTAATATTTCACCATAAACTTCTGAACCCAGCAACATGTCAATCTTGTTAGACGAATGGAATCCTGGATCGGCTAACTTAATCTTTTCTAAAATAGACCATTGTTCTAGTAAAAAATCCCGAGGAGGTAATAACCCTGTTAATTTGTTTAAAACATAGGCTGTTACTTGGATGCTGCAGTCTGGATTGTTCAATGAATGAAGAATAATATTCGTTTTATTCTTTGAAACCACCTTGATTTCACCGCCCAATCCTGAAAAATTACCCTTGACTGCTTCACACTTAAGACCTAGCAACTGAACTGCGGCTTGCGTAATAAATGAAATATGAGACCCTTGATCAATTAAAGCGCGCAGCGGTATGAATCCATTGCTTGACTTTACATACACAATTGCTGTTGGTAACAACGACACTTGTTCAAAACCTTTTGAAATGTGTGAACTTCCCTGTATCATATCTGGTAACTGGTCATCTTGTAATACCTGATGTGATGCTATAGGCTCCAAGTTCGGTTGCGCACTACTGGAATGAAGTAATGAGTGATGTCGTCTTTTACAAATGTGGCAAGAAGTTGTACTTCGACAATATTTTACACCATGGTTATTGGCTAAACAATTAAAACATAACCGATTATCTGTAACAAATAAACGTTTTTTGTCATCATGTAAATTAATAAATTCTTTACATGCACTTATTTTGTGATCACCTTTACAATAAGAACAAGTTATTTGAGATACATGTAAACTGTTATTAAAACGAACCTTTGAATTCTGATTATCTTTAAAATAATTTGAGCTAGTTTTTGTATCTAAAAATTCTAAAGAATGAAATCTGTTTTGCAAAAAGGTTTGAAATTGTTTAAAATTTGGTAATACACTACAATTAAATGTTATTTCACTGACTTTAGATTCCCATTGTTTTCTTGTTTCTGTATCTAATTTCTGTGATACAATATAGATAACTATTGCATCCCAAGACGTAGTGTCGATGCCCAAATTCTTCAATCCCTGCATCATGTCTGTAGTGTTGTCCAATAATTGTTTGAGACTCGTTGCAGATTCCGTCGTAATATTGCGCAGCGAGAAG
Source organism: Charanyca ferruginea (assembly GCA_947361185.1). Classification (NCBI taxonomy): domain Eukaryota; kingdom Metazoa; phylum Arthropoda; class Insecta; order Lepidoptera; family Noctuidae; genus Charanyca; species Charanyca ferruginea. The sequence continues at coordinate 14,618,966 of OX376085.1, forward strand.
AACCGTCCGAAAATACTATTCACAAGAAATTGTTTGTTATTAAATCGTTGCTCTAAAATATTCCAGCATTGTTCATAGTTGTCATTGGTAATAGCGATGTGCCTCAACAACTGTTCAGCCTCTCCAGTCAAATGTCCCTTTAGATAATGCAATTTTTGAACATTATCAATATCATCGTTGTTGTGTATCAAAGACACAAACAGATCCCTAAACGCTATCCAATCTGTATATCTACCCGAAAATGTTGGTATTGTTATCTTTGGTAGCCTCACAGACGTTTTTACGCACTTATTCTCTGCGTTAGACTTACTTGATGTTGTTGAAAATCCTTTCATTCCGTCTAAAATTTCACCAAGTTCCGATTTAAAATCCAAATAGAATTCTTCCACTTCGTTGTGTATGTCCTTTTTAAAGTAAATAGAACCCGCACATTCATCATTTTTTAAGATTTCGTAATGATTTTTAGAAAACTCATTCCATTTGTTATTAACAATCTCAATCCTGTTTTCGACATATGATTTTGACAATCTTTCTTTAGGACTCTTTTTGAAGTTAATTTTTGTTTTTTGTAGCTGCGATCTAATGTCTTCCTGTATTTTTATAAGTTCCATAATGAGGTTTTATTATGGAGATTGCAACACTATAATATAATATTTTTCTAAGTGTTTCAGTTCGTAATTTCTATGTGAAATCGAACATAGGTTCCCCGTCGGTTCACTTTTTTCGTAATTATTCTAAGTCCCAAAACTACAGTACTCACAGTTTGATTGCACCCTTCACAAATATACAACACTTGCCCTTCCGTCCAGAGATGCTGGTAGTTGCACTGCTCCTGCTGGTACCCATCCGTGAAAACGCCCCTGCTTGTCGATGCCCTGGGTACTGCCGTAGTCACCAGGTGCTTCAGATCCTCAACGACAAGCTCGGATGAGCCGGCTTGCAGCTCTGGTTGGACTCTTCAACTTCTAGCCTTGGTTATCCAGCTCTCGAAGGACCATGTTCCCAAAATCCACCTTAGGGATATCCACTAGTGTGGTGGAGCCACTATCTACTAAGAAAACACCAGATACTTCTAAGATGACAATTTAATAATAATATTCTAAACTACATATACTTTTCCCGGTAACGAAACCATAGCGCGAATTTAAATTGCACAACGCCATCTATCGAGCGATGGCGTACTAAAACCTGTAATATTATTATAAAAGCCTTAACATCGCTTGCGATTTACTTTTATTTCAATCGATTTCATTTCGCATTTTTAAAATCGCAACGATTAAAATTCGCAGTGCGACCTTAGCCTTAATGTAATCTTCAAATTAATACAATGTCAACTTTTGCAAAAGTTAAATTAATATCAATTATTCTAGTCAATCTTTTTACTTTTTTATACAGGGACAACTAAGTGTAAATATAAGACACATAAAAATAAATAAGAACGTGGAATGTGATGATAGGATATCCAACATTAAAAATGTGCTTTTAAATATAGTTTATTTTTCTTAAATATTGAGTTAATAGCCCAGGGGCTATAATAACAAAGAAAAACGCACTATCTCAAGGTTCTGGTCGGGGTAGCGCCTTGACATAAAATGAATACCTACAAGTATTTATTTTGTTTTACTTTAGCACCCATTTGTGGAAAGTCTTACAATATTGTCATGTTTGACGCTATGATCCTTACTACAGCGCTGAGTAGCGACATTCATTTTGTGATTCCTACTTCAAAGAAAATACAAAATAATAACAATATTTTCTTTGTGAGGTACATTTGAAACAAAAACTTACACTCGGATTTAGTTGCTAACACAAGACTAAATTGAAAATAATAATATATGAGACACGGGTGAGCAACTAACTCGAGTCAACACTCTCTATTCTATAGGTACTTGTGTACAATGACTGCTGCGACTTCGTGCGAATATATCACATCGCAGGCTCAGTAATAAACTGACCGATTACGGTTCAGATAAAAAATGAGTAAAATAAACAAAGAGAGATCCAAAATGAGTTTTAACGTCATACAACATTAATAACTAACAAGCTGTCCCCGCGACTTCGTCCGCATGAATTACCTCAAAGATTCCTAATTTTATCAATTGACCAATATAGCCTATGTTACTCGTTAAAGATGTAGCTTTCTAACAGTGAAAGATTTTTTAAAGTCAGTCGAGAAGTTTTTGAGTTAAAACGTTACAAACAAACAAATTGTTCCTCTTTATAATATTAGATCAGATTTAGATATGTAAGGCAAGTGTTGATTGCCAAAACGTTTCTGCGATTTCTCAAAAAACAGTATTTTTGAGTAAGGTCAGTCTATCATCAAGCATGCGACATGATAGCCTGCGCATCCTTGATAACACTAAGAGCTAGAAGCCCGCTAGCAAACTGAAGCAGCCCCACAGTAACCGCAGTAGCAGCAAGCCCAACACTGCGCAGAAACCGTAGTGCAGCAGCCTAAGTCGTCGTAGCTTGCGCAGCCCGGCCGGGACCGTGTCTACTGGGTCCTTGAGCAAGTACACGCGAACGCCGCGGATGTAGTTGTAGAAGTACTCATTCCAGTCCACGGCGCTCATGTCGAAGTCGAACAGCTTCTTGTCCGCGGGGCACAGCTCGCTGAACAGTTTCTGTGTGTTCCTGTTGTCGAATTTCCACTCTCGGGTCGCGAAGTAAGCCATTACTTCCGAGAATTTTGTTATTTTTGCGTAGGTTTTTCTTAACCTGGTGGACAAGAAATTGGGAGTTGGTAAACAAAATGGTTGTTAGACGAAGACAAAGCAAAAGTGAAAAAATTCAGCGGTTCAATTCGGTGTGAAACTTGTGGTACAGTGGCCAGCCCATCAAGCTACAACGATCTGTCAAATTTCATTGATTGATTTTTAGCTTTATTACAAAAATATAAGGTTTATATTCAATTGGGAAAATTTGACGGCGTCTGTACAAATGACAATATGACATGTGATCCTTGTCAAATTTGCCTTCCGTACAGCTCCAACACCACTAACAATATGCCATTCCAGTTTAGGCTTTAAATCGTGTGCGTTAAAATGTTGTTTTTAATGACAACATAAAATAAATTATCCCGTGTGGACATTTCACACACGGCCATCTGACCACAATTTAAACTAGGGAGATCCAGTACTATGCGTGTCAGATAGCTGATATACATACACAAATACATTTTAAATAGATAGGTTTATAAATAAACAACGCCCAGACACAAGGCAAACACAAGAACGGACAAGTAGAAAGATACGCGATATATTGTCTACACCCTCCACGCGGCCGTAACGGTTTTTAGTGATGAAAGTGTCCTAATACCCCCCCGTGTATATAGGGCGACTGGTAATTAGTGTACGATACTTAAACACATGATAGTGTTCATGATAACAAATAACTTTCCCGAAAAAAAAATGTTTTTTGTACTGGTTCACTTTAGGTGACAGGCGTGCGCGCGCGTGAACTTCATACGGCTGTTGTGTTAATTATTGTGATAAAAGTGAACCAGTACAAAAAACATTCTTTCTTTGGGAAAGTTGTTTGTTATCATGAACACAATCACGTGTCTAAGTATCGTACATTAATTACCAATCGCCCTATATAGAAGTTTCAGCTGTTGTAATGTGCAATCACTTTAGCCTGGCTGAGGTACTCACATGGGCTTCTTGCCGATGACGACCGCGACGGCGTCGATGATGTAGGCGGGGACCCAGTGCAGCAGCAGGCAGTACAGCCAGTACAGCGTCTTGGACGACGTCAGCGTGAACAGGTAGTAGTAGATGGCCTGCACCGTCGGCACTTGGAAGCCGTACACCTCGTTGTACTTCATGAACTTCTCTGTAAACGAAGACTTTTGTCACACGCGGTCCACGTGTCACGTTCGTGAATAACGCGTCATGTTCGTGAGCAACGCGTTATGTTTGTGAATTACGTGTCATGTTCGTGAACAACACATTATGTCAAAGTCAAATCATTTATTTCAATTAAACCATTTACAGGCACTTTTGAATTGTCAACGTGTCGGTCAGTTAGTCAGAAAGTTGAAGCTAGTTGCTCGTTCCAAAACGTAGGGTAGGTCGTTGTGGAGAAGAACGAGCAAGAAACTCGATATTTGTGAACAACGCGTTATATTTGAGAACCACGAGTTATGTTTGTGAACAATACATTGTTTGTGAACTACGTGTCATGTTCGTGAATTACGCGCCATGTTCGTGATCAACGCGTCATGTTAGCGAACAACGCATTATGTTCATAAACTAGATGTCATGTTCGTGAACAACGCGTCATGTTCGTGAACAGCGCGTCATGTTCGTGAACAACGCGTCATGTTCGTGAACAACGTGTCATGTTAGTGAACAGCGCGTCATGTCCGTGACCGTCCCGTCGCGTCTCACCCCAGGTGAGCGGCCTCTGCTCGCTGGACACGTAGTTGTAGACGGGCGGCGGCAGCTCGGCGGGCGGCGCGTGCTCGTGGTTGCTGGGACAGTCGCGTGCCGTGCGCCACGCCGCCGCCACGCAGGCGCTCACCACCATGTCGCCCGGCACCAGGTCCGCCAGCACTGAGGGGTTGCAGTTCAGCACGTGCAGCAGACCTACTGCCGCGCCCACCACCACCTGGGGACGGAAATGTCCATTAGGGGTACACCAATCGATCGATGCCATCGGTCGACGTCGACCGATTGGTGTGGTAGCTTTAATTGATCGACGGATACCGGTCGACTAACATCGATCGATTGCCGGTCGACCGCGTCGATCGATTAACCCCGGCTATATTCCATCAGTTTTTTTCGAAATGTATTCACAAGCGGTCAGTTCGATATTGCTCGTACTATTATTACGGAGACGCAGACGCAGAAGACACATAAACACAAAACGAAAAACAAAAACCTAATACAATAAGGCATCATAAAATTCGTCCACATCGCCGTCATCTGGAAATGTACCAAGAGACTGGCGGCATTGCCACGTTGGATGGCAATGCTTAATCTCTGACCAAAGGTAAAAGCCATTAGGAATATTATTGCCAAACTTTTCCGCCAGGGGCGCCGGCGTGTATAACGTTGGCAAACAAAGTGACATTGACATGTTAATATTTTTTATCTGTACATAAAAATTTAATTATTTTTAACCGACTTCTTTTTTTTATGTATGTTCGGGCATAACTCCGTCATATATAGACGGATTTGCAAAATTCTTTTTTTATTCGAAAGGGGTTTATTCCGAAATGGTCCCATATAAATATTTCATCGAAATTGATTCAGCCCTTTTTGAAAAAATCAACAATATCCCAAAAAAAAAATACATAAAATAATGATGTTTTACAGTTTCTTCAATCTTTAGAAGACTTTTAATCTCTGATTTAACTGTGCCGCTGTTTCTTACTGGATTTGGATGAGTTATACTAAAAAGCATTTTTGAGAAAAGTTTTATATTGAGAAAATAGTAAATATTATTTATTATGCATAGGTAAGTGATGTGCATGTGGATGCATAGTATTAATAATATATTACAACAAAATACTCATACCGCAACTTCTGAATTTTACCGCGCTTATAGTGTTTACCATAGAGTTTGAGTGTTTACGGTATTGTACCGTGCAGCTTTTACTAATATAATATATAATATAATAATATGTCACACACGGCCATCTGACCCCAAACTAGGGAGACCCTGTACTATGGGTGTCAGACAGCTGATATACATACACAAATACATTTTAAATACATACATATATAGATAAACAACACCCAGACACAAGGCAAACACAAGTGCTCATCACACAAATATTTACCCTGGGCGGGAATCGAACCCGCAACACGCTGCGCAGCAGTCGATCGCTCAGCCACTGCGCCAATCGTGTCGTCAAACCGTGTCGTATTACTGATAGGATGCTATGATATTAAATGATACTGAGAGTTTATTACACTAAGTTAACACCAAAACTCAAATAAAGATAGTTTTAAGAATAATTGATAGATGATACTGATAAGGAGAACTAAATTGAACAGTAGTGAACTAAATTGTAAGTAAGTGAAAATGAATAATTATAATTATAATGTTGGCGGATATGCTGACGCAGTATGTACAATAATTATAATTATAATGTTGGCGGATATGCTGACGCGGTATGTACAATAATTATAATTATAATGTTGGCGGATATGCTGACGCGGTATGTACAATAATTATAATTATAATGTTGGCGGATATGCTGACGCGGTATGTACAATAATTATAATTATAATGTTGGCGGATATGCTGACGCGGTATGTACAATAATTATAATTATAATGTTGGCGGATATGCTGACGCGGTATGTACAATAATTATAATTATAATGTTGGCGGATATGCTGACGCGGTATGTACAATAATTATAATTATAATGTTGGCGGATATGCTGACGCGGTATGTACAATAATTATAATTATAATGTTGGCGGATATGCTGACGCGGTATGTACAATAATGTCGCAATGTACGGTTGCACCGTACAGAGTGTTTACGTTATAGTTCGGTGGCGCCCTCTGAGATGAGATTTTTGTAAGCAACCCTATCACCCATCGTCATATTATGCCTTGCCTAGCGTCACTAGGCCTAGGGAGGCCGAATGAAAAGTATGAATTACAGTCAAAGCCAGATGATATGAAACTTAGGATTCTAAGACGGATCTACTGCCTTCCCTGTGCCTACAGGCCCCTGCTCCCCTCGGCGACGCCTTGTGCCTCGCCTTTTCTCAACTATGTTGAGGTCGGCCGTACAGGTCAATCTGTGAAAGGTTAAGCTACGCTTGCCGCAGTCGGTCTGTGGATGGGTGACCATCCCTTTCATACCCTCCGTGCCTCGGAAAGCACGTAAACCCGTTGGTCCCGGCTGTCATTTGTAGATCTTTGGCAGTCGTTAAGGGTAGTCAGAAGCCAGAAAGTCTCACAACCAGTCTTACCAAGGGGTATCGTGTTACCCAGTAAATCTGTTGTGGAGGTCCGATAGGCAGTCACTCCATGTAAAATACAGGTATTTATACCTGCATACTGCATGCCTACTGCATCTGCCTCTCTACTGCATCCAGTTAGACTGGAAGCCGACCCTAATATAGTTGGAAAAAGGCAGATGATGATGATGTGATATCCAAGATAAACTTAGAAAGTACATGTCACACTGGTATTTGCTCGATATCGATGTCGCAACCTCATGTAAGGTGGATACACGGTCTATTTACACCAAGTCGTATTAATATAGTGGACAGTAGTACTTACCCCGGTAGGACCGTACACGTTGTCTATCCAGCCTGACACCGGCTCCCGGGCTGTGCCGATCACTGCGAACAAATACCATTCATACATTAAACAACATGTGGATGTGAGGGAGCTCAGGTGAGCTACATCCCGCCCTGTATGATAAATGCTCTCGCGTTTCATACGACGTTTTTCAACACACTTATGAGGTAAAAGCATTGATTTACATGAAAGTAATAGTAATAGATATTTTGTTTAAAAAAAATGTGTTCTATGTTCACCATTGACATTGAGTATAGAGCTTCACTGACATCAACTGACATTTACAGCAAAATGTCTTCTATTTCGAGATGTCAACAACAGGTTTACAATCTGCCAGCGACACTACAGAGGTAACAATGTAATTGACACTACCTAAAAAGATAGATATTTTGCTTTATGTTATTATCAACATGGCTACGAATGAATTGTAATTTATTAACAAAAATACATAAGTGTACCTTATGTATTTTTGTTATTATGCCAATGAATTTGAGATTCTGAATTGGAGGATAAATTTAACTTACATAGTTAAAAAAGCAATCTCATCTAGAACAACTAGAACTGAAGTAAAAGAATTGTAGACACGTTAGGAGCAGCGACTACTGCATTTCGCGTCGCGAGTTCAATTCCTGCACGGAACAAATATTTGTATGACCGTTGGTAGTTGTTCCGAGTTGGTTGTTTATGTAGTAACAGCCCGGAGTTAGGAAGTTGGCGGTGTTAACTTCCTAACTCCGGGCCTCGGTGCGCACGTGTCGTCGTTGGTCCTGCTCCTGATCTCTCTCCGGTCGTGTCGGGTTGTCGTCCTACCGGACTATGAGAGTGAGGGAAGAGGGAGTGCTCCTGTGTTTGCGCACACACTTGTACACTATAATAGCTTCTGCGTACTTGGCTGATCTGCATCGTGATTTGCCGCCGTGACCGAAATTCGGTCGGAAGATTACATTACATTTTTTTTTTCACGTTCATTTTATGTTTGTAAACGCACCCACGAAACGAAGTGTCGTCACGAAATTCCTAGTTAGGGGAATTTAGTCTTAAAAAAAGCAAGTCCTCACCGATGGAAGGCCTGAACAGCGCCACGGGCAGCCCCTTGGAGTACTCTAACACGATGTTCTCGGCCACCGCCTTCGTGTACGCGTACGTGTTGGGGAACTCGCCCAGCAGCCTGCAACAAACAGACGTCAATACTCACTATGTAAATACTTCCAACACGTGGATTTTTTTGGGATTAAAACACGGAGATGTTTATGCTTATTGCACATCAAATTAAAGTGACGTTAAACAAAAATGATTAGTGGGAAACGACTTTTATTTTTGGTGTTTGTGGTTGCGCAAGCGGCAGTTTGAGGCTCGTTGTGGCGTTCTATAGGGAAGGCCTTTGTTCAGCAGTGGACGTCGTCCGGCTGATGATGATGATGGTAGCGCTGGTAGCGCTCAATGTAACGCAAATACATGCATTTCAAATGACAGTTGAAGTAAATTGTTGACACACTAGGATGAAAGGTGTCAAACCCAGCACTGAACGGTTGAGAGGTTCGCTCCCATTCCCTCTTCGCTGTCTCCTTTGCATGCATCATTTTCTAGCAAAAAGAGGCACCGAGACCCCACACGTTCGCGTTTCCGACTATGGTTCGAATTACGGTCTGAAGCGCGAGTTCTGAGTTCAGTTTCTGATTCTGATCCCAACTTGGGGTCCTCTCCTGCCCTCCTTACTCACCCGGGCGTGATGTCATTGATAACCTTCTCGTCCATGGTCTCCACCAGGTCGATGAGCTTGTCGCCGGGCAGCGGACTGTCGTAGAACTTCTCACCAATCGCCGTTTGTGGACAGTTGCTGAAGGAAAATGTAAGAAAACTCAATTAACTTTTTGTACCTACTTGGCTTAAAATAATAAAAAGTATATCATATTTAGATGGGGATTTAGTGACGATGGTAACGATTAGAGCGGTCAGTGCAGTAAAAATCATACGATTGCCCATCTCACATCGTACCCTGTGTGCCCTTAATAGCTACACGCAGGAAGATTTTATGGCCGACAACGCAGGTATTAGTGGCCAAGTGTGTGTAATCATTTCAATGCTCGTGCCTTCTCTGTATGAGAAGAGGCCTTTGCCCTGCAGTGGGACAACTTTAACCGCTCCAATGTGACGCTGCCTCCAGGAGGCATTGACTATTGTTTAACTATTGTTTCTGGTAATTAGACAGTTGAACTTGCTGGTATTAAAATAAGGTGCTATCGCTGACCTGTAGGCCGTGGAGATGTGTACGAAGGCCTTGAGCTTGCTGCAGCCGCGCGCCAGGCGGAACATGTCTCTGGTCCCGCGCACGTTGATGAGTACGGCCGTCTTCAGCGGCTCGTCGAAGCGGACCGTCGCCGCGCCGTGGAAGATCACCTCCACCTGCCGGCCGAGGGAACGCTGTGAGTGCTAAGGTGCTTACGAGAATTGATGTGTACCAGTCTCAAGCCGTGTACGGACGTACGAACGTTGCGTTGCATGATACGCAACAACTTGGTTCGCACGTGAGTACTAACGAACATCGAAAACCAGAGTAGTTGTCCGTCAAACATGTTTGCGGCGATCCTATTAGTATGTTCTGTATGGACGGTGTTCGAAGAGATTTAATAAATGTCACGAACTTGAAATTTACGAACTTACGAAACTTGGCGGGGTACAGGCGGGGCGACAGAGGGGTATAGGTAGAGGGGTAGGGGTAGAGTTCACGACTGCTGTGCTCGAACTCGATGGGAACTATGATCGCGTTCGTGTTCGAATTTGCCGTCCATACGTACGAACCAAATGTTCAAGTTTAATGTTAGTGTTCACTATGTTCGTGTTCGTACGTGCGTATGCGGCTTCACGCACACATGAACAACTCTTACGGTGACGTCAGCTTACGCTTACGCCACAGTATAAATATTAGTACTACCGTACAGTAGTGACACTCTCCGCCTCCCTCCGAAATTGTTCCTCATCTCGCGTCGCGCGTACACACGCATGTATTTTGTCTGTTATTTTGGTAGTAGTGTAAGTAATTCGTTTCGTTTGTATGGAGTGTCGTGGGTATGCGCCTTATTATATATTACGCCTTACGTATCTGATGCTTGAAGGCTAAGCTAGCTGCTTCGCTTCAAGATGTTTATACATCAAAGTCAAGTGCAAAATCAACTACTTATGCGACAAGATGATTCAGTTAGATACTTTTGTTAAACATCACAAAATATCGTAGAATAGTACCTCCCTGCTATACTATGCTATCTTCAGGATGGTGTGTTAGTACAGATAATCAGAATTTTGTTAAATGTTAATTGAAAACAGTGTCCATGAAGTTTCTTGCTCGTTCTGCTCCATATAGGCTTACCTACGTTTTGGAACTAGCCTCAACTTTCTAAGTTGTCTCTCTCTCTCTTTGACAATTGAAAAGTGACCTGTAAATGGTGACTTGGAAATGTAGCGGATGTAAAGCGTCTGCCTCGGATACTACTACTGTATAGTGCGACATGGATCTCAATGTTCTTCTGATGCTTCTCTTGTTACAGCCTTGAGATCATTGACCATTAACACTCAATGTTTGTAAATAGACAACTACTGGATGTGACTGGTTTTGTACAAACCAACTCAGTTGACTATTCTTGGTTGCATTTGTTTTTCTTAACACTCTAAAATCAACAATGTGTGCATGCTTCCTTTAGAACAAACCCTCCTTTCAGAGTAATAGTTTCAGATGTTCCTGTTTCTGCTTTCATAGGATCAACCTGTATAATTATAATCATCTGCTTCACCTTTTTCCAACTATGTTGGAGACGGTTTCCAGTTCAACCTCCACAACCCAGTTACTGGGTAACACGATACCCCTTAGTAAGACTGGTTGTCAGATAATCTGGCTCCTGACTACCCATAACGACTGTCAATGATCTACGAATGACAGCCGGGACCAACGGCTTTACGTGCTTTCCGAAGCGCGAAGATGATCGATGCGTACAGTTTTTACTTAGCCTTTAGTGCATGTACGTAATATAACTTATCTGAGGTCCTTCGAACGCGTGAAGAAATCCGTCTGAGCGGGTAGGCTGTTGTGACAACACACAGAGCAAGGCACTTACCTGTTCAAGTAAGTCGAGTCGCACACTCGTGCGAGGTGCTGTGGGTACTCGCCAAACCAGTGCTCAAGTGCTGCACTTAACGACGTACTCGACGGTACTCGAGTGACAGAGCGGTGACAAACTGAGCGAAGTGCGAGTGAAGGATGAGTGATGTAGCAATACGTGCGCTCGTAGGTATTCATACGACACATCGAGCTTTAGACAGAGATGAACACACAGGTGTGACAGAGACGATTCTCTACAACACGACCGTAAAGTTCATTAGTTACAGACAACATATTGATGTGACATATCAACATTGATGAGAAGGGATGAAACGCATGTGACCAAAGGAGTTATGAATAAAAGTGTGGTGGGATGGAGAGGGAGAGGAAGGACAAAGAAAAGATGGATGGATTGTGAGAAGAATGATATTAATGAAAAGGGAGTCACTGAAAACATGACGAATGACAGGACGGAATGGAAGAAGAAGACATGTTGCAACGACCTCAAGTAACATGGTACAAGGGCATGAAGATAATGAGTCACGGCGACAACATCGTAACAAATGTAATGCATAAAAATAGCTACAACCTGGGAGTGTTTAAGTCAAGAGTGAATAGGTTACTTCTAGGCAAGCGTGCTCCATCTTAGACCGCATCATCGCTTCCCATCAGGTGAGATAGTGGTCAAACGTATGCATAATTATCAAATTATAGTTTAAAAAAAAACCACTTTAATGTTATAAATGCGAAAGTGTGTTTATTTATTGGTAACACTTTCACTGCTAAACTACTAGATCGATTTTGATAAAATTTGGTAAAAACTAAGCTTGAACCACAAGAAAGGACACACGTAACTTTTTAAACCGCGACTTCGTCCGCATCCGCGATAACCGACATTCACGCGGACAAAGTCGCAGACAAAGGCTAGTAAGTACAACATAATTACATATTGATTGCTGTCTCGATTATTAACCACGAATGCTGCGGTAATTGAAATAACCATTAGTCATGAGTAAATATTGTACTCGAATTTTTTACAAGAAGATCCTCTTGAACCTATCAACTGCGTACAATAACGATGATCGTCAACATGGTGAATTTCCATTACAGTTATGATGACGCAAAAACTAAAAGCTTTGCCTTGGACATGAGAGGAGCTAGCTCGTGAGTAGTAGTGAGTGCGTCGTTGGTCTTTTTGCCGCAAGCGTAACTGCTGAGAGAGGGGCTTTGGTTGGATTCTCAGGCCGGAAAAAAAATTCTCAGTATCAGCCCGGAGTTTAGAAGTTGCCCGCATGGTGCAACACTCCCAGGACTCGGAAAGTATGTAAACCCGTTGGTCCTACGCCCGATAGCCTCTGTGGTGACATCTATCGCACATGCTACGTACTACTAAAAGACGATTACTAGATCGCGCAAGTAAAGTTCTCTGCGACATTACGAGTAGCATATATACAAAATCCCGACTACAACCGTAGGGCAGTAACCCACCAGACACAACACCCGTCTGGTCGGAGGATCCTCCCTTTTCTAAGGTGAATGAGAAACTTTACTCTCTGTTCCTCATACCTCTAAAGCCACCGATTGCTTTGGATTGGTCCAGATCTCTTCCTGATTGTTTCGCATTGCCGTTCCATCGCACTAAGAGAGTGAGGGAAGAGAAAGTGCACCTGTGTTTGCAATAAATTCTGCATAGTTGGCTCGTCTTCATTGAGGCCCCCGTGATCAAAATCCAGTCAGGAGCATTATTTTCACAGTAACTGTAGTGACAAATCCCCGACGTCACTCAAAAAGCAGTCAAGCTTGAGGGACTGGGCCAGCCACATCTGCCGCATGTCGAACGGATCATGGGCTAAAGCAATCACGATGTGGGTCACGGAAAATGTCCAGCGCCACAATGGCGGACCCAGGCGAAGATGGTGAGATGAGCATGCCGGTTACAGGAGAGATTAGTCCACACTAGCTAGACAGAGAGGGTTGGAAAAGAGAAAGGGAAGCTTGGAAGGGAGAAAAGGAAGAAAGAGAAGCAATTAAACCATTTGCAGATACTTTTGAATTGTCTAAAAGTCAGTTAGCCACTAAGTTGAAGCTAGTTGCTCGTTTTAAAACGTAGGTAGGTCTCTATGTAGAAGAACGAGCTAGATACTCCACGGACACTCTTTTCAATGGTGGGACGATATATTTTGAAAAAAAAAATCCATGCTAATCCATACTTCTATACTTTATCCTATTTAATCCATACTTCCATACTAATATTATAAATGCGAAAGTCATTCTGTCTGTTACGCGTACACGACGAAACGGCTGAACCGATTTCAATTAAATTTGACATGAAGATAGCTTGAAACCTGAGGAAGATAGGCATTATAATCCGCGACTTCGTTTGCATTCAAGATAGCCGACTTCACGCGAACGAAGTCGCAGGCAAAAGCTAGTAATAAATGAGTAGTGACCTCGTTCATGATCTTGGTGCGGTCCTCGGGGCACAGGCCGAGGTCGGGCTGCCCCACGTCTCCCTCCACGACGCTGATCTTGCGCATGAAGTCCGGGCACTCCTTGCGCAGTCTGTCGTACAGCTGGAACAACATATTGAAGTACATTGCAGGAGACGACGGTGTTTTTGAACTGGTATATATCAGCCAGCTAAATTGGTCTTTGATCCACATTCACCAATTTATTTATTTTTTACTTTACCATAATACGTCCGGCGGTAAATTACATGATATTCCCACACTAAAATAAAATAAAACAAAATCTTTTTATATCAGATAGAGGATCTAAAATGAAATGTTTCAAGACCCCTGACATCAATGGCTCTTAGCTCTAAGCCTTTTATTAACAACTTGTTTTACCTTGTGGAACGCAAATAAATTAACATGAATATGAAAGATCATCGTGGTAAACGAACAAAAAAGACACAGTTTTTGTTACGAATTAACGAAAAGGTTCTGACGAAAGAGCATCGACCGCTGAAGCTTCCTCATGGCACCGTATACTACGTCATGATATCTCACCACGTCGTCGAACTGCTCCTGTAGCCGCTTGGCGATGTCTTTGTTCTTCTTGGGCCGCGCCAGCAGGAAGATCTTCTTTAAGTCTGGACATGATCTGGAACAAACAAAACACGTTTCTTTTACTGATCACCAGTTAAATAATTTTTAACCGACTTCAAAAAAGAAGAAGGTTCTCAATTCGATTGTATGTAACTAGGGTAGGGTGTTATTAGGGTTCCGTACCTCAAATGGAAACTGAAGGATCACTGTGTTGTCCGTCTGTCTGTCTGTCAGTCAAGACCCTTTATCTCGGGAACGCGTGGAGGTATCGAGTTGAAATTAAAACCATATACTCAAGTCAACAGTCCCATAATGCTGTAAAATCAACCCTTAACGTTAACGTGAAAAAAAGATACGGCCGTTTATGTCGCAAAAAATGCATTTATGATATTAGGTAGATTAAAGTATGGAAAAGTATAGAAGTATGGATATGTACCTACAAATATGTACTGAACCCTCGGTGGGCGATTCCGACTCGCACTTGTCCGGTTTTTTTTGTTTGTTACGCGTTTTCTCCGGCAAATGTAAATCGATTTTGATAATTATTTTTTTATAGGTAGGGTGTATGTTTTAGGGGTGGTCCCATATAAATTTTATCGTCATTGATTCAGTGCTTATTGAAAAAATCAACAAAACCAAAAAAAAAATACATATACGACGTTTTAGTTTCTTCAATCTTTAGAGGACTTTCAATCTTTGTTTCAACTGTGTTGATTGTTAGAGAGGTACTAAAAAGCAGAAAATAAAGACGTCTTTTTTTTTTAAAAGACAACCGCCTTCAAAAACCAAAAAGTGATAAATAACTTTAGCACAGAACACACATGTCATGATTAGTTTCGGAATTCGGTGGCTTTGTTCTGTTTGTTGTTTTGTGTTGCCACCGACTGCCGAATCTAAAGATACATTGTATGTTCTGTGCTAAAGTTATTTTTACTTTTTCGCTCTTGAAAGCGGTTGTTTTTTTTAGAAAGAAAAGTTTTTCTACAACTATTCGTCGTGCATTATCGCGCTAAAACACTGTGTTCCGCTAACTATCCAACATTGCGACCACGCAACAAATTGAAAGCGCTGGTTGTCGATGTAGGAGCGGCGCGCGGCGTGTCCTGATCAAGATGACGTGTCGCTTGTCATGCCGGCCGCGTGTGTGTGCAGATGTAGGAGCGGCGCGCGGCGTGTCCTGATCAAGATGACGTGTCGCTTGTCATGCCGGCCGCGTGTGTGTGCAGATGTAGGAGCGGCGCGCGGCGTGTCCTGATCAAGATGACGTGTCGCTTGTCATGCCGGCCGCGTGTGTGTGCAGATGTAGGAGCGGCGCGCGGCGTGTCCTGATCAAGATGACGTGTCGCTTGTCATGCCGGCCGCGTGTGTGTGCAGATGTAGGAGCGGCGCGCGGCGTGTCCTGATCAAGATGACGTGTCGCTTGTCATGCCGGCCGCGTGTGTGTGCAGATGTAGGAGCGGCGCGCGGCGTGTCCTGATCAAGATGACGTGTCGCTTGTCATGCCGGCCGCGTGTGTGTGCAGATGTAGGAGCGGCGCGCGGCGTGTCCTGATCAAGATGACGTGTCGCTTGTCATGCCGGCCGCGTGTGTGTGCAGATGTAGGAGCGGCGCGCGGCGTGTCCTGATCAAGATGACGTGTCGCTTGTCATGCCGGCCGCGTGTGTGTGCAGATGTAGGAGCGGCGCGCGGCGTGTCCTGATCAAGATGACGTGTCGCTTGTCATGCCGGCCGCGTGTGTGTGCAGATGTAGGAGCGGCGCGCGGCGTGTCCTGATCAAGATGACGTGTCGCTTGTCATGCCGGCCGCGTGTGTGTGCAGATGTAGGAGCGGCGCGCGGCGTGTCCTGATCAAGATGACGTGTCGCTTGTCATGCCGGCCGCGTGTGTGTGCAGATGTAGGAGCGGCGCGCGGCGTGTCCTGATCAAGATGACGTGTCGCTTGTCATGCCGGCCGCGTGTGTGTGCAGATGTAGGAGCGGCGCGCGGCGTGTCCTGATCAAGATGACGTGTCGCTTGTCATGCCGGCCGCGTGTGTGTGCAGATGTAGGAGCGGCGCGCGGCGTGTCCTGATCAAGATGACGTGTCGCTTGTCATGCCGGCCGCGTGTGTGTGCAGATGTAGGAGCGGCGCGCGGCGTGTCCTGATCAAGATGACGTGTCGCTTGTCATGCCGGCCGCGTGTGTGTGCAGATGTAGGAGCGGCGCGCGGCGTGTCCTGATCAAGATGACGTGTCGCTTGTCATGCCGGCCGCGTGTGTGTGCAGATGTAGGAGCGGCGCGCGGCGTGTCCTGATCAAGATGACGTGTCGCTTGTCATGCCGGCCGCGTGTGTGTGCAGATGTAGGAGCGGCGCGCGGCGTGTCCTGATCAAGATGACGTGTCGCTTGTCATGCCGGCCGCGTGTGTGTGCAGATGTAGGAGCGGCGCGCGGCGTGTCCTGATCAAGATGACGTGTCGCTTGTCATGCCGGCCGCGTGTGTGTGCAGATGTAGGAGCGGCGCGCGGCGTGTCCTGATCAAGATGACGTGTCGCTTGTCATGCCGGCCGCGTGTGTGTGCAGATGTAGGAGCGGCGCGCGGCGTGTCCTGATCAAGATGACGTGTCGCTTGTCATGCCGGCCGCGTGTGTGTGCAGATGTAGGAGCGGCGCGCGGCGTGTCCTGATCAAGATGACGTGTCGCTTGTCATGCCGGCCGCGTGTGTGTGCAGATGTAGGAGCGGCGCGCGGCGTGTCCTGATCAAGATGACGTGTCGCTTGTCATGCCGGCCGCGTGTGTGTGCAGATGTAGGAGCGGCGCGCGGCGTGTCCTGATCAAGATGACGTGTCGCTTGTCATGCCGGCCGCGTGTGTGTGCAGATGTAGGAGCGGCGCGCGGCGTGTCCTGATCAAGATGACGTGTCGCTTGTCATGCCGGCCGCGTGTGTGTGCAGATGTAGGAGCGGCGCGCGGCGTGTCCTGATCAAGATGACGTGTCGCTTGTCATGCCGGCCGCGTGTGTGTGCAGATGTAGGAGCGGCGCGCGGCGTGTCCTGATCAAGATGACGTGTCGCTTGTCATGCCGGCCGCGTGTGTGTGCAGATGTAGGAGCGGCGCGCGGCGTGTCCTGATCAAGATGACGTGTCGCTTGTCATGCCGGCCGCGTGTGTGTGCAGATGTAGGAGCGGCGCGCGGCGTGTCCTGATCAAGATGACGTGTCGCTTGTCATGCCGGCCGCGTGTGTGTGCAGATGTAGGAGCGGCGCGCGGCGTGTCCTGATCAAGATGACGTGTCGCTTGTCATGCCGGCCGCGTGTGTGTGCAGATGTAGGAGCGGCGCGCGGCGTGTCCTGATCAAGATGACGTGTCGCTTGTCATGCCGGCCGCGTGTGTGTGCAGATGTAGGAGCGGCGCGCGGCGTGTCCTGATCAAGATGACGTGTCGCTTGTCATGCCGGCCGCGTGTGTGTGCAGATGTAGGAGCGGCGCGCGGCGTGTCCTGATCAAGATGACGTGTCGCTTGTCATGCCGGCCGCGTGTGTGTGCAGATGTAGGAGCGGCGCGCGGCGTGTCCTGATCAAGATGACGTGTCGCTTGTCATGCCGGCCGCGTGTGTGTGCAGATGTAGGAGCGGCGCGCGGCGTGTCCTGATCAAGATGACGTGTCGCTTGTCATGCCGGCCGCGTGTGTGTGCAGATGTAGGAGCGGCGCGCGGCGTGTCCTGATCAAGATGACGTGTCGCTTGTCATGCCGGCCGCGTGTGTGTGCAGATGTAGGAGCGGCGCGCGGCGTGTCCTGATCAAGATGACGTGTCGCTTGTCATGCCGGCCGCGTGTGTGTGCAGATGTAGGAGCGGCGCGCGGCGTGTCCTGATCAAGATGACGTGTCGCTTGTCATGCCGGCCGCGTGTGTGTGCAGATGTAGGAGCGGCGCGCGGCGTGTCCTGATCAAGATGACGTGTCGCTTGTCATGCCGGCCGCGTGTGTGTGCAGATGTAGGAGCGGCGCGCGGCGTGTCCTGATCAAGATGACGTGTCGCTTGTCATGCCGGCCGCGTGTGTGTGCAGATGTAGGAGCGGCGCGCGGCGTGTCCTGATCAAGATGACGTGTCGCTTGTCATGCCGGCCGCGTGTGTGTGCAGATGTAGGAGCGGCGCGCGGCGTGTCCTGATCAAGATGACGTGTCGCTTGTCATGCCGGCCGCGTGTGTGTGCAGATGTAGGAGCGGCGCGCGGCGTGTCCTGATCAAGATGACGTGTCGCTTGTCATGCCGGCCGCGTGTGTGTGCAGATGTAGGAGCGGCGCGCGGCGTGTCCTGATCAAGATGACGTGTCGCTTGTCATGCCGGCCGCGTGTGTGTGCAGATGTAGGAGCGGCGCGCGGCGTGTCCTGATCAAGATGACGTGTCGCTTGTCATGCCGGCCGCGTGTGTGTGCAGACAGGGCGGTGTTACGTACACATCAATACAGTTCACGTGCTTTGAGAAACAAGTACTAGGACTGTGGTGTGTACTGCACGGGTAGGCGGAGGTCATCATCATCATGTCAACCTTGAAACGCCCACTGCTGGGCATAAATCTCCCCCACGGGGGGTTCAGCCGTATTCATGCTTGGCCGATGCATATTGGCGATCGCAGTAGGTGTAAAGATAGTCAGAGGGACGCTGCTGCCCATCCTCTGGCCAATATTCATATGACACCCACAGGTAGAATTGGGGTGGTGCTAGCCCCACACGGCTAAGGCGGAGGTAGTGGAGGAAGACCATCAGCGAGCGAGCATGACTGACCGGGACTTAGAACTTTGTTTTTGGGGGGAACCATCAAAAGGCGCCCGGTCTATGGCGATGGGGGTTGTGGGATTTATAATACTTCACTAAAACCACCCCGGTGGTCATCATCAGCTCATGGAGAGGGTTCCCTCTTAATTTAACACTTCTGTCCTCTTCTTCTCTATACTATGCCCGTGTATTAATACAGGTATTAATAATTATACATCAATCTGTACTTTAATATTATAAAGCTGAAGATTTTGTTTGTTTGGTTGAACGAGCTAATCTCAGGATCTACTGGTTCGAATTGAAAAAAATCTTCTTTTGTGTTGGATAGTACATTTATCGAGGAAGGCTATAGGCCCATACGAAGCCGGGTCGGGTCGCTAGTTCAAAATAAACACAAATCAAATAATCTGTAATAATATTAATGTTTAATAGATTGAATTGCTACTTCATTCACTTCCTCTCTCCTAAGCTTGCTGTGCCCGACAGGATACTTAATGATCACTCTCTTATTATACCATGTATGTAATACTTATGGAATGCAATAAAGAATTGAATTTCTATCTTTTCTTACTTATTGCACTTGCCAAGTTATCTCTTCACCAGCCTTGGTTGTCCACCTTTGTACCTTTGTGCATGAAGTATAACCAACATAGAACTTTAGACCACAATCTCAGCAGTCGCGCTGTTCAACTTTTTTAGATTTGATATTGAATTAAAGCCAAACTCGTTCTAAAATTCGATGAGTCCTATTGATGGTCCGGTACTAACAATGTAATCCCACAGCATTTTAACAAATCTCACGGAAAACAAAAAGGAAAATAGACGTAATAATATTTATTGTAATATGTCGCAATTGTTATTCATCGCGAGAGCTGTGGAGCTCCGTGCTACATAGTAACGAGGTGCAGTCAGTCGCGAGCGGGTTCACTCCTGACTGACCGTGGGAGTGGAGGAGCTTCGCCACCTAAACTGCTCTGATAAGCCAAAAACCGCTATCTCAACTGGAGTAAGTCTCGAGATAATGAATAGACCGTATTTCCTCTACGTGTATCTGTGGTCAATCATTGTCAAGAACTGTTAACTACGTCCTTTTTAATGTTACCAAAACAAAAATGGTTCCTTTTTTAACCAACTTTAAAGAGGTGGTTGTCTTTTTGACGTGTATTTTTCGTCTGTCTTCAGTCGTCGATTCAGGCAGATTCGAGGCAGTAAATCTGCCTTCAGTGATGCGTTCGCCATTGTAGGAAACCTCGGCACCTGAGTGCATGAAGTTGCAATTATGTCTAATTCCCCCATGGACAAATTCAGACTGCTGGCTGCTTCGCGAAATTTCTGATAAAAACCGACCTGAGGATCAAATCCTGGACGCACTGGTCGCGCTTGTGACTACTGGACCACCGAGCCAGCACAATTTTTCGTAAACATAACAATTCGTTCATAGGAACCGAGCACAATGTCCGTAGCTTACCGCGGTCGATCACTACACGGTCGCAAACGACGCTTGCGCAACCGAGGCCGCACTGTACGTGCTGAGGACGTTACTGCTACTCATTAGCAATCAACTACTCGTACAAATGAACAGACAGCTGACTGTGCTACATAGTACGCGGTGCTGGAGTTAGAGGGCGCGTGGTCGGGGCTCGCTTGTGCTGGAGACACAGGTCCCGTGACCTCCGCGCAAGTGTCATGTTATCATACACTTGTAAACATGTTTGTAAACATGCTCGTTATACCACCATCTAAGCTAAAATTACACAGCACGAGTCCTCACATAACATCAATTAAAATACCAAATGACATAAAAGAGGAACAAAATGACAAAATATTTAATAAACGGAGAGAGACAATATTGGTGGATAAATGTTATTACTCACTGAATGATTTTTTTAATGACAACGTCGAATTAGGATGATCATGTTTTTTTTTTGTTTTTTTTTTAACACTTCAAGCACAAAGTACAGAGGCGGCCTTAATGCCATAGGAAAAAATAATAATAAAAAATAAATAAAAATAATAATAACAAAATAATAATAATATAATATTTTATAATTATTATTTTAATATTATTTATTTATATTATTCTATTTTATTGAGCTTGTCATTGAATTTAGATGACACTATTTTTAATTTGTGACATTACTTTTAATTAAATTGTGTTTTGAATGATTTTTAATTATATTTTTTTTTCTTATTTTGTGCTACTGCTCATATTTTATTATATTGTTGTGCCCGGCAGGGTCTATATATATATATATATAATATAATATTATAATACAATAGGTACTAATATAACTATACTAATATTATATATTTCACTTCAATTACAACTATTAAGTCCACTTACAAAATTAAAGACAGATATTAAAATAAGAGTGAAAAGGAAAACACAAAGATAAGAAAACATTAAAAATAAACATTAACATACGTATCTTTATATGTGTATGTATATCAGCTGTCTGACACTCATAGTACAGGGTCTGCCCAGTTTGGGGTCAGATACCCATGTCTGAAACAAAGTTCCTCAACAAAGTTGAGGTACCGTCACTTTCATAAATTCCTCTCATAGCTCTGGCATAATCGATCAAATCTTCTTCCCGGAGTGCGAGGTACCTACGAGTACTGAGGACTGAGCGCGTGCAACAGTGCGACTAGGAGGGACAACATCAACATCTTAACTGCAAATAGCCTGTGCTGTCTGCCGCGGTATGCAGAGCCAGCGCAGTGTGCAGCTGACGGCTAATTCACGTAATGTTATGACGCGCCGATGATGTTGATGTTGTTGATGATAAACAGTATTCTTATAATCTTTGAACTGCGCGTAAGCTGCGCGTGAACTGCACGTCAACTGTACGACAACAAAACTCTACCAAACTTACTTAGGTATGGTGTAGCCACATGAGAGAAAAAATATTACTCACTAAATAATCGAATAGAATCGATTACATTTCAATGAATATGACGTTATTATAATGTTAAAATAATACCCTTGTACAGATTTTAGTGCTTTTTCTTACATCGTAAATCCTCTCATAGAAACTTAATTATTCTTTTTCACCTGTTTAAAGATTGAATTACCAAAAACCCCTCGTTAGTGCTTGCTAAGGTATATTTTTTGGTAATGTAGAATGAGTAGAGCACAAAGAAAGCCTTGCTCAACGCCCTCCTGACTTCCAATCCTGAATGTGATGTCATCATCATCATCATCATTTCAGCCGAAAGACGTCCACTGCTGGGCATAGGCCTCCCCAAGGGGGGGATTTGCCATAATCGCCACGCGAATGGAAATGAAAAAAAATGGAATAAATGGAATGTTTGCTGATAATGTGCAAAAAAAATTAATAGTAAAAAAGATTTTAAAATACAAGCTTTTATTGAATGCTCTAAAAAGAAGAAAATAAACTTTAAATAAAACCAAAGCCGTCAATTCATTTCAGTAAGCAATTATATGTTATAAAAGCTTGTCGATGGCGGGAAGATTCCTGATTAAGTAACATTTGACTATTATCATTTCGTGTAACTAGTCGCTGCGTGGTTTGCCTTTCTGGTTTATAGTCTCCACATTCTTTGGTCTTGCTTTGATTTTATTACATACGTATTAATGTTCAAAATGTACATTTCAATCGCGAGTGATGCATCATTTAGTTTCTGTGTAATCACAGGCGATGACTGTAGTTGGCGGTTCTAGCGGACAACTATGTTTGATCATAGCGTCTTAGTTTTTTTTGCAACAAATTCAGGAAAAGATTATATATAGTAACAAATTACAACTAATTCCTGGCAAAGTTTCACGAAATTTTATGAGTTGGCCGCTCGGTTGAAATGTACGTGGGTCAAATAGCATTGCTTATTAAGGGTAATAAAGAGGGACAATTAGATTCTTGTTTGTAAAGATTTAAGTCTACAAAGTAAGTAGGTACTCAACCGATTTTAAATATTTAAGTAGGTACACTGTAAATGTATAATAAGTACCTCCTTAAGTAGATGTACTAATTTGTAATTTACTGTTAGGTGCTTAAAATTCAAAGTAATTGAATCTAGGGCTATATTAACGATTGTTGTTTGCTTTCAACGGCTTATTTGTGGCGGAGACGCCACACCAACAGCCAATAAGAAAGAAGCCAGTGTTGCCCGTGTTTAAATTCAACGGATGAGTTCAGAAATTAAGTGGAAGTAGAAATAAAATGTAACTAAATAGTAGTAACTAAAAAGTAAACGGATATGACTCATTTTGTTTTTCGCATTTAAATATTTTTTTTATTATGAAACCCCATAGAAAATTCCTTTAATACAGAAACTACACTTAGTCAAGGTCTGTGATACATAAAAATGCACAATATTTACGTGACCTATCGTGTTTTACGTATTATTAAAATTGGCTATATAATAAGATTATAGTATTTATTCTTTGTAATTTTAAGGTTTCATGTTTTTCCTTCACAACTATGTTATAGTTTTTTTGTATGATTAATTAAAAACATTGTAACTTATTAATTTTTCGAGACACACTTTTTTTTCTACAGATGTACTTTTATTTTGAAATACTCATATCACAAAAAAGCTTTTTACAAAAAAGACAACCGCCTTCAAAAACGCAACACGGTTAAAACAGAGATTGAAAGTTAACTACTCCAAAGAATGAAGAAACTAAAACGTCGTCTATGTAAAATTTTTGGGTATTTGTTGATTTTTTTAAAAGTGCTGAATCAATATTGATTAAATTTATATGAAACGACCCCTGAGGCACACCCTATACATAAAAAATAGAATTTTTAAAATCGGTTTACGTTTGCCGGAGAAATCGCGTAACAAATCACGCACATACTTAATGCAAATTTAAGAGTTATATGGTTTTCTCATGGATGTCATTGTCAGAACTGGACCAAATTGAAATGGGAAGCACAAGCTTTCAAATAAAAAAAGAATCATCAAAATCGGTTTACCCAGTTCTCAGGTAACAAGGTCCTCCTTTTTTGACATCGGTTGAAAAACTATTGAAAATCTGTGCTTGTGCCAATGAAGCCCTGTCATACGATACCCCACTTGACACTGTTAACTTACTTCACAATTTGGACCCCCGTTCTTTGTATAAAGAGCCTGTTTTTTTTGTGATTTAATCTATACTAATATTATAAAGCTGAAGAGTTTGTTTGTTTGTTTGGTTGAACGCGCTAATCTTAGGATCTACTGGTATTATACCGAATTAAAAAATTCTTTTTGTGTTGGATAGTCCATTTATCGAGGAAGGCTATAGGCCATGCGAAGCTGGGTCGGATCGCTAGTTAAAAATATACAGCATTCGGATTTTTCTTTTCTGTACAAATTATGGTAAAAGTAAAAAAAAACTACAAATAGATTTGGTCACCCATACAATAATTAACCTCTATGATTGATTACGTACATACTTTAAATAATGACTAAGTTTATTTTTTATGATTAAATTACAAATGTACAGTTTTCAGATTTATCCCTTTACCTACGTCTAGAATAAGATGATAATAATAATATGTGGGGTCATTTCACACACGGCCATCTGACCCCAAACTAGGAAGACCCTGTACTATGGGTGTCAGACAGCTGATACTCAATACTCAATTCTTTATTGCATTCCACAATGTAGGGTTAGGTGGTAAACATTTGCCAAAAGAAACAATTATGGACCCTGTCGGGCACAGCAAAAGAAAGATATGTGGAGACGAGGACTAATCGTTCAAAAATCTTATAATCTAACTTATCTTAAACACATTTTTGTTAATTTTATAATTCTACTAATTTTAAGGACACACAAATACATTTAAAAACATACATTATATAGATATAACACCCAGACAGAAGGCAAACACAAGTGTTCATCACACAAATATTTACCCTGGGCGGGAATCGAACCCGCAACACACTGCGCAGCAGTCAATCGCTTAACCACTGCGCCAACCGTGTCGTCAATATTGATATTAGTTGTCAACGGAATCTGTAAGCCTGTAATTTTGTCTTTAAGAAAACACGCGAATGAATTCGCGGGCAAAAGCTATATTTAGTATAAAGGTAAATGAGAAATTATGAAATGATTTCCCGCCGAAAAATATTGTCTGTGCCGGCGATGGTGCCGGAGCCGGCCCGCGCCTGCGCACTCCAACTCTTGCAGACCTGAATGTTGCAAAGCTTTAGTAATGCTTGCTTTACATGCACTTTGCCTACTTAAAACCGGTTGCTGGCAATATTCATATTCTAGGTAATACAAGTACCATTTATAGCAGTACCTCGTAAAGTAGCTATTTATAATGCACAGACTTATAAATTTTACGATGCAATCAAATTCAAATAAGTCGTTATTGCGATTTGTGAGACACAGAGTAGAGCTCATACAGAGAGCGAACCTTGTAACTACGCGACGACACTAGTTGGCAGTGTTAGTACAGTTAAGCGCGTCTTGGATCCAATTGGGTTATTTAAATTTAATTTTAATAAATTTTTTTTTGTAAAATTGTTGTTTTTCAAGATTTATGATAATCCATACTTACTTATGAGTACTTATTTAATATTATAAATGCGAAAGTATTTAACTCGGTCTGTTACGCTTTCACGAAAAAACGGCTGAACTGAATTTGATGAAATTTGGTATCAAAATAGCTTGAAACCTGGGGAAGGACATAGGTTTAAAGGCTTTTAATCCGCAACTTTGTCTGTATCTGCAATAACCGATATTCACGCGGACGAAGTCGCGGGTAAAGGCTAGTTTACTATTATTATTATTATTATTATGTTTTATTTATTTAATATTAATTCAAACTTTTACGATTTTTTCTTTGGTTTTTCAATCTTTCTAACTTTAATTCATTAACTGTTGAGTGTATTTTATATCTTTACAAGCTTTTGCCCAAGGTTTCGCTCGCGTTAATTTAGAATTTGACAATCTATTCAGATTGTACTCTGCTTGTAATAAGATAATTCAATAACAATTTCGAAAGACACGTGGCGCCGTCTATTATTATAACAATGTTATTGTTTTTTTTCTTTGAGAACAGTAATTTTTTCGGGATGTAAGGTACGAGTATATTTGTGTACACCCGACAACGTATATACAGAATGATTGATTCAGTGGTTTAGGCATGCAAAGGCAACAAACAAACATTTTTTCCGGAACAGAACAGAAATGTTGTGTGTCTGTAATAGATATATATACTAGCCTTGGTCTATTTAAGTGTTAATGTCCTTGTTTGTATATAATATAATACAATAAAAAATAAACGCAAGGCTATGGCAACAGTCAATTAGTTTATTTTGTAGCAGTAAGGACGGTATGCAAGTGCTCATTACTGATGTAACATTAGTTGGGTAGACAGAATTATATTGTACACCAATGTATGAAGTTCAGTCTCTGTGGGGTATCTACTCGTGTTTTATAACAACCTTAAAGCAAATAAGGCACGACGAGGAAAAACCTGTGACTTGTGTGAACTGTCTTAACTATATATGTAATACTGATCGCTAATCACCTGGTGGTTCGATGTCAGATCAGCTGCTTCATTACGTAACACGCTCGCGATCGCAATTCCTTTCGTTTGGACAACACACCAATACACACATTGTCGATTTGGCGAAGAAATGGAACAATGTATTGTGTTGTATTATTAAGAAATGGAACAATGTATTGTGTTGTATTATTAAGAAATGGAACAATGTATTGTGTTGTATTATTCGTCAAAATGAGAGGGATTTTGATAGTGAGGTGATGTGTTATCCAAGATGCTTGAAACTGTGCTTGTTCGGCTCCATAAGGCAAATTGATTGCTTATTCTATCTACTTATTTGAATTTAACTTAATTTTTATTGTTTGTGGAAATATAATGAGCGGTCGTCTACAGTTTCAATATTTGTAAATATGTGAACACTATATATTTATGTATGTACATAACGTAGGTGTCATTTCTTAACTTCTAATACTTTGTACACACTTTAATATAGTGTTTTTTAGGCAAGGTACATCGTATTCACGTATTACTGTAATTATACAAAATATTGTTAAGTAGGTATCACTTATTTTAAAATAGTAAACTTATGGAGTTTCTTGCCCATTCTTCTCCATACGAAACAACCTTTTGGAAGTGGCTACTAGAATCAATTTTTCTTTTATGATGTTCAATAAGGTGTTTTTTAATTGTCAAATCAAAATAAATGATTAAACTTAGAGGTTGTTACGGGATCAAGAGTGCAAGTTTCTGTTAATGTGTTGCTTCATACAAAATGTGTTGTTATTATATTTCACGACAATGTCACGATACGTGGCGCGCGCGGGCGAGCCCAGCGGGTAAGTGTTCCACAAGCTCGTCGTAACCACTGTCGACCTGGTTTCGGCGACCAAGCATGTGTGTCTTATGATTATGATACACTTACTTAAATTATAATGATTCAACTGTTATGAAATACACAAGTACGGTACCTGCGATACAGTCGCGCCGTCTCTGAGAAAGTCAGTTTTACTTTTAAACCAGATTACGATAATGTAACTTTGTAAGTAATGAAAACATGCTTTCTTAAGTAATAAGTTGCAGTGCTGTCGACACTGTGAGCTGTCCAACCCTAACATCGGCCGGAGTACAAATCTTCGGTGAAGATAAGTGAAGTTAAATTCTTTCTTTGACCAATGCTAACTGACTATTGACGTATGCTGCCGAGGCGTGGACACTTAATTCACAAGTTCAGAGTTGCTCAGTGGGCAATGGAGCGAGAAATGCTTGGAGTTTCCATGAGAGATGAAAGTCACAGGCATTACTCGCAGCATCAGCAAGCAGAAGTAGCAGTGGGCTGGTCACGTTTGTCGCAGTATCGACGGCCGATGAAGCAGACTTGTCCTGGAGTGGAGACCGCAAATCCAGCCCAATGGACCGATGACCTGAAGAAGATAGCCGGTGGTGGCTGGATGCGGAAAGCAGAGGACCGGGAAAAATAGCGCGACAATGAGGAAGCTTATGTCCAACAATGGACCTCTAGTAAGCTGAAGTGATGACAGTTGTGTTTCAGTTAGAATGGTATTTATAGGAAGTCTCTGGTATCGCAGATGTGTTAAAGTAGCGGGGTACACTTAATATGGGAGATGGGCTGATGGCTGGTTGCCATCACTCTCTCTCTCTCTGGTCGGTCCCTTATATCTGAGGATCGTGGTCAGCATTAGAATTGCATCTGGAGCGGATGATCTGCCTCCACCGCGGTTTCTGCCCAGCGCGTCTCTAACAACCGTGTAGAATTTGGATGACGAAGAGTCTTTAATTTGGTCGGTCCATCTTATTGGTGAACCCCGGGTTTACAGAAGATGCAGTGGTTTGGGAATATAGTGGGCATGTCCCAATTTAGAAAAAACGGACAAGTGCGAGTCGGGCTCGCCCACCGAGGGTTCCGTTCAAATTCCGTGGTTTGGTCACCCATACAATCAATACCACGGATATCATGCATACAATTATGACCGCTCATACCGCGATGGTTGATTACGTACTTTAAATAAAGACTATATTATTTTTTATGAGTTAATTACAAATGTAAAGTTTTCAGACTTTTCCCTGTAGTACTTGTAGTATAAGACGATATTACTTACCTTTCATAGTTCTAGGTCATCGGGAAGTACCCTATAAATTTCGATTCCCTTGAGTGTGTCGAAATATACGTTTTTTGCGATATAAACGACCGTACTTTTTTTCACGTTAACTTAAGAAGTTTGATTTTTTCACAACTTTAAGGGACTGTAGATTTGAGTACTTGGTTTTAATTTCAACTCGATAGTTTCACGCGTCCCTGAGATAAAAGGTCTAGACAGACGGACAACAAAGTGGTCCTATAAGGGTTCCGTTTTTTCGTTTTGAGGTACGGACCCCTAGAAAGGAAATTTCCTAATAATCTCACCTCAACAGCTTCTCGACGACGAGCTTCCCCAGGAAGCCGGTGCCGCCGGTGAGCAGGACGGCGGCGCCCGCGAACAGCTTCTGTATCTGCGAGTCTCCCAGCGGCGCCTGCTCCTCCACCATGTGCAGGAACGTGATGTCGGCGCCCTGAGGAGCCTCCAGCAGCTGGCTGGCCGACAGCATCTCCACTGTCATCGCTGGAGAACAGAAGCGAGAACGTGAGCATACATACCATAGCTGCGTATAGCTATAGAACAGGGGGCCAAGTCTGCTATTTTTATAATTTCGTCATTCCAACACGATCCCATTGTCATTTTTCTATAAGTTCGTAAGCTGCTAAATTCATAATGGTCGATCATTGGTCGGTCGAATTAAAAGCAAGGACTGCACAATGACGTTCTAATGGCAGGTCACTGATCAAAGGAACTGTCAAAATTTTTGCAGATTACCGCCTAAGTCAGTCATTTAGTTGTCATTTTGTAGGAGATTACCATTTTATATCATTTCTTTCAATGGCGTGTTAATGGTTGACCATTGGAAAGTAATAATGACGCCATTATACTAGTAGATTACCAAACTTGTCAAAATCAACAATTATGAAATCAATTACAGACCATTCTGACGCTATTGTAATAGCAAACTTGAGGCCCAGATCAGCATGTTTGCCATAGACAATGGAGTACTAATAATTATATTAGAATTTTTCGTCGTAAAAATCATTTTAATTTTATGCTCTTTCTGCGACATTTTTTATTCCTATTTGAACGTGTACACTAAGTCATTTTGGTCGACTGGTAGACTGGAATCCCTAAAGTATAAAGTGTGCCGTGTGATTTATTAGTCTTAATTTTTTTTTAGCTTGTCTTTACTTGTAAATGAAATGAAATGAGGCAGAAAATCGGGATAAATGGAGGGAATGGATGGAGGCCTTTGCCTAGGAATGGGACGTCAACGACAAATCATTTGTAAAGGTCTAATTGAAATAAATGATTTGACGTTGACGTCCCATTCCTAGGCGAAGGCCTCCCCTCATTCCTTCCATTTCTCTCGATGTTGTGGTTAATAATTATTGTGGCTGGCCTCATAATACATGTTGTACCTGAATCTATTTCGATGTAAAAATATGTATAGAGTCTGAACAACACAAATAGACAGTCATTATGATTACTGTTCTTAAAAAAACAAGGTTCACATTTCAAGATCAAATTAAAAACAGCGGAATGACCGCGCCATTTATAGATTGAAATGTATAAATAGAAGTGTATTTATAGCTTAACTTAGCCCGAGGCTATGTACGTACTCATTGTAATTAACTGAACAAGTTGCGGTCTCAGACCAATTGGTCTGGGGTTACGGTACGATATTTTGATAACGGAAGTTATTTATGCTAAACTTGTTGTAATGCTTGTGGGCAATATTAGCGTGTGGTTGCACTTGTGAATGATTTAATTGTAACGGAAGTCGGAATAGGAGGTCACCGCCACTCTCTTAGAGGTCAACATTAGACGACCAGTCCAGTGTCAAGTATGTGTTACTGTCGCCTTGCCCTGCCCTGTCCCTGCCCGAACCCTGCCTAGACCCTGCCCGGCCCTGCTCTGCATGCGATACATGCCTATCAATGCTTCAGGTATCATACTATTTCTTTGGTTCAGTAATGTAAATAAAATTAAGAAAATTATTATAATAAACCAATTTTCTTAGTTATAATAATATTAATCGGTAACTTATTTATTTATATTACGTTAATAGGGTATTTTACTCTATACGAGAAAAATTCTATAAATATGTTATTGAGACAGTTTAGGCATAAAGCAGCTGGAAAACGTAAGTTTTAGTTCCTAAAATAACAAAACAAATTTTTAAATTCAATTCAAAGTTTTCAGTATTTTTAATCTGTTATAAAACACCGTAAAATAGTAGCGGCCATGTTATTACGCCGTACGGCTGTGTAAACAAAAAATTGTCAACTGTCACTCAACCGATTGGCGTAATATAAGCTTTGTACTTTTATTATTTTCGTAACCAACGTAATTTTTTCATTATTACACCTAGTACAAAATATGCTTTTAATTATTTTTAAATGATATACAATTATCATATTTAATATGAGCTCATTTGATACAAAACGAACTGACGTCATTTACGCTGAGCAATATGGCGTCCAGTAAGAGGCGTTTTCGTCAAACTACGCGCGAAATTTGAAAATTTAAAATTTAGATGCATTTTTATGGCACTTATCTATTGAATAAAAATGTTGTGTTTTTTTTGGTGGCATATTAGCACTACAGAATTTCATTGAGACACTTCAAAAATGGGTGTAATACCCTATTGCAGTTGTAAAAATAAAAAATATTTTTTATGAGTAAATATAATTTTACCTTAATGTATCTACCTACCTTGGGAGTTGGGGTATAGGAGTTCAAGACAAGAATACTACTGGGTTTTTAAAATTTCAGAGATGTGTTTTTGTAAAATCTACCCTCAAGCTAGCATAATGAATGGGCAAACTTCACACCACCTCGCGTTCGAAAGTATAAATTTCTATCGCTAGTCCTAAGTATGCGGTGAACACGACATGACGACACATGTGACTTCACCCGCCGTGAACAGAATACGTGAGCACATCGAGGAGCCTCCACACAATGTGCACCTTGCGATGTACTCCGGTAACGGGACTTCTACTGTTAGCCGCGGAATTCATTGATTTATATGATTTGCACGCCTCAATTTACGGAGAATTTATTATCGAATAGAACGTATACGTCCCGGCTGTTATTCGTAGATCTTTGGCAGTCGTTATGGGTAGTCAGAAGCCAGAACATCTGACAACCAGTCTTACCAAGGGGTATCGTGTTACCCAGTAACTAGGTTGTGGAGGTCCGTTAGGCCGTCGCTCCTTGTAAAACACTGGTATCCGGTTAGACTGGAAGCCGACCCCAATATAGTTGGGATGATGAGAACGTGTACGTATTTATGTCGTCCGTCGGAGAGATCTATCCTTCGAACGCCTTGTGGTTCAGGGGAACGTCGAAGGTACCAGGCCACGAGGTAGATCGCCTAGGAGATGGACTGATCAGGTCAAGGCTGCAGTTGATGGCACCCAGCACGAAGGCAGCTGTAATGGAGGAATGGCGACGTGTTGTAAAGCGCCACCAACACCTGAAGTGACGACCACGATCACTCTGTCGAGAGTGATACCGAGGAAGAAGAAGATCGCAGTCCGAGCTTATTAAGTGCGGTCAACACGCGCGGTACGGGAGATGTAGCTCGGGCTGCAGGCCGACACGAAGGCACGACTAGCAGTCTATGTTTTCTGCTACGGAGTTAATTTCGTCGGTGTGTAGAGTCAAATCAGCTCATTATGAATGTCAAGAGCATCCGTCATACCATTCCATATTTGGAGCCATCAACTACGTGTACCGGGTTTATTACGATTAAATAATTTACTTTCATTTCATTTATTTGCGTTTGTACAAAGTTAAGAAAATGTAACAATCTGGTTTAGAACTATGAACCCTTGTAGACTCCGTTAGGACACAGCATAATTATTATTTATAAAATTAGCTAAAATTAAAAAAAAATTATACATGCTAATTGAATAATAATTAACAACATTTATACAATTGCCTAAGTCAAAACATAAACACAAAATAACACTAGGTATTATTGGTAAGTGGGTATTATTATCTATTTTCTTATGATACTATTATTAAATTTACATAAAGCTACATTTCATTAGGTAACATTATTACAAATTCTTATTTAGTGAGATCATAGTTTAGATTACAAATTGTATTGAAGAGATAAATCACAAGTTGTGACAATTTATAGATTCATTAGCAGCATTTTATAATTTACTCGATATGCATTTAGTAGTCATGTACTCGTGGTGCGTGGTGTAGTGTGTACTTGATGAGTGCATTTTTGCACATGAATATGTGCAAAAATGCACTCATTAAGAATTAAAATGTTGATAATTTGTTTTAAATTTTTGCATAATATACGAGTTCCAATTTATGTGTGTATCTATGTCTAGTCCTAATAGGGTGAATTTGTCAACTAGTTCCAGGTTGTAATTTTTAAGTAAGTGTTCCGAAATCCGGTTCAAAGCCAAAGTCAAAGATTTATTTGCAGAAAAATATGTAATGTGGTTTAGTCGTTAACCCCCCAAACACACAAAGTACAATCTTTTGGCCGCATCTGGATCTCGATGTTGGACAGGAGGGTCGCGCTCGTGTGGAGGGACTGTGTAGCTAGTGCTACAGAGTACTGGTATACTACTAACTAATCCCATGTTCTCTGTGAGGAACACATTCATCGTCGGTGTCACTCTCACGTGTACTGTCTCAGGTGGATTTGCAGACTTGGCCGCCCTAGGCCCCAGGCCAGCCGCCCCTTTTTCAGCACCCATCCTATGGACTACATGATGAATTTACTTCATCGTCAACTTTAGTGATGTATAGTGTGATGATATGTATGTAGTATTTGATGAAGCGCAGTGCGACCCGCCCATAAATATAAGATTTAGATTTCTATGGGTCTGCTATAATATGCGCGGCCCTTTAGAATATGTAGATACTTAGAGTTATTTCTGTGTTATTATCAGTGAGTTGTTTGTCACGATTGGCCGCCCCAAATTTCTGCACGGGCATACTGGGCCTTAGGGCAAATCCGCCAGTGCTTGTGGTTCTGTGTTTCAAATTCTAGCTTGAGTGAGGTAAGACCAAGGCGTTGTCTCCAAGACTGCTGCTCAACACACAGACAGTCCGCACCTCTGTGTAAGCTCAATATTGAACATCTGATGAGTTAATATTGATCTGCTAACATGAGCTGACACTGTGAGCGCGACTGTACTGTGTACTGTAGAGACAACAACGTGTGGGTGTCACTTCTAACACGGAGCGCTTGTTTAAGTTCATGAGGAAAACAGTCCAACTGAAGCTCGAATGATCTTGTGACCTTTGGACACGTTGAGCTATCAGACAGGCGGGGATACTGCTCGGCGTCTATTATTATTAAAAAGAAGCTTTGAAATCGTTTGGAAATACCTACCTACCTAGTGCCGCTATGCACTACCACTGAAGCAAGGACTCGTCAGCTGGTAAGCAGAATGCTGCCACAAACATCGCTCTAATTCATACTTAATATCCATACCATCCATATCCATACTTCCATACTTTAATATTATAAATGCAAAAGTAACTCTGTCTGTTACGCTTTCACGATGAAACGGCTGAACCGATTTTGATGAAATTTGGTATGAAGATACCTTGAACCCTGGGGAAGGACATAGGCTACTTTTTAATCCGCGACTTTGTCTGCATTCACGATAATCAACATTCACGCGGACAAAGTCGCGGGCAAAAGCTGGTACTTGTACCTATATCTATTTGTATAACATTGTACTCTTAGTTTTACTCGTATTTTATTTACTTACATAACAAAACCGAGGGGCCCGAGTGCTCACCTTGTTTTAAGTACGGTACATAGTTAAGCGGCTGATCGTCTCTTCACGTGACCAGAGGGCTGGCCTTTTCTTGGACTATAGAATCAACATTGCCGACGCGGTAATGCCCAAGTCTTCCCCAGGGTTCTTGTTATTTGCGCACCAGATTTCATCAGAATCGGTTCTGCCGTTTCATTGTGAGAGCGTAACAGACAGAGTTATTTTCGCATTTATAATATTAACATAGTATAGATAGCACTCAGTATTAACGTAGCTTCCAATTTTGAGAGTACTTTCAAAATCGGACCCGCAGTTCCGGAGATGAGCGCGTTCAAACAAACAAACTGATCAGCTTTATTATATTAAGTATAGATAATTTATTTAGATTCATTATTTATAAGTTCTGCATACCTACATTTCATTTTAAATAACTAAACACTATTAAATAAATTTCCTGTAGTACGAGTGTACGACCTTACGAATAAATAATATTACCGCCAAACAGTTGGTGGTCCATGACAAACATTGGACCAGATGGTCTCTCGACACCAAAAGGTGAAGCACCCCTGTTCCGCGTCTACATAGCCGCCATGTTGACAGATGTCACACTTATGTCATAAGCTCATGAACCGGACACAAATCCAGTAGTCCTACCGATTTCCATATGGAAATAAACTAAAACCTAATAGGTACAAAAAGTTCACCAAAATGCTATAATTGATTGTCTTTAATGAACGTTTGTCATAGTCAAGTTTTACATTTATTTTTATGTAAATTATTTTGGAGCGACCTTTCATTAGATACGAAACATGATACAATTATTTTTATTTTATTTTGCTTCTTCTATGTTCGCTGTAAGTCACCATTTTGAATTTATTTTACCAATAAACAGCAGGACATTGTGACGATACCTTATTCGGTAAGGGTCGACGAATAGTATAGGAGAAATGCGCACACAGGTGAACGTACAAATATGTATGTTTATCCATCGTTTATCTGACAGTCGCAAATAGAGATCAGTAAACCAGGGTTAAAGTTGAAGTTCATTTAAAACACAATAGACGATTTTGTTTTGGCGACACGGTTGGCGTAGTGGTCGAGCCATCGACTGCTGCGCAGCGTGTTGCTGGTTCGATTCCCGCCCCGGGTAAATATTTGTGTGATGAGCACTTGTGTTTGGGTTCTGTCTGGTTGTTGTTTATCTTTATATTGTATGAATTTAAAATGTATTTGAGAAAATTTATCAGCTGTCTGACTATCTATCTTGGGGTGAGATGGCCATGTGTGAAATGTTCCCACATATTATTATTATTAAAATTAAGTTAATAGAGAATACACAGATAACAATCCAAATTGAAGTTCATTCGAAAACGTCCATGTAACGTAGACTGCCAAAAATCATAATTATTATCTCCCTCCGACGTCTCCCTCAGACCAGAGGTACCAGGAGCACAGGAGTGGCGCGGTACTATTCTGCTGACATCCTTCGCTCAGCTGTGACGGCGCGGTGACCCTGAACATCGCTGTTATAGTTCGTTCATTGCCTCATTGGTCATTGTCATCACAAATGGTCAAGCAGTGGGCTTCAACCTTTAACTCAACACCAAATAGATGTTTGACTTAACTTGTGCAACTACTTTAGTCTTAAGTGGAATGAACTACTTAAGGTGACCGAAATTGTATATTTCTTACGTTTTTTGCAATATGAATCGGGTTGTTTGGTAATAAAGTTATTGACGTGATAACGTCATGTTTTCATCTAAACTAATCTTCTAAATATCTAAAAGCGAAAGGTCACTTACTCACTCATCACGAAATATCGAAAACCGCTTGACCACAGTAAAGATATCTTTACTGTGGCTTGACGTATAAAGATGAAAGGCAGGGAGGTAGTTTATAGTTAGTAGACGTCCGCTAAGAACGGTTTAGCGACAGGGCCGGATTAAGGAGGTCTAATGACTCTCTCAAGTATACACCGGGAACGAAGTCGCGGGCAGCAGCTGGTATATAATAAAGAGGAAAGATTTATAGATTGAGAAAAACGGATTAACTCTTATCTATAATGTGTAACAATACTCACGTTTCGTTAAATGAGGAAAGATTTGTTTGTTTGTTACGATTTAACTCAAAAACTGTTGGTTCGATTTCAAAAATTCTTTCACCATCCGAACGCTACATAATTCCTGAGTAACATAGGCTATATTTATCAATTGTAAAAATTAGGGATCCTTGAGTAAATTCACGGTTACGAAGTCGCGAGTAAAGTGCTAGTTATTAACGTAACTTTGAGAGTTATTTTGATGATTTTAAGAATTATGATTGTGTAAACACATAACTATTCCTAATTGCCACGTGTAAGTTTTTCATTAACACTGAACCCGGCACTGGGCTGAAAATTGCAAAAAACGTAAGAAAAATTGAATTTTGCGTTTACTCTAGTAGAGAGAGTGTTGTGCGACGGCCATGCTGGCCTAGAGCCAAAAGCCTAAAGCCTGACATCGTGGCTGAGCAGGTCACTACTTCACTAGTGACGTGCTGCTGACTGTACACTCGCTACGCTAACGTCACGACCTCAGATTATGAAACAAAAGGCAGATAGACCGCGCGGAACACTGAGAGTGAAGCCAAAAAAGCAAATACAAATTCTAAAGCGAACACCTACAACGCGCTCCGTGCTGCTGGTATTGACATAAGTCAGTATAGCACGAAACGCCGCCGTATCGTTAAAAAAAAAACAAATAAAAATACAAATGGGTACAAATTCAAAAGCGAATACATTCACGAGATTGTAGGTATTCGCTTTTGAATTTGTATTTGCTTTTTTGGCTTCACTCGCAGTGTTCCGCGCGGTCTATCTGCCTTTTGTTTCATAATCTGAGGTCGCGTCCATCACGTGGTCGCGAACACGCTCAATGTGTACACTAACGTGCGTGGTTTGTGTAATACTTATGTTTACTTGTTAAAGTCCATCCTAACTTAAATAAATCTTATTTGTTTAATTACATAAGTGATTTTCAATATAATGTAGTTCCGGAACATATTGAGGTCATCACATACTGTAACAGCATCGTTAGTCTCATTTTAAGTGCAGAGTAGGTGCGTAAGTCACATGTTAGGTACAAAATAGTCTCAAATCAGGTGCAGAATAGGTACGTAAGTTTCATGTCAGGTACAGAATAGGTGCGTAAGTCTCATATTAAGTGCAGAGTAAGTATGTAAGTCTCATATTAAGTGCAGAATAGGTGCGTAAGTCTCATGTTAAGTGCAGAATAAGTACGTAAGTCTCATGTTAAGTGCAGAATAAGAACGTAAGTCTCATATTAAGTGCAGACTAAGTACGTACGTCTCATATTAAGTGCAGAATAAGTAGGTACGTAAGTCTCATATTAGGTGCAGAATAAGTACGTAAGTCCCATATTAGGTGCAGAATAAGTACGTAAGTCCCATATTAGGTGCAGAATAGGTACGTAAGTCCCATATTAAGTGCAGAATAAGTACGTAAGTCTCATATTAGGTGCAGAATAGGTACGTAAGTCTCAAATTAGGTGCAATATGGATACATTGGAACCAGTCTGCGTACATTATTATTTGCTAGAGAGGTAGCGCTTCGTTAATAAGGATACATGAATGTAACATACTGCTTTAAACTTTTTGCTTATTATGAAGGTGCCCGACACGTCGGATTACACGGCTAGTCATCGGATTATTATTGTAGTTCATTTTAATTGACGTTATTATAAATAATATATTTATATTTCACGCGCACAACTTCTTTTAATTAAATTAGATACGCTTCGGGAAAATATTAGATTCTCAGAAAAACGTGCAATAATTAAAAACCGGCCAAGAGCGAGCTGAACTTATGCGCAGGGGTTCCGTAACACCGTACAATATTAAGATCAAGAAAAATCGTCAGAAAAATCCATTGTTATAGCGGCTATGCCCACACTTCGAAAATTTGGAGTGTATTTCTATTACCATTCGAAAGATACAGCCCTGCAACAGATAGATGGGCAAACAGAAGACACCGCAATAATAGGGTCCCGTTTGCAGCTTTGAGAACGGAACCCTAAAAATTAAAATAAACATGCAAATCGTTAGGTTATTGTTCAGGTTCGACTTAATTAATTCGTGAATTCGATCCTTACTATAATATTGTAGAGAAACGTGCGCGCGTCACGTGACGGCGCCTCATTGTTCCGTGTTCTGAACAGCTTCAACAGGTCGCCGTGATCTGCGACCAGCTATTTCATTCTGTAAGAACTCACTCCAGTTCTCACTTCTGATTCCGCGGTGAAAACTGTTTCAGGTATTCTGTAACTCGATAAAGACTACGCTAACGCCACTGAGTGACAACATAGGTGAAGCAAAATATTATCAGTAGCGAATACCAAATACTTTTCATTTATGGTAAGTAAAATCAGAAATGAGATTGGAATCGAATTCGCGGATGAATTCTTACAGAATTGCACTGCTGAACCAAGCTTTACGTACGCCCTTCGACATTTCACTCATTGCGTCACTGAGAAGATGCACTTGAGACTGTGTCCTTGGTTCAGTGGTTGTAAGCGCGACTGCAGCCAAAGTCGAGCAGCGTTATTGAGGTTTTTCCTTCAGGAAATCCAAACTCCGGGTAGAAACCCAGAAACTAGTTTTAATAGTTTATGGCAATAATCTCAAACCACGAAATATGCGTGTCACGTGCAACAGGGCCCTCTACAAATATGCGGATGTATACTTTTCGTAGAAATTGCTTTTAATTATACGGAAAATCACATATCGACCAGTAGCGTAGGTACCTAAGTAGCAGGAAATAGGTTCCATTCCCACGAACCGAGCATAGAATGATTCACTTATCAAGAGTATCAATATCAAATAACAATGATAGACAAGTAACGCTCCATACTCGACGCAGTCATTAGGGACCCCCAGTGATTATGACATGACGACTAATAGATCTGAGCATCGACATGAGACAGAGCTACGTGTGACAGAGACGGCGCGCTACGAACACGAGCCTTAGGTGCACCTTCATGGTAGGTGCGCTGTGCTGTACACATGGACGACTTACTTGTTCTGGGGTTGCCTTCCCCGTAGCGAAGTGGGGCTAACCAGCATTTATTTATTAACTAGCACCCCGCCCCGGCTTCGCACTATAGATCAAACTTTAAACGGTACTCTTGAATCATTCTATCTATTGATAAGAACCGCATTCAAATCCGTTAGGTCATTTAAAACATCTATGCTGCATACAGATTGGCAGACGGCGCGAAGCGTCCTTGATATAAACAGGAATAAATATAATTACCACCAAAAATAGTAATTGATCACTAAATCTTAGGACCCTTAAGTTCCCCCTGGGGCGGATCCGACATGGTTAGGTTAGGTTAGAATTGTGACACCACGCACGAGGCGAGAGTGCCGCGGGAGCGGCCGCCGAGTGCCAGAACCAAATCGCTGTTTACAGTCAAACTCATACATTTCTACAATACTTAGGTTAAATGTTGGTGATCATTTACTATATCTGGAGGTTCGTTAAACGTAAGCCGTTATAAACTATGTAAAGCTTACAACAAAGTTAATTAAAACGGGCAACATCAATTACATTAATTCAAATAGGACAGGAAACATCATTTATGTTGTACATAATGTTCAAAATAAACTGATATAATTTGATTTAGATGTAACATGGAACAGTGGACATCCTTGCATAATTACTCTCATAGACCCCCACACACACTAGCATAATTTTATTCATTCATTCATTTCAGCCGAAAGACGTCCACTGCTGGACATAGGCCTCCCCCAAAGGGGGGGTTTTGCCATAATCGCCACGCTTGGCAGGCGGGTTGGCGATCGCAGTATGGTTGTTACAAAGACACAGAGAACGCTGCTGCCCATTCTCTGGTGAGTCCCTTAGCCGCCTCTTACGACACCCACGGGGAGATATGGGATGGTGCTATTGTTTACGTCCGACACCACACGGACTACGGATAATGTTATTAGTTTTATTATAATCATCCGCCAGCAAGTCGTGTAAGGTAGGTCCTCCTCCATTCATATTTCTACTCACAACTCTGTGTTATTACTAGCTTTACCCCGCGACGTCGTCCGCGTGAACGTCGTTTGTCGCGAATACACACGAAGTCGCGGATTATAAAGTATGTGTCTACCCTGTCTTGTGTTTTATGCACAAACAAACTATTACTTTTGCATTATTATAATATTAGTTAGGGGCAGTAGACCCTCAGGGAGAGATCGACTACTTCTAACAAACGTAAAGTGAAAAAGTAGAGTGTACGACGACAGTAGTGTTACTGTCGTCGTA
Source organism: Charanyca ferruginea (assembly GCA_947361185.1). Taxonomy (NCBI): domain Eukaryota; kingdom Metazoa; phylum Arthropoda; class Insecta; order Lepidoptera; family Noctuidae; genus Charanyca; species Charanyca ferruginea. The sequence goes on from OX376085.1 coordinate 14,659,788, forward strand.
CACTCTACTTTTTCAATATTTAATAATATGTGAACACTATGTATCTATGTATACAACTTAGCTGTCATTCTATATCTTGTAATACTTTGTACATACTTCAATATACTTAGTGTTTTTTTATGCAAGGTCCATCGTATTCATGTATAGTGCAAAGTATTGTACACATTTTTTTTAAAGAGTAAATCTTGTACCTACTTATGTTGTTTCTTGCCCATTCTTCTCCATACGAAACTACTTTTTGGAAGGGGCAACTAGAATTGTTTTTTTATCTGACGTTCAAAAGTGCCTTTTAATGGTCTAATTGAAATAAATGATTTGACTTTGACTTTGACTTTGACTTCGTGTGCGCAAGAGTTACGGCGCACGTCGCGAGCTCTGCTCGAGGTCACACATTGCTCTGCACACGTCAACCGAGGAGTTCAACACAAATAGTTTCGATGAACCAGTTTGATGAATAAATATGAATACTTATTGATTTGACAGTCATAAAATAGTGTTAATGGAGTTTGTTCGCGACGTTGTCGACATGTGACATGTGGGCTCGGCCATCATCGTGCCGGTAGTCGTTACAGCCATTGGCAATGTTGTCAAAAGCTTCGACCAACATCTAAGGAGGCTTTGGTGTGATATCTATGGGTGGACAGTTGGATCAAGGACTTGATTAAGAAGGCAGTTGTTAGGAGGTTCCCGTCTCTAGAGCCTGCCCGCTTCGACCCAGTTACAAGTTGTTTTTTGACGTGATAACGTCTTTTAAATTGATGAACACCAACTGAACGCACGAAAAAGTGTCACGTTCCGTCTGAGCCTAAGCGTGTTAGCGAGAGCGCGGTACAAGCGATAGAGAGACACGATCAGCCCAAGCAATAAGCTCCGCCCACCTCGACGGAAGCCATTATTTGCTTATGTTATGAATGTTAGCCATTATGTTTCTTTATGACGTTATCACGTAAAACTATAGACCGTAAACCGACTTTACAGACAACCAATTTTTTATTTAAGAAATCTTCTTTGCCTTTTTGCCACTATATTGGAGTCGGCGTCCAGTGTAAGGGCTCTCACACACGGGCGGCATGTTGCCCACGCACAAGTAACCGCAGCCCTGAGATCAGCGGCCGAAATCGTCGTTGTCGTTTGAAAATAGCATGTTGACGTCACAATGGAGCTGAATACCGGTGTTCTACATGAACCGACTGCCCTCTACGACTTAGACACTGACACACACAACACGGTACTCATGGTAAGAAATCAAACTTTCTGGCTTCTGACTACCCATAACAACTGCCGAAGTTCTGCAGGGACCAACGGCTTTACGTGTTTTCCGAGGTACGGAGGGGTCTTAGTATCAAATGAATGGTCACCCATCCACAGACTAGCCGCGGCAAGCGTAGCTTACCATTCTTAAACTTGGACGTTTGCTCCTTACGATTCTTAGTAATGAGCTCCAAATATTTTTTTCTGCAGATTTTTTATTTGATCAAATATTTACTTTTCTTTTTCTTTTTTTTTTCTTTCTTTACTTTTCTTATGATATAATTATATAAATATATATATATATACATAAATATATTTATATAGATATATATTTTATTAGTTATATAATTTAGTTTATGTACTTTACCTATTTTGTTATATTTTTTATATGCACCTGCCGTGTTATCTCTTCACCACCCTTGGTTGACTGGTAGAGAATGCCTAAGGCATTAAGTCCGCCTTTGTACCTTTGTGGATGAAGTGTAAATAAATAAATAAATAAATATTTTCCAATGTCGTTGATGTCTTTTATATGGCGTACAGGAAATAATAATGAATGTCCTCTGACTATGTTGGTACTCAGTGAGGCCGCAGTGTCAGGTGGGTACACCCACTCAGTACGTCTAGCGGCCATGTTGAAGGAGACGAGCATATTGCCTTCCACCGGAACCGGATCGGAATGCAAGGCTAAGAATTTCCCGTTGGAAAAAAACCTCAAACTTTGCCCGGCCTGGGAATTGAACCCAGGCAAGTAGCTGCTCGCAAAGCTCACATATTGCTTATGAGTACGACCATCAATAACTGACACACGGCTACACGTCAAGCTATATATTTCCAGTATAAGCTGACCTTTCATTGTATGGATTTTGTATGCAATGCGAGATCAGCTTGAACTGGAAATGTATAGCTTAATATGTAGCCGTGTGTACCATACACTGGCTGTGTTTTGTTGTTACTTTTTACCGTCGACTACTTATTTGTATAGAATGTTTATTTCTGGTATCATCGCGCGTCATCACAAACCTGCCATATTTTTTGTTTGATTCTAAATATACACCGCGTATTGTACAGTCAGCCACATGTGCATGGTGACGTGTTCATTTGGTCGCAGTAAGCGCAACCTGAGTAGTGTCACTATTGGGGTGCGGCTGACCTTACATTGCCTTTCATTTTGACAACCTGACTGCGCCCGCTTCTGGCTTTCTGTTTCTGTTTTTCAAAATGTATAATATACTACATTTTATAAAAGAAAAAGAGGCAGAAGCAGGAATACAAAACATTTTATTTCAAAGATAAGCTAAAACAATTTTTAACCGACTTCAAAAAGGAGAAGGTTATCAATTCGATTCATTTTTTTATGTATGAACACCGATTACGCTGAGATTTATGATCCGATTTATGTGATTCTTCATTAGTTTGGCGCGGAATAGTTGCCATTTAGTCTCATCAAAAATTAACATAGTTTGGCCCAGTAGTTTTCATTTTATGACCATTTTTTTTATGTTTGACCACGCATAACTTAATTGATAGTGTATACCTCAAATTTGGTCCCATATAAATCTCAAGAAAATGCTCCCCTGCCTTTCTACCCCTAAGGGTAGAAAATTAAGGAATGGCTGAATTTTTTTGGTGTCACCGTTTCGTAATTAATTTGTATGATAAGAAGTAGGCACTAAAAAGCGAAAAATAAAGCTTTTTAACAAAAAAGACAAAAAGTAAAAAATAACTTTCAATTCGCAACAAAAAAACAAAACCAAAGCCGCCGACTTGCGAATTGAAAGTTATTTTTTCACTTTTTGAAGGCGGTTGTCTTTTTTGTTATTTTTTTTTTATTAAATTTGTTTTAACATAATTTTGAGATATACATTTAAGATAGTACTAAATATGGTCGTATAATAATACTGTAGAGACACATGTAAGTAGGTATGGCACAGTGCATGGTAAGCGAAAATGTAAGTGAGCGAGAAGTTATATGATATGGGCGAACGGGCAGCGACGCGCACTGGCACAAGTGAACGGTTCTCACACGGGGTTTAACGCGGAAACAAATTCGGTACGTACACAAAATCAGACTTTCTGTTGACATTCCGAGACTTCAGGGCCAGACGAAGCAGTGCTTTTAATTTGGGCTTAGCATATTCGGAAACCTACGAAACCTAAACCCTAAACGAAACAAAACTAAAGTCTTTTAAATATTAGGTAACATTTTACACATAGTGGAACGAATAACGTTTCCGGTGCTGTTCATCCCCGCTGCTTTTAGCATTGACACTGCAATTTTAAATTGAAATGATTAAATAATACATTAGGTAAATGAAATTTGCAATACTCTAATAATTTTAAAAGAGTGTTCATGGAGTTTCTTGCTCGTTCTTCTCCATAGAAACCTACTGTTTGGAACGAGCAACGAGCTTCAACTTTCTGACTGACTGACTCCTTGACAATTCAAAAGTGCCTGTAAATGGTTTATTTGAAATAAATGATTTGAGTTTGAGTTTGATAAATAATAAATGCGACAGCTGCTGTAAAAATAGATTGTAAAAAATTCGGTTACTGTAACATGTTTATTGTACTTTTGTCACGAAGTGTGCATTAATAATAACCTCTTTCAACTTATATCTAATGCTATTGTAAATGGAGTGTACAATGTTAAATGTTGATTTATTAATTAAAATAATTAGTATTCAAAACAACTGTAGCTAGCTAACGTTATCTACTTAACATTGACGCACCAGAGCCGCCTAACCTAAAGTGACCTAAAGTGACCTAATGTGCACCAAAAAAAGCTACGAAAACTACCTATTTGATTGAATTAACTACGTACCTATAATATTTATTTTAAAAAAAAATCCAAAGGTTACACGAGTGTAGTATAACGCACTCACAATCACATTTGCATTATTTACGTTGTCCAGCAAACGAACTGTACAAACATGGTTTCATAATTCGTTTCTAATTGAAGTGGTTTGATTGAAGAGGAGAGATAGAGGGGCGAGGGAGGAGTGAAAGAGAAGAGAAGACTGGGGAAGGAGGAGAGAAGCAGGAGGAAACGAGGTGGAAGGAAGTAGGAGAGGAAAGACGGACGAAGGAGTGTACAACATGATCAATTGCCGGTCGATGGCACAAAATACATTTCCCTGTTTTGTATATTCTCTGCTCCCATACCTACTGGCTAAAGTAGATACTTCTTTCATGGGGTACTGTCTAAAATGTTACAATAAAATACCTCCCCACATTGTTCAACTAAATGAGACAAAATTTAAGTCTTATATAAAACGCACACTATGCAGCCGAGCATATTATTCATTGGGTGAATACATCACTGATAAAAATGCTTGGCTGGATGCTGGTCCTGCTGCACAGCCATAAGGGTTCATTGATTAATTGATTAGCATTTGTAACTATTCCTGGAGCTGCTGAAGATGTAGATCTACATTATTTTTGCATTGTATAAACTCAATGTGTTAGTATTATATAATTTTTCATAGCACATACATGTATGTATTTAAAGCTACCATTTACGAGGTATGTCTTTCATTGACTTGAATGTGTCCTGGCGGTTGGGAGCATGTCATGCTCACTGGAATGTCTCGCTGACGGTGGCGCGCGTGATGGATTATTCGGTTCCCTTCAAAATAGTTGAGCTAATCCGTGATGCCGATCCGTGCGTCATGTTCGTGAACGGGCGCCGTTAGTTGTGCCTGGTCATCTCTTAACTGCCTCGGTTATTCTAAATTTGTTGAATAGTTTAATATGATAATATTTTCATCTAGACCTCTTTTAACGTGCTCGACTTGTTACATTGTTCTCACATTGTACTAGATTCAATATGAATGATGTAACTGAAATTTTTAACATTTGATTTTAAAAGAATGTTCATGGAGTTTCTTGCTCGTTCTTCTCCATAGAAACCTACTGTTTGGAACGAGCAACTAGCTTAAATTTCTGACTGACTGACTCTGACAATTCAAAAGTGCCTGTAAATGGTTTATTTGAAATAAATGATTTTGAGTTTGAGTTTACTGACTAAGAGTAACTTTACAAGTTCATTAAACTGAGTTGACATGGGAATGCTGTACGAAATATAGTTGAACACCCGCTACTGATGTGCGGCTACCTTTTGTTTTGTGAAAAACAAATACATTAACTACGCAACTAGGCATTCTCATAATATGTTTTCTGTGAACATTTGCTACAGTATCATAAAACCCTGACTTCAGCACTCAACAGGTACTTTGTAAGTACCTACATTGTGAAAAAAATTGAACTAAAAAGGTACCTACATACTAGTAGGAACCTCCATGTGAGTGTAGAACTGTTTTCTTTACTTTACATTGATGAGCTCGACAGTGAAAGAGTATTCAAATATAACCCGATGTTACATTAAATCCGGATACAATTTAGCACATTGATCAGTTTAGTGCTGGGTAGGGATCGATGTACATACATATTCATCTTGGAACTCGTCAATAACAAATCCACAGATTCGATTTTAATCTTTAATCTCACGTAATGAAAAAAATATCAAATAAAATCCACTTGACTTGACTCAGGGATCGAACGCAGGCCCGCAGAAAGGAGTCTACGAAAAAGACTGGATATTGTGAGCGAGCGGAGCTAAGTCGCTTTCGACGCGCGAGTGGAGCGAGTGGAGCGAGCCTACTCATGAGCACATCGCAAAGCTTTTTAAGGAACGAGCGTAGAAAGAAAGAACAGTTTATTTGTAAGAATATAGTACAATAAGGTGTTGCGATTGTCATGCTCTCATACATTGTACCATTCCTGGTGTACAAATATTTTCTTATAATTAAAATTTAAATAACATTTATAATGATTTATCACTCAGGAACTCGTGTGATGAGTTCCTTGATGGAGTTTCTTGCTCGTTCTTCTCCATAGAAATCTACTGTTTGGAACGAGCAACTAGCTGCAACTTTTTGACTGACTGACTCCTTGACAATTCAAAAGTGCCTGTAAGGGTTAATTTTAATTAAATGATTTGAGTTTGAGTTTGAATAGCATTTACTAAGTAGTAAATCAAAGAGTTTGCGCCTAAACTTGCTTAAATTAAGGCATTTTAAGCCATTTGGTAATATATTATAAATTCGTTATTCGATCTTTATTATAAAGAATGTAACAGGTACTTATTTGTTGTTAGTAGCAAGCAACAAAGTTCGTAATCAGCTCGTTATCACTATCATAACGTTACGCATGAGTGTAGCGTGCACTAGAGTGGCGCAAGTGCTCTGCATGTGATGACACTGCCCACTGTTTACCCGCCATGCGCCACGGTCACGCGTCTCGTGAGTTACGTATTATAGTGTAATTAGTTGTTAACGCGATGACGCCACCCCCGGCCGCCGCCGCCGCGTCGACACCGCGCACTATCGACATGATCTGCGCTAGAACTACGATAACACAGCGATAGACATGCCGGTAGATTGACGATTACTAAAATATATTTCATTACCTAGAGTTTAAAGATAGTTCGGGGAAACCAAACACTTTTATTGTTAGCCAATCAGCCTACAGAGGGCGGTAATGTTGCCATACTAAGATCCAGATTATTATATTTATCACAGATTATAACACGCCTCCTTAATTTAATAATGTTGATCTTTTACATAAACAGTAAGTATTGCTATAAACATACCTATCTAAATGAATTTTAACTCTTACCTATTTTTCGTAAATTTGGTTTTATCTAAAGTCTTAGTTAACATGTCTGCTAAGTTAAATTTTGTATCAATTTTTACAATATCAATTATAACCTTTTCATAGTTTTAATTTATGTAATGATACTGAACCTCGATGTGCTTTGAATTTATAGTAAAATTACCGTACTTAGCAATGGAAATTGCACCTGAATAATCTTCATATAATTTTATAGGTATATCAAATTTTACATTGAATGATTCACTTAACAAGTTTCTAATGAAAAGTAGTTAGCTGTAAGTACAGTCATCTGCACACAGATGCCCACAATATTATTATAATAATACATTGAGCCGCGTTTCTAGTGCAAGTAGCAGCGATGCACGCATGGTGCAAGGTGGAGGCAGCATGGGCAGTGGACACAGCCTGCATGCAAGCTCAATACTCCATACTCAATTCACATGCATATTGATGCATGTTGCCCATACTCAGGTAAGTTTAACCAAACACAAAAAAAAAACTTTATACGAAAAAGACAACAGCCTTCAAAAACTAATAAGTAAAAATAACTTTAATTTCACAAGTGGGCGACTATGGTTGTTGTTTTATATTGCCACCAACTTCCGAAAATTAAATTTATTTTTTACTTTTATTTGTAAAAAAGTTTCTTTTTTCGCTTTTTAGTGCCTGCTTCTAAACATCCAAGTTAATTAGTAAACGGAAACACCTAATAAATTAAGTTACCCCTTAATTTTCCAATCATATGTCCAAATACTCAAACGCTACTCAACTTTAAGATGCCAATGAGTCTTGTATTGTCACAGTTACTTTGACATAAAGTTATAGACACAGCACGAGACGGCATTTTAAAATTGAGTAGCGTTTGAGTATTTGCCCATAAGAGGTGGAATATTATCATGAAATTCATTTAGGTATATGGGACGACGCCCAAAGCATACCGTATCGATTAAAAATATACTAATATTTATAATAAAAAAATAAAAAAATACAACTATAATATACTGATATACACTGTAGGAAGATACGCGTGTTCAAACTTAAAAAAACGTGTCGAATTGAAAACCTTCTCCTTTTTTTGAAGCCGGTGAAAAAATGTAAAGCTAAACTTGCATGCAAAACTTGCAATACGGACATCAACATGCAAGACTTGCAATATGGACATAGACATAATATTATTGTTATTATCGAAGGACAGTACCGAGGTACCTGCGTATGGTCGCAGTGAAATGTGTAGCACATTTATACGCATAATTAGCAGTTATGATAATTACTACATAAATTGCATACAAAAAAAAAACATTAATTATTCGGTATTTCGATTGTTGTCGGAAAGACCCGCATTATTTATTAAGCTCTGTCGTGTGTGAGGTTAGACTGCTACGCTGTAGGTATATAGGTTCTATTCCCGCGCAGAAATCAAAATGTTTGTATGTCCTTGGTACAGAATCAGAAAGTTGCACCGGCTCTTGGTACCTGTGACAAATGCTCACTAAATAATTGTTCATAATCAGCAATAAACCTGTTTAATACCCATTAATATTATTTTAACGTGTATTTGGGAATAAATATAATGACCACCAAAAAATACTTTAGAATACCAAATGTAGTAAATGATCACCAAATCTTAGTGTGCAAAATAACCAAAATATCTTTGACCCTTAAGTCCCCCTGGGGCGGATCCGACATGGTCAGGTTAGGTTAGAACTGTGACCACCTACCAGAACCAAATCGCTATTTACAGTCAAACTCATAAAATTTTGGTGATCATTTACTAATTTTTTGGTGATCATTTACTATTTTTTGGTGATCATGTAATATTATTGGTGATCATTTCATATTTTTTGGTGATCATTTACTAGATCTGGAGGTTTGTTAAACATAAGCCTTTTTTTGTAAAAGTAAATATGTTAATTAAAATAAATTAAAAGTATATAGGTAAGACGTCGCAAGCCAATTAATGTTGCATTCATTTTAATTGCTGTCTATTAAATAATTATAACGAATGACATAATTGTACGTATTTTAATAAATGCAACGTTAGTGAGTGACACTATACTTGTGTAGAGGCATCTTCCTTATGAAAGTGTTTATTTTTCTTATTTCAGAAGTACAAGAAGTACAGTACATTATGTATGCGAATGCGATCATAAAATGACAAATAAATTGACCATTGTGTTAACTTTAAATATAACATAGTAGTACTTACACAACTATGTTAAAACCAAACTGTTCAACCTTAATAATGACATAGGTCATAACGTACATAGGTACCTAATAATGATGACGAATTAATTTATCGTTTTTGAAAAGATTATGTGTACGCATAATCTATTTTTAAATAAATTTTATTGTAATATGATTATGTATTAATTAATTAATGTAATTTAAATTCATGTTACTTATTATAATTCAAGTTTTGTATATTGTATTGTAATAATTATTATTTATGACGTGTTGTACTTAATTGCTATGGGTGAAATGTATGAAAATACGTAATATGCCTGAAATAAAAATGATTTTATTTATTTTATTTTAACACTTTAATGTCAATTTCATTTATTGTCTATCTATAAAATGTTGCTGTACCGTATTCTATTTACTAATTAGCAATTAATGAATAGAATACGTATAGTTCGTTTTTTTTGTGTATTTATTAATTGTATAAATATTTTTTATATTCCTAGTAGGTACTTATATGTTTTATTATTTTATGAAAACGCGTAGGAAAAAAACGCATTTTTAATTATTAAAAATAAAAAAATAATTTTTACCTTTTTCTGTCTGATAAATAAATAAATAAGTAGGTACTTAATTATTATTATAAGTATTTCTATGATTTTTAAATAAAAAAAATACTCGCCTGTAAAGCTCCAAAAAAAACTATTTCACACAAAAAATCCTTTGTAAAAACCACCACTTTTACTTTGAAACACTAAAAATGAATACGAAAATAATTGAAGTTATTGGCAGTGAACCGAGATGTGCGAGGTGTCGGCAGGCGGTCGCAGCGCGGGCTGACTGCTGACTGAGTGCTGACTGGACGTGACGCCGCAGATGTACGTGAGATGTGCTCGCGCTTGCGCCGGCACTCGCTGACGTCACGCGGCTCGTAGCGATGCACTCAGTGCAGGCTGTTGAGTGTTGAGGAAGGCCTACTTCAGCTGCACCTTGACTATGCACCACGTGTTTAGAGCAAACGGCCGGGCTCCTGAGGGACTCGTCACTCGTGTGACTTTTTGAAGTGAAACTTCTATACAGGATGAAATTGAATTCATTAGCAATTTTTTAAGGAGTGATTCAGACCACGAACCTGAACAACTTTCATTATGGAGCCAGCTTAAACAGCGCAAAAAAAAGAAACAGCTGTTCCATACATTTTGCCGAGTATCTATTGCACTTCTGTATGGAACAGGTGTTTTTTTTTTCGCGCTGTTTGAGTTGGCTCCATAATGAAAGTTGTTGAGGTTCGTGGTCTGAGTCACTCCTTAAAAATTTGGTAATTCATTCAATTTCATCCTGTATAGACGGGGGGTATTAGGATTTTTCTGTCACAAAAACCGTTACGGCCACTTACGTAACTTAGAATAGGTATTCATAACAGAAAACTATAAAAAAAAATTAAAAAAAACCCGACTGCGTAAAAAGTGAACTTAAAATAAAAACTGAAAAGAAATAAAGAAGTCCTGTAGTCTACATTTATGTTTAGTAATGTTGAATAACTATACCATTGAAATGAAAACCTCTGGGTTGACTGGTAGAGAATGCCTGAGGCATTAAGTCCGCCTTTGTACCTTTGTGCATGAAGTGTAAATAAATAAATAAATAAAACCACGCCAATAGCGATTTGATCAGTCGGGACCCATTATAGGGAAGATTTGTGACGGTCTAGATTTTAATCGGTCCCGACTGATCATTTTTAATTAAAGTTCACTTTTTATTAATTCTCTAGCATCGAGACAGATGACAGCTCACTTCACCTAGGTGTTCACCGAAGGAGATGGTAGCAGAAAAGCACTGCAGGTCCTCTGGTCGCGAGCACGACCGTTGAGCTTCAGGTACCCAGGTTCGAACAAAGCGTTGAGCATTCCATTTGGTTTTTTAGAAATTTAGAATTATGTAGATCTTTATCAGTCGTTGGGAAGTCTCTTGAGTACCCGACGACTGCCAGACTGCTTAGTCTCCTGACTAAGGAGTCTAAGGAATGTTACCCAGTAACTGGAATGGGTAGTTAAAGTCAGACCGCCAGCCGCTCTGTGTAAAGCACTGACTTACATTGGAAACCGGTTCCATTTATATGTAAAGTGTATTCATAGGTTTCCGTGATTCAAAGGAACGGAAACAAATGGTTTCAATCGCTTAAAACAGCGATTTGCACTATTGTTATAGACATTAAAATACTTTGTCTTGTTTTAAAATCGAAGGTTTCCTTCTGTGTGTAATACAGATGAACATATTATGTTTATATATTTAAGCAACATTGCTAGAGATGTCACAAATAGTGAATATGCCGAATTCCGAATATTCGGCCCCGTTCTCGGCCGAAGTGCCTTACAGCAGCTGTTTATCTATCGTCTCCTTGCTTTAGTGTTTACGAAGAAAAACACAATTATGTGTTATCAACAAATGTTGACCAAATTGGCCCCATTTCTACCCGTGAGTGTCGTAGAAGGCGACAGAGGTATATTGACCAGAGGCTGGGCAGCAGCGTCCTTCTGTAAGCGACCCCTCCTTGGGGGAGACCTATGTCCAGCAGTGGGCATCTAAAGGTTGACATGTAGATGATTTAGCCGAATAGTGGGCAATATTCGACCGATACCCTAATTTTTAAAACTGTAGCTGAATATACCAAGTACCGAACAGCAGCCGAATGTTCGTGGTATCTCTAGCAATAACGGTTCTAAGAGAATAAAACATACTTGTAATACGACAATTTATTTCTTGCTACGTCGAAATTCGCTCTTTTTAATCAACTTCAAAAAAAAGGAGGTTCTCAGTTCGACCCGTATGTTTGTATGCATGTAAGTATGTATGTATGTTTGTCCGCGATGATCTCTCGTTCGGCTGGACCGATTTTGTGGTTTTCAGAAAAGTGTTTGTTACATTCTGGAGAAGGTTTTAGTATACAACAAACAGAAATTTATTCAGTTTTTTTTTGAAAAAACAACAAAAACCGAGAAGACGTTTTCGTATCTTCCATCTTTCCATCTTTGGAGGACTTTCAACCTCTGTTTTAACTGTGTAGCCGTTCCTTAATGCATTTGGGTGATAAGGAGGCACTAAAAAGTGGAAAATAAGTTATTTATCACTTTTTAGTTTACTTTTAAAGGCAGTTCTCTTTTTTCAAAAAAGTTTTTTAACCTTCTCGCTTGTGGCAGGCTGCGACGACCAGAACCCCCTCTAATTGCGAGTAACAAACAGGTCAAAACCGATCATTAAATGATCCACGCTCCAACCGCGACAAGAGTAGCTTCACCATGACTGATCAATCGGCACGTCTTGTAGGGTGTTACCAGACCAATCGATCGATCGTCGATCGACGGTATCGATCGTTTGTAGAATGAATTAGTCGACGTCGATCGAGCTGCTTGCTTGTTATTAGTAATGGATAATAGCCGGAGTTAATCGATCAACGTCGACCGATGCCATCGACCGGCAATCGATCGATTAGTTAGTAGAACGGTATCCGTCGATCAGCCAAAGCTACCACACCAATCGATCAACGTCGATCGATGTCGACTGATGGCATCGATCGATGATCGATGGTGTAGTAGCACCCCACACACTGAGCCACGAGCTCCTCAGGGAGAAGAAGAAGTAGTGGAGTCATTTGGATTCATATTTGCATGAGATTCATGCACTTTTTTTGCTTTATGCAAACTACCAGTATTTTATTGAATTATGTCGCGTAATTATTACAATCAAACTTTACATAATTTATTAAAGTTGTTCAATTACTTATTCATGTCTTATTTAAAACAAAACCTGCCACACAAGTTTCGCATATGCAGATAGCTAGTGTTTACAATACATATATACATTTCGTACATCTAACAGTTAGTTCTACTTTACTCAACTATAGTTATTTTTCTTCATCGTAATTTAGAACTGATTGAAACATCACTAACTTCGGTGGACAATTAACTAATTTACTATGAAGTCAAGGAACAAATAACTAGTTTACTTTTTTACTTTTCCCAATGATCAGAAGGTTTATCTCAAAACATGTTTCGAGTTAATGACTTTTCGCTCTACGGGGATGATTTGATTTCTCATCAAAAGGAAAACTATCAACAACGAAAATCAATCACATAAACAGTGCAGAAGGGCAGACCGCCACCTCACACCTAGGTAAGTACATCGTTCTCCCGCTCTACAGACACCCTGCCGTGACCTCCATAGACCTTCCTTCACTGTACCAGGGGCCTACTCGCCCCCTACAGGTACAGTACAATACCCCAACAACACTCCAAATTATTAAGGAACACTTTCTTACTAAAGTCGCCTATTGCGTTGTCCGGCTGTATGTTTTGTTTGCGTCAACACCGAGTCACGCGTCGTTTTGTTGTCAAAAGATTAATGATAGCACATCAACAAATAAAGAAAAACATACATTATCGATTCTCTGTGGCCTATTATCGCGCATCAATTACACAGAACCGGTGTGAGGGCCATTACCAGCAAGTTCTCGACTATTAGCTCCCTCCGCGTACGGGCAGGCGTCTGTGGTTACACTTGAAATATAATGAGGTAGGTCCTAGGTACGAGTCATCACACCACTCTCCTCATCAATCAACTAGGGTGTAAATCAGGCTCAAAAATTAAATCGTGAAAACTTGAAATCAAAAACCACGCCTTATTATTTGCCCAATACGCCCGTATTGGGCAAATAATAAGGCGTGGTTTTTGATTTCAAGTTTTTAATTTTCTTTAATAATTATCAGACAAATATGTACCTAATCCGCCATTTTATACCGGCGGCCACCTTAGATTTGGAATTATTAATGGTGTATCGTCTTTTACTAGTCAAGCCCTTTCATTTGATAGGTACCCATATTGTGGGAGTTATGGAAAAATATGTAATGGTCTATTTTGTTGGCAGCCATATTGCATTTCGTTTTTTTTTTTCATAGTATACTGTATTTTACTAGTACCTATAACATTATCATTTGATATCTTAGTGAGAGGGTTGTGATGTATTTCGCCATTATGTGACGCCGGCCATCTTGGATTTACAATGATACTGATACATTCAATTGTATTGTCATCAGAACTAAAGCACAAAGTACTGTGCGGCTGCGTCGCGCCCGAGCAGAGACCACTCAGAACAAACCCACAGTTTTCGCACGAACACATTGACATTACGTTTATAGGCATTCTCAAGCAGTTTCAAGCAGACTTCAGTCTCGACTGTCATGTATTGTCAAAATGAATAAATTATGTAATTGACATTTCATGACGAACAGGAAAACTTTGTTATAATAAAAAAATAGCAAAGAGTTCCAACCAGTGGTAATATTTCATATTGTCACAAATAAAACCTACAGTCAATACAGTAGCAGCCCTAGTGAGTCTGACAAGTTTAGGTAATTATTTTTGAAGATGGCGGGAGCGGTCCTTCTGTAATCTTTACATTTTGTGAGTAAAGGTACCAATTATAAGAGCAATCTGACAACAGGAAATCGATAATTCAACTTCTAAATAAGATCCAAAAATCAAACAGGGCAATCTAAATAAAAGCTATAAATATGCACAAGACGTCATACAAACATCGTATTCATTAAAAACATTTTAGACATGTTGCATGGCACCCAACATCTACAATACATTGCTTAAAAATATCACAAACCTAAACAAAATGGAACTTTTCAAAAAATGTTTATACGAATAAATAGTTAGTTGCAAAGTGAGTTTTGGATTTGAGCACTGAGACTAGTCTATTGTAATTTATTTATCATTACAACAATTTCAAACAAGCACAATGTGGGTCCTGGAACACGTCCACTACGTCCAGCGACATCGAGGTAGACCTAGGCGAAGATGGCGGGATGAGCTTGACGATTACAGTAGGGACTGGTCCACACTAGCTATTAGACAGAGAGGGGTGGAAAGTAGAGAGGGTCGAGGCCTTTGCTCTGCTGTGTTTCTCACTGCAGGACTGAAAATAAAATAAATAAATAAATAACAATTTCGTAACGGAAACATCCGACACGATGCCGGACTAAACTAGCGCTAACCTAAATAACCTAATTAACGCTAATTAACCTACGATCTCGTGATTGTATTGGCTTTTGAATTTGTATTTATATTTTTTTTACGATGCGGCGTTTCGTGCTATACTGACTCGTGTCAGTACAACACGAAGCGCGTTGAAGGTATTCGCTTTTGAATTTGTATTTATATTTTTTTTACGATGCGGCGTTTCGTGCTATACTGACTCGTGTCAGTACAACACGAAGCGCGTTGAAGGTATTCGCTTTTGAATTTGTATTTGCTTTTTTGGCTTCACTCTCAGTGTTCCGCGCGGTCTATCTGCCGCTAATACAATGAAATATCTAAAACCTGATTGTTGACACGGCTCGTGTCGTGTTGTACCCGGACTACGGAAACACAATCATTATAATGAGCGCGACAGTGGACTTACCCGAAGAGCCTGTTTATTGATCTTTAAAACGTATAAATATTTATGAAGTCTCAGGTGATCACACCTGGCTTACCATCTGTTACCAAGTGCTTCTGACACTAAGCTCTCTCTCTTGCCCCTACAGTAATATACGAAACGTAACTCTCTCTCTTTCTATCTTCACTAACTTATATCTCCCTCTAAATTCCACGTCTCGTAGCGCAGCAGCCATCGCTTTACCACAGCGCCAACCATGTCGTCAAGCCGACCAATCACTGAATCAATGTAAGTATGTAGTGTAGTTCCAACAATCTGTATGGCATGACCGTTAGAGGGTTGTTGAACTAAAACAGTGTTCATGGAGTTTCTTGCTTGTTCTTCTCCATAGAAACCTACTGTTTGGAACGAGCAACTAGCTTCAACTTTCTGACTGACTGACTCTGACAATTCAAAAGTGCCTGTATGGTTTATTTGTAATAAATGATTTGAGTTTGAGTATTATCAATATAACTTATCACAACATAGTATAACACAAAGTCGCTTTCCGTCTTCTGTCTGCTTTTACGCTTGGACCTTTTAAACTACGCAACCAATTTTAATGCGGTTTTCATCAATAGACCTTCAAGAGGAGGATTTATACATATAGTTTGATATTGTTTTGTGTTCATTCGTTGAAACATGACAATGATTTTCGAAGATGTCAGAACATTATCATCCCGTATGGGAGCTTTAGTGGCGTGCTCCTCGGAATTATACCCACTCAAGCCATACCAAACTGTAATTTTTTTCCAATTCAATATGAAACTTATTTGGTTTGTAATAACGTTAAAAATCTATCAAAGAAATGTGACAGATAGTTGTAGCTTGATGTACTGGAGTCTGTACTGAACCAGTGAAAGGGCGTGTTCACGTCACATATTACAGTCAAAGTCAAAGCATTTATTTCATTTAAACCATTTACACTTTTGAGCAAGTTGAAGCTAGTTGCTCGTTCCAAAACGTAGGTAGGTCTCTATGGAGAAGAACGAGCAAGAAACTCCACGGACACTCTTTTAAAATCAAGTTTTGACAAAATACTGCTTACATTATTCTTGTTGCTTCTATATGTGAAAACAATGAAGGTAATCTAGAAATACAAAATATAAAAATAATCAAGATGGCAACCATGGCAGTTAAGAGTTGACCAATCAATTAAAACAAAGGAACGCTTGTTTAACGAACGATTATTTATTGAAACAATAAATTTGCAGATTCATAATTATATTAAATGAACAGAAAGTTAAACCCTCATGTAGAACAATAACAATAACAAGGGTTATTGGTCTCACAGGTTAAGTGTGCAAACGCATGCGTATTGTAATTACACAATTTTATTAATGTATTCATTTTTAAAAATGAATTTTTGAATAAGAAAATGTTTTTCATGAACATGCAATGCTTGCCCTGTCACCCTACACCCTTTGTTTACTGTCATGTAGGTACTGTAAAGGTTGCATGCATTTGTCTTAACATCTGGCACCTTTAAGTAGGTATACCTGTCATTCCAATACATTTGAAGTAAAAAATCCGTCAGTTAAAGTTATTCAAAAAGAGATTCCATAATATTTTGACGTTTGAAGTAGCTGTTCGACAACTCAAAATTACGATGACTATTCGGTTATGGTAATAGTAAATTTTTGACGTATGATTTTGTGAAACAACCCAATTTTTTTGATTTGACGATAGTTAGCGCCGTTTTTGACTATTACCGTTCAGTAATGGTTAGTTGAAGCAACCCGCCCTTAGTTGTTTATATTATGACGTAGTCAACTGACAGAGCGCCCTTCATGAGATACGGGTGAAGTATTGTAAGATTATCTGCAATAATAGTGAATAATAGAAATATAATCCACTAGTACTTTAGTTAAACACAAGCACAGATTTCCGTCATTCCGACCTCGCCGCCCGAGGTCCTTCGCGACGTCCCCATTGCTAGTGCCAGCCCGCGTCGCTGAGCCTTTAGCTTTAAAATTAGCCCCTAATTAATGGAGACCCGATCCAGCCTGTCCCTTTGCTGCCCTCTCTCAGTGACGCCCTAATCCTAGGCTCGTACCCCACGGGGGGAGCCTTTGGCGTAGTCACTTAGTTTATAAGTCTTTGCCCTGGCTGAAGGCCCTAAAAATCACTTTTTAAGGCACCACAGGATTGTCCGGTTAAGCAGTCAAGAACAACAAAAAAAAAAAAGAAAAACAGTAGCGAAACGCCCCGCCTCCCTCCGAAACTGTTCCTCACCTCGTCCCGCGTCCAACGACTGCTTTGGAAACTGCTTCTAGTTCGGGCGGCGCGTGGACACGCACACACACGCACGTATTTGTACAGTCTGTTATTTTGGTAGTAGAGTAGGTAATTAAATCGTTTCGATTGTATTGAGTGTCGCAGGTGTGATAGAAGTGTAGATAGTATAGATGGAGTAGGTAGGTACTACCTATTAAGATAGAACATATTGATCCACCTCCCAATAGAAAATATGACGTACAAACATTGACTAGGTAAGTAAGATCTATAATATAATGTTATACTGAGTATGAAATAAGTGTTCGTATGAATACAAAATTAGACAATGAACCAGTTAACTTAGTAATACGTTTACCTTGATCAGTACATCGAAACGCGTAATTATCTAGCGCTTGTTAAATTACTGATTAATAATAGACTCTAGATTGTTGAAAATGTCGGAGATATGTAGGTTTAGATTACAGTAATCAATGTCTAAGTATATTATCTCTCGAATTTATATATGACTTAGTTTTGCTCCCGAACTTGTTACGGATCCCAAATGTTTTTGATAACAAATTTAACAGACTTCGTTCGCGAGGAAGCCGTAAACAATGACTACTTGAGTACTCAATAGCAATTATAAATTTCACTGACAGACAGTGTACAGCTTTGTCTAGTCTAGAAGCACGAAACTTTGCTAAGGAAAGATGTTTGATTTCAGAGTTATAGAAGACGAAAGTTTGTATGGAAATTTGTCTTTTATGCCGATAGAAAATTCTGTCATGCTCACGGTTAATGTACTAAAAAAAACTGACTCTTTACTAAAAAAAGTGATCTTTACATTTTAAGGTAAATACAGAGTAAGTATATTGCATGATATAAAAACGATTCGTCGTCGACTTCGTCGTTTTTTTAATATATTGGTTGCAAATATACTTTTATATATAGGTATATACGTGAACAACAAATGTTGATAGGTATTCCTAACCTAAAAGTTTTTGAAAAGAAGAAAAAAACATTAAGGAAGCTTAGCTATATATTTATGAAACCTCTCTATAAACTACGTTTGTAGTGTTAAAATTAGTTAAAATGTACAGAGAGTCAGAACTGGTGACGCGAGAGCAAGCGATGTACAGTTGACTGTGAGAAAAGCATGGTCCTGAGATCGTCAACCGCAGCATTCAGTGTGGCAAACACCGACCGACCTGAGACTTGTTTATAGTCATGCCAAAGCACACGCTCACAGAGAACTGAACACGCTTGAATTGGAAAGGAATTATTGTGGGGAATTTGTGGTATACGTGGTACATGAGTATAAACACTCTCGCCAACGCCACAACCTGTCACAATTTCAGCTTCGATGATCTTCTGCAGACAGATGACTTCGAGCCGGTTCCCGTTACACAACTTTAGGAGAGTTTAATTCCAAATAATATAGGTACACCGACCTTTCACCTTTCACATACCCAAATTCTCTTGGTGCGGTATTTGACTGATGTCGCCATACACCAGATGAATCAGTTCTTCTATTGTAGATACTACACTACTAAGAGTCTCTGTTAGTAGTCGGCCGCCATGGCTCACGTACAATGGTCCATATTTAGGGACTAAGTGCGGAAATCAAACCCCCCTAACATAGAGTCTCTGTTATCCACCTGCCCTCTCCCTACTGGTAGAGAGTCTTCACCAACTTTTAAATGAACATCGGAGAATTCTTGAACACGTGAATTGCCGCCAAGCTGAGCACGCATATTGATGGTCAAGCGCGATTTATAAACGTGACCATAGAATTAATCGATTCAACGATGCATTTACCTCGTCAGTCATAGTTCCTCGCACCACCACAGGCAGCGTCTGCCGGAAATCGCCACCGGGAATACCCATCATGTCTGTCAGGCATTGCTTTCTTAATCGATGGGAATTTTAAACACGGCGTCCGCTGTTTTACCTCAAAAAACAGTGTGGAAGCGCAATTTTAACTTGCCTCCTGACCTCTGCAAGAATACCAGTGGTAATTAATATTTTTCCTGTTCAACCAGGAGCATTATTTGTTCTGCAATTGCTCTGAGGTGAACACGCAGACGTGGTTATTTACGATAGTACTCATTGCACCTGGACCGTAATTGGTTTCGGCGATGTATTCCCGATTTCCACGATTTTGATGTGCCAGTAACCCAAATTCGACCACTGGAATGCCGCCGATCTAAACGACCACGTTTTGAAGAGAAGTTAGACAATTGTTTAGAATACGTTTATCATTGTGTTCAATGTCACCTTTAGTAGTTGATCTCAAAACTCGCAAGAAGTCTTTTTTGAGGCAATTTCACAAAACAAACAAATAAATATATGACGATTGGGAATTTTTAGTAAATTTTTGAGTGTTTCTCATCGCCACACTATTTTACCAAAATCATTTTGTAATCCTTTAGTTTAATGTATTAAAAATTACATGTAATCATTCTGCAGCATATTGAAATAATATTTATTTTGAGTTGAGTTTTCAAACATGTGATGATTACATGACATAATATGTCAGAATAAAATGTATTTAAATCAAAAGCAGTAAGGAGTATTGATATCAACTTCGATGCAAATCACCCTCAAAATAACTTTCTACCCATTTTTTAACTCCGTTATGTGGTGAATTTCAATAAAATACGAAACCCATCTACCATCAATTCTGATTAAGAATGTTTATGCGAAGTAGATTGGACCAAGGAATCACGTTGTCCCATACAAACTTTGCCCCCGTTTTTCACCCCCTTAGGGGTAGAATTTCGGAAAATCCTTAGTGGATGCCCACGTCATACAAAGAACACACCCTCCAAGTTTCAGGTCTCTATGATTAGCGGTTTAGGCTGTGCATTGATCCATCAGTCAGTCACCTTTGCCTTTTATATATATACCGGCTGACTTTTTTTACCGTCTGGACAAAAACAGGGTAGAATAGGTGAATGGAGTAGAAGCCTATGGCACAGAAATCTCAATATTTTTTTTTCAAAAATCAAAAATTATTTTAACATATCAATAAATACTATCCCTTATTTGAAGTAAACTTTTCATAATAAAACCAAAAACAACCAAATAAAAAAATTAAACAAATAAATCGACAAATAAAGTAAAAACTCTACTTATAGTCACCCTACTCGACGCGCGGAAATTATCAATGAATTCGCAGCGACATTCAATCTTTTGATTGAAGCCGGCCGATAGGCATTAACGGAACTTCTTCCTCTTTCATTGTATTATATCCTTTCGCAGACGCACACTTGTCTACGTGTCACGTGTCACCGCACGCGCATCCCACACACACGCGCCCTTAGATCCTAGTTAGTACCGCGTCCGGGTCCCTACCACCAGTCACCTGCGATTAGTCATAGCGTGACGTCGATCGCTGTTTTTTACGTTTCCGCGAGTGCAACGCCCGCCCAGTTATTGTTTTCATAATGACGTACGAATACTCCAACGTGGAGTACCTTGACATGATAAGGTTCTACTTCTTGTCTGGTAAATAGTGCGAGGCAAATGTACACCGACGAGAAACACCTACAATCCCTTAGACGGAATGATGTCCCTGCTCCCCGGATCCCAGCACAGATTTGATACTCCGCACTTATCAGCAGCTACTTGACCATGGCATACCTCTGGGCTCTGTGCTTTCTGCAGGACATGTATTTCCAGCACGGGTGTCCAGCTCACTACGAGCGATGTGTGCGCGCGTACTTGGATAGCCAATTCGGTGATAAGTGGATAGGTCGTGGTGGACCTGTGGACTGGCCGGCGAGATCACCAGACCTAACTCCATTAGACTTTTATTTGTGGGCCGAACTAAAACGCGTGGTGTACACCGAAGAAGTCCATAGTGTAAATGAGTAAAAACAGCGAGTAGGTAGGTACCTAATAGGTGCTTTTAATGTTCTAAAAAGTGACAGACACGCTTAGAAGTCTTACTAACAATTTACAAAAATGTGCTACCTAGTTTTGTGTTTAGAAAGAAACGGTGGACGCTTCGAACAATTATTGCGATATCGCTAAAAACGTTGGTAAGTGAGTACCTACTTATCTTTATTTCAAATAATAATTATTTTGTGTAAACTTGTAACTATCCAGTTATTTTTTTTAAGTAACAAACTATGAAATTCCTTGGGAACATATTCTTATTGCTATGGTGTTGACGACAGCGGTACTTCTGTAGGGACTGTAGGTATAAGTAAGCCCTTTGTTATACTTATCTTTAAAACAAAATAATTCTAACGGGGCATTATACATAAATAAGTGTCGGTCGACGTTTACAATAACAAATCTCAACACGAGTACCTACATACCTACACAAACAGTCAGACCTACCTATACAAATCATGCCATGCGGGAATCGGACCCACGGTACTCCGCGCAGCAGCCGCTTAATCTCTTCACCAAACGAGTCGTCTATTCTTGCCGTATTTTTAGGCAATTCGCTCAGTCCACTAAGAATCTGTTGTATCAATAGTTTTAGATAAAAATAATAATTACTACTTATTATTAATTTTTCATTACTCATCAAGTTAAAACCTTCGAAAAACAGATAAACGTGTGAGTTTAGTGATTGTTTTAAGAATACAATATCATCGACAGGTTTGTTTACATTGCTATCAAAGGCCTTACCGATCTTGCGAGACGTAATTTATTATTGGTTACTTAACGGTTTCGTGACACGGACACTCAGAAATGTATCAAATAATTTGCCTAACAGAACTACATACAGCAAGGTAACGTGTAGGTACACGCGCAAATGTGTGCGTGAGAGTGTAGGGATCAAGCGGTATCGTCCTCGCAGCCGCAAGGATGGTAGACTAGCGAATTAAATCCTAGCGTCTCGCTCACACTACTATCATGCTCCATTCATGCGAAATTGAAGCCTACGCCGTTTACTATCTCCTATTTTGACTATTATTAGTTTTACGCCAGCGTCGTAGGATGTATTCTTTTTCATGTATTTTAAGGATATTTGGAACATTTTTTAAATCAATGGTAGCAAACAAATATTAGCTTGTATGGATTCTATTCTACTTACAGAACACACCATATTGTTGTCCAGGCGGTAAAAAAAGTCAGCCGGTATATATATAGATTATGAAACAAAAGGCAGATAGACCGCGCGGAACAGTGAGAGTGATGCCAAAAAAGCAAATACAAACTCAAAAGCGAATACCTACAACGCACTTCGTGACTCGAGTCAGGATAGCAATCACTTAAGATCAGGTGAGTTGCGGTCAAACGCAAGCCTATAACAATAAAAAAAAAATTCAGTGTGTACTTATGTACGCGCGTGAGAAGTTATACTTCTTCGAGTCACAAAATAGCAACGAAGGCAGTAAGTAGTTCAGCATGTACGTCAGAGATGGCGTTGTTTACAATTACTCCCGTGAGAATTTTGTGTGACGCTGTGCGCGCGCATCGTAAAATTTCACTCTCATCATTTTTTCATAACGCGCCTAAAGAAGTATAACTTCAAAAAAAAAAAAATGGGTGCGTGTACTTATGTACGAGCGTGAGAAGTTATACTTCTTTGGCATTATTAAAAAAGTATATAAGCACAATCTGAATTGTAAACAACGCCATCTCTGCCGTACGGCAGAGATGGCGTTGTTTACAATTACTCCCGTGAGAATTTTGTGTGACGCTGTGCGCGCGCATGCGCGAATCGTAAAATTTCAAAGAGACGCCGCATCGTTGAAAAAACAAATAAAAATACAATTACAAATTCAAAAGCGAATAGGTATTTATTCATATAAAACAATTAAACATAATATATACAAAGCTTAAAAATAAATATAAACATATAATATGTACAATGGAGGGCTCACAGGGCATCAAAAAACTCGTCCGCATCGCTCTCAATAAGACAAGTGCCCAAAAGGCTAGCAGCATTACCACGTTACGTTATTAAAGCGAATATAATCACAAGATTGTATTTATTCGCTTTTGTATTTGTATTTGCTTTTTTGGCTTCACTCTCAGTGTTCGGCGCGGTCTATCTGCCTTTTGTTTCATAACCTGAGATTTGGTTTTACAAGGCTTGATATCACCTTGTACAAAATTATGTCGTACACTATTTAATTCATAATTCTGGTTTCCGCGTGTGACGTTATTGGAACAGGTAATGATCTCCTCGCATCTCATTAATATTAACATAATTACGAGATTCGAATGTTTCCACGCTGTCGTACAACAGCCGGGTCACGTGTCGCAGATTACTCCAACACTATGATGCTGGTCCACACGTGGGCTGAGCGGCAGAACCTTTTAATAATAGCTAATGAGCAGGGTAATGGGCTCTAGGATATTATAATAATTCATTCAGAAAAGAAAAGCCCGCATCCATTATAGTCCAGGACGCCAGTGTTGCAATAACCACGTCATTTTGTTAGAGTTGAGTCTAGTCTTGGCCAAGGAATGTATTGCACCTCGCTAAATAAAAGGATAAGTATGCAGAGTACTGCCGACCTTTGTAGTTCAGAGAGGCACTAGAAGAAGAAGAAAAAATTGTGATACAGAAATTATGTATTCTGAAAGTTGGCACTCTTGTTAGTTTCAATGCTGAGCAGTTGTTCAGGCATCAGGTAGAACAGTCAACAGGTATCTCACTCACTTAGATACATGCTTGTGTGACTACTAGCTTTAAGAATATTTTACTGGAAATAAATCCACACTGAGTTCAAAATGACAAGAGTAAGATTTTTTACCAATTTGAACGCGTTAACGTCGACTACAATCACTATGGAATTGACAGTAATGGAAAGTACAAAGGCCAACACATCAAGCTACACCAATGTGACAAATTTATTTGATAGATTTTTAACTTTATTACAAAAATTTTAAGTTAATGTTTGCGCAAACCCGTACCGACGGTTTGTATGCGATCATACGCAAGAAAACCGCGTCGCTACTGAGGAGAGTGAGGGACAGTCAAAACAGCATCCTGAAAACTGTTGCTGAGAGCTTCGGCTCTCCAATTGTACAGCAGTTCGTGCAGAGGATGATTTATACTAACACTAGATGATAAGTTTTTCTATGGTACTAACACTCTATGGATCTTTGTCGACCGAATTAAAGGTTTATTATTATTATTATTATATTAAATTTGGAAAATTGGACAGTTTGATATGGCTTGATGTGCTGGCTATCTGTACAATTACTCTATACAGGCTGCAGCTAACGTCAGCGCAGAACAAGTGGCACTAGGCACTGTGGTGCTGCTGCAGTGCACGTGTGGTGAAGCGCGATTGAAACAATCTGTAAGCTAACACGGATTTAGTAAAACCCATCATCATTACGTGTTCGGTTCAAGGCCGACTGGATTGTCAACCAAGTGCGAATGTGTGAAGGTTGTCCACACGCGAGAGGCGCGCCCGCACTTCACTGTGATGTACTCCTCTAGACAATAGAATAGTCGGTACTGTAAAGTTTATATGCGAAATGCACCGATCGAAAATATTTTAAAAAGTGCTCTCGCTGTTGAGTTCACTGCACCTATGAAAACTTTCTTTTGTATAAAAGTAGCAATCAGCAGTTAATAATAGTAGTAGTAGTATAAATAATTATGTAAAGTGATTGGTTCTCATTTATTTGTTTGTTCAAGAAATGCCATTTCCTTCTATATTGTGGTAGAGATGTGTCGTTTGTGGAACTCCGTAACGAAATAGGAAAAAGAAATTCTGTCTGTCTGTTGCTCGTCTTAAAATAAATAATAATAATAAAGCCTTTTTATTTCCTATGAGCCTTATACACCTACTACATTTACACATAATTTATTCTTAACTAACTGACTGACTTACTGACTAATGTTAGTAAGTAAGTAATGCTAATTCTCATATTAGTTATAACTTATAGATACTACTTTAAAATTATTTATGTTTATAGGAACCCCTTGATAGTATAGGCCTCTTCCAATTTCTTCCATTTTTCCCTGTTCTGTGCTGTTCTGAGTCAGTTTTCTTGTTGCTCATCTTGGCAGAAACCAAAGGCAGGTAGACCGCGTGAAACATTGAGAGTAAAGCCAAAAAAGCAAATACAAATTCAAAAGCGCATACCTATAACGCGCTTCGTGCTGTACTGACACCGAGTCAGAATAGCACGAAACGTCACAAAGTTAAAAAAAAAAAACACAAATTCAAAAGCGAATACAATAACGTGATTGTAGGTATCTGTTTTTGAATTTGTATTAGCTTTTTTGGCTTCACTCTCAGTGTTCCGCGCGGTCTATCTGCCTTTTAATTCATAATCTGAGGTGGTGGCCTTGACTTTGCCGACCGCAACGATGCTTTCGTTATAGGAATGACATTTCCCATCATTCTATCTACCTGCTAATAATAATACCCACTACTGTAATACCTACCGTTAATTAATAATATTTAGCATAAGGACAGCGACATTGTCTGCATCTGCAATGCAAATGTGTATAATTTGCAAATGTGCTAATTTAATGTATTCATGGTGTGTCTCTTGAATGTCCGCTTATCTCGCTAATTCGACAAAATTTATTAAATACATATGTGTACAGGCAGGCAGCTTATTGTTCCGAATGTTTCCCTCGATCTGTGAGTATTGTAATAATAAATTGTAGGCTAATACGATAAATGAAATGTATAATAACTTGATAGAACTCTATGTTGGGATAAATTAATATTAATCTGACCATCCCTGACGGTGGGTGGTCTGACAGTCCATCTGTCATAGTATAAAACTGTATTCTAAATTAATCAAACTTATTGGAACGACATTGATCTTTCTAGAACATCCAGAGTGTTCTATCGAAACCCTAAACTTCAAGGTGCATAAAACATCTGCACTGCACAGTAGTCTCTGCGCCATCACTCACTATTATTATCATTTCAGGCGTACTGGGCCTCAAGTCTGCTATTACAATAGTGTCAGAATGGTCTATAATTGATTTCATAATCGTTGATTTTGACAAGTTTGGTAATCTACTAATATAATGGCTTCATTATGAAAATCAATGATAGACCATTCTGACACTATTGTAATAGCAGACTTGAAGCCCTGAGATGACGTTGTTCTGGCGGCTCTGGGATCTCGGTGTACAATGTTATTGGAGGTATGTGGTCAGTTATCGTGACCCGGCGGTGCTGGGTAAACCCCGTCAGTCGCGCGCCTCGCCACAGTCGACACCGCGGAACAGGTAGATTTATTCTCCTGTTCTCAGAATGAATTCACAACGTCACGTGACCTGTGTTATTAATGTTGTACAAGATATAGTTTAAGAGCACGCTATCGGCGCAGCGTAACCTGTCAGCAATGTCTGCCAATAATGTCTGTCAATAATACAAGTTTTCCGGGTTCATGAACATGGAAACACACGTAACACTAACATGTACAAGTTTATAAACCATAAGTAGTTAACTGATACAATACAATCTATTCCGAGACCGGAGGGGCTGTACCCGCACATGAGGGATTCCGTACCGTGTAGCGTATAACATTAGCGTATAACATTAGCGTATAACATTAGCGTATAACATTAGCGTATAACATTAGCGTATAACATTAGCGTATAACATTAGCGTATAACATTAGCGTATAACATTAGCGTATAACATTAGCGTATAACATTAGCGTATAACATTAGCGTATAACATTAGCGTATAACATTAGCGTATAACATTAGCGTATAACATTAGCGTATAACATTAGCGTATAACATTAGCGTATAACATTAGCGTATAACATTAAGATCGAGGAAAAAGATACGAAAATCTTACTTTGCAGAGTTAAAGATTAAGATTTATTTATTGAACAAAAAAAAATAGTTGGACAATCAAACACTTATAAACAACAATAGCGTATTCCAAATATGGACCCAGTGTGTAGTCCAGTCATCTTAGTAGTTTCACCTCGGAATTTGAGATACTCAGCAATAAACTCACATCCTACAAGTTGTCTCCGCACCTACATAAGGTAGGGTGTACGCGACTATTAAAATCTAAGGTCAAAGGTCACAAGGGCTTTGCTCATTTATATCTTGTTTCTTATGGGTTTTTTTCTATTTGCTAATAAATGATTTAAGCAGTCTTTGTATGAACTTTGGTATCCAAAGTGTTAAACTTGTGTTATGGATACCAGCATTCTCACATAAATTAACATAATATTATGTAGGTAACATTGGTTGCAACAGAAGAAAAAAAAAATTATTACAATTGTTGTCTAAACAAATTTTGTTATGTTTAACTTTTTTATTACCATACAACCTGATACTCGTACTGAGCTGAAAATTGCAAAAAACGTAACAATATTTGAATATCGTGGACCACCTTTCTGCGCAGTATCATCATCTGCCTTTTCCCAACTATCTTGGGGTCAGCTTCCAGTCTAACCGGATGCAGCTGAATACGTGTTAAGTGTTATACATAAAGTGACTGCCTTTCTGCGCAGTATCGCAGATAAATAATTTAATCAAATAGCAGATGATTAATAAGTCTTAAATCATTCAATTTGTCAAATGTGTTTTTAGAAGCAACACGAGTACCTAACTACGAGTGCTACTACTAATGTTTGTTGCTGCTACCAATTAATTAAGATAAAGCTATTGTTCAATATCTTCCTTCTTTTTACAGCGGACAAACCGTTACTTTTGAGTCCAACACACCATCACAAAAAGCGCAAACATAGTCAAGACCAATAACAACATCCGGTAATATAAATACATTGAATAGCACATTAATTGGTAAGTTAAACATTCGGGGCCTTAATAATATGAATAACGGTAATATTTTGTATGAAGAAATATTTTCAGTCGTGCAAACTAGGAATAATAGTTTTAACAAAAAGTGTAAAAGTATTTGACTTGTCTGGGCAACTATAGGTATCAGTAATAGTAGGGAAATACTATTTGAGCTGTATGGCCTTTATCAACACGGAACCTTTTAATAAATACTACTACACTACTTACACTTTGAAAGATATGCTTGTAAGGTAGCTAAAGCTATACATTAGCAACAAGGTTATATCAGCAGAAAATAAAATTAAGTCAGTTTGGAAAATAATCAATGATTAAGCGGATAGGAACAAAAGACATAATACTGACTAATTACACTCTGGAGCCTTCTTATAAGTATTGATAAGAGCTATTTCAATGAAATTATATATTTATTATTTTTTTCGTGACATCGCCAAGCGGCTGATCGACTCTTCACGTGACCCGAAGGCTGGTCTATTCTTAGGTCAAAGAATCAGCATTGCCATACAACGTGGCAATGCTGCCAGCCTGTTGGGCACGTTTCCCGTTGACAACGATGTGGACGAATTTTTTGATGCCCTTTGAGCTCCCTGCCTTTTTCTACCAATTGTACATAATATTATTATTTAGATTTAAGTTTTGTATATATATTCCTAGGTACTAAACTTATAATTGAATAGGAACCATTTCAATGAAAACTAATGAAACTTTAAAGAATCATGGCGAGATCCATACATTCATTTGTATGAAAAAAAAAAAATTTAGAGGGTTTAAAATATTATCCAATGTTAAGAATACATTACCAGTAGTAGATTGATATACTAACGTACCATATTTTTAAACCCATATTTTTAAACATAATTAAAATATAACGAAATGAAAATAACACTTTTTCGTTTCAGCTCGATGCCCATTTTGTGTTTATAAAAAAAGAAAGTTACAAGCGACGTTAACGGATCTATCAAATTGGCAGACAAGTGATGCGACAAGTGTGTGGAAAAAAAAAACATTATTTGTGATATTATTTCCCATAAAACGATGCAATTTCAGTGTAAGAACTGCGAAACGGTGACTGTCAGTGTCACTGTTACTGTCAGTCGCCGATTCCGTATGAAATAATGAGTTTTTCGTTAAACTATCTACTTTTTTTTGCGGGGTTTAAAAAGTATTGTAAATGCCTGAAGATACTTTTTGGGTACCTACCCAAGAATATGAGAATTACGATTTCAACTTCTCTAAACATCTTTATTTATTTTTGTACAAATCCTGCCATGATTCTTTCTCACCCTCACTTGCTTTTGATTTACTAAGAACGAATCTTTTAGCCAAACCCTGTGATCAATAAAAAGCTTTTATTATATAACTCAAGGTTACAGAAGATCAGAGGGACATGTCTACTAATATTTGTAAGCCCATTATTGAGACAGTAGCCCCCTACCTACCTATTTAGATTTCATATTTAATTTGTGTATTACTTAGACCAAGAGGTTTTCCCGGATTTAATGAAGTACAGCAAAATAATACCACTCTATCAATACATTGATCTATACTTCGATTGTTACCACATATCTAGAAGCAACATGAATAATGTAAACAGAATTTTGTAAAAACTTGATTGAAAGGAGTGTCCGTGGAGTTTCTTGCTCGTCCTTCTCCATAGAGACCTACTTACGTTGTGGAACGAGCAACTAGCTTCAACTTATCTGACTAACTGGCCGACTCCTTGACAATTCAAAAGTGCCTGTAAATGGTATAGTTGAAATAAATGCTTTGACTTTGACCTTGATCATGACCCCACCAACATCAACGACTTACCATACAGGTGCTAATGTTTACATCAAAAAAAGAACGCGCGCGCGAAGTGACACCAAACGTTCCGTGTGAAACGAATGCATCATTGTGAAGCTTGATGTTTGTGTCTAGTAGAGGTGCGGGAAGTAGTTAATAATAATAACAGTGCCTCTGGGACCATGCAGCACACAACAGGGGCCTGTAAATCACTAACACAAAGCCTTAACACTCTGCACATGCCAACTCACACACTTTACATGCTTCAAAAAGCCACTATACACAACACCTGTCGCAAAACCACACTACTCATCACTCTCATCCACATTTTCAATTTAAATTTCCCCTTACACACTTAGCTTCGGCCCGTGTGTAAGATCTTCGACTCTCTTTTATGAGAAGAAAAACAAAGAATCGATAATAATAATAATATGTGGGGACATTTTCACACACGGCCATCTGACCCCAAACTAGGGAGACCCTGTACTATGGGTGTCAGACAGCTGATATACATACACAAATACATTATTTTTTTTGTATACATTACTGTTGTACATCTAGTTGGCTTCTGCCTCTCGTTATGTAACGTAAATAAGTGTTAATAGCTGAGCCACGTTCAACAAACAATAAACACTCATTTGTTCGCGTGATCGAACCCCTGTGGTTGTCCGGTGCATCCTGCCTGCTTAACTAAAAATAAAACTAGATAAAATGTTGTCATTCAACCCCAGCTGCACGCTGATGAGATCGCCAGTCCTTTTGATGTGTAGTGATTAACAAAATTTCAATGTCGTAGGTTGATTATTGTAATATCAACCTTTGCTTCATCAAATTGACATTAACATTTTGACATACTATAATACAATTTTACAGGATTGATTACCATTAGATAATATAACCCAACCTTTCTTCCTATAAAGCCCGTCACATGCGTAGCTATAATATATATTATAGCTAGCTACCACACACGGTAACTATAATATAATAATATATTTTCGCCCTTATTACGTCTGCGGTCGTTATTTGTTTCACATTTTTGAAATATACCTATATTAATATGCCTTGCTATATCTGTCCACATATTTTGGTGACGTAATAAAGATATATATTATAGCTGCGTCTGTGGTCACTCAAAGATCACTATAGAAAATATATCGTAATATACCTTGCTATAAATTATATTAATATATATTATAGCTACGTCTGTGACGGACTTAATAGCTCTAGTTTGTCATGCTAATGTCAAGAAAAAACATTTTAATAAAGTCAGTTTCACAAAAAAAACAACAAAAAGAGGTACTTAGACACAAATCAAATGGAACCTTCAGAATCTTCTAAAATGTGTTTGTTACTTTGATGAAAATGATTTGTTATTGATAACTTGCTACAGCGGTATCATGTCGCGAGAAAACAGTGTCAAACCGTCTTCTAACGTGTTTGGCGTGCATGGTAGAGCTTATAGCGTCATGTTCGTGAACGGGCGCTGTCAGTAGAGATTGGTCAGCTCTTATCTGCCATGGACTTTATCTTGCTTCTTTTTTGTGTTTTGTATTGTTGGATTGCCTTCATAGTTTTCACATAATAGAAGCAACAAGAATCATGGAACCAGACTTTGAAAAAAACTTGATTTAAAAGAGTGTCCGTGGAGTTTCTTGCTCGTTGTTCTCCATAGAGACCTACCTACGTTTTGGAACGAGCAACTAGCTTCAACTCTCTGACTAACTGACCGACTCCTTGACAATTCAAAAGTGCCTGTAAATGGTTTAATTGAAATAAATGTTTTGACTTTATAATGACGTCAGAATTGCAGACAAATATCGATAAAACGTGAGTGACAAATTAGTCGCGCTGGCCATGCTAGCCCTGCTGGTAAACCTACCGGCTTCTATTTCCACAAAACTTCTTCTAATTTTCAGCACAACATAACATTGTGTTTGCGTTGTAAAAATAAATGAATAATAAATTATTATGCTTCACCGATCTCTTCATCATCATGTCATGTGGGATGTCGCGGACAGCTCACGCTTGAGCGTTGCAACCGTGTAGAAAACTAATGTGTGAGCACGTCGTTACATATGAGAGTGAGCCTGCGACTGTGAAGTCACACGGCGTGGGGGCAGCATGCCGCAGCCGTCGTCTCGTGCTCCATCAGCGTGTAGAGAACTAGTCTGGTGAGCACGTCGTTACATATGAGAGTGAGCCTGTGACTATGGAGCCACACGGCGCGGGGGAAGCATGCCGCAGCCGTCGTCTCGTGCTCCATCAGCGTGTAGAGAACTAGTCTGGTGAGCACGTCGTTACATATGAGAGTGAGCCTGTGACTATGGAGCCACACGGCGCGGGGGAAGCATGCCGCGGCCGTCGTCTCGTGCTCCATCAGCGTGTAGAGAACTAGTCTGGTGAGCACGTCGTTACATATGAGAGTGAGCCTGTGACTATGGAGCCACACGGCGCGGGGGAAGCATGCCGCGGCCGTCGTCTCGTGCTCCATCAGCGTGTAGAGAACTAGTCTGGTGAGCACGTCGTTACATATGAGAGTGAGCCTGTGACTATGGAGCCACACGGCGCGGGGGAAGCATGCCGCAGCCGTCGTCTCGTGCCCCATCAGCGTGTAGAGAACTAGTCTGGTGAGCACGTCGTTACATATGAGAGTGAGCCTGTGACTATGGAGCCACACGGCGCGGGGGAAGCATGCCGCAGCCGTCGTCTCGTGCCCCATCAGCGTGTAGAGAACTAGTCTGGTGAGCACGTCGTTACATATGAGAGTGAGCCTGTGACTATGGAGCCACACGGCGCGGGGGAAGCATGCCGCAGCCGTCGTCTCGTGCTCCATCAGCGTGTAGAGAACTAGTCTGGTGAGCACGTCGTTACATATGAGAGTGAGCCTGTGACTATGGAGCCACACGGCGCGGGGGAAGCATGCCGCAGCCGTCGTCTCGTGCTCCATCAGCGTGTAGAGAACTAGTCTGGTGAGCACGTCGTTACATATGAGAGTGAGCCTGTGACTATGGAGCCACACGGCGCGGGGGAAGCATGCCGCAGCCGTCGTCTCGTGCTCCATCAGCGTGTAGAGAACTAGTCTGGTGAGCACGTCGTTACATATGAGAGTGAGCCTGTGACTATGGAGCCACACGGCGCGGGGGAAGCATGCCGCAGCCGTCGTCTCGTGCTCCATCAGCGTGTAGAGAACTAGTCTGGTGAGCACGTCGTTACATATGAGAGTGAGCCTGTGACTATGGAGCCACACGGCGCGGGGGAAGCATGCCGCAGCCGTCGTCTCGTGCTCCATCAGCGTGTAGAGAACTAGTCTGGTGAGCACGTCGTTACATATGAGAGTGAGCCTGTGACTATGGAGCCACACGGCGCGGGGGAAGCATGCCGCAGCCGTCGTCTCGTGCTCCATCAGCGTGTAGAGAACTAGTCTGGTGAGCACGTCGTTACATATGAGAGTGAGCCTGTGACTATGGAGCCACACGGCGCGGGGGAAGCATGCCGCAGCCGTCGTCTCGTGCTCCATCAGCGTGTAGAGAACTAGTCTGGTGAGCACGTCGTTACATATGAGAGTGAGCCTGTGACTATGGAGCCACACGGCGCGGGGGAAGCATGCCGCAGCCGTCGTCTCGCGCACCTTCGTGCAGCACCCCTGCTGATGCTGTCCACGTGTCTGTCTTCAGAAGGCTACTCTACTAAGATAAAGGAACACTCGCATTTTAATATCAGTCTCAATCTGTCATTTTCATTTAACGCCTCTATTTACGTACATTTTTGATATTGATTGTTGCAAAGATGAAATGTGACTTGATTTTGCACCTTTAATTAGTACAATAACTATTATTATAAAATGTAAAAATCTCTATGAGGAACAGAGTAGAAAGTTCCTCATCCACCGTAGAAAAGGGAGAATCTGGTGTTGTGTCTGGTGGACAACTGCCCGACAGTTGTAGTCGGGATATGGTATACATATAATAAGCTAATGTCGCGGATCTAGGAAAAGTCAGTTGAATTACGCAGTATCATTATGCGATAGATGTCGCTACAAATGGAATCATCGATACGAAGAACTAGTGTACCTAAATAAAATTGTCTATGCATGTTGACTGTATTCGTGGTATTATCACATATTTTATTAATCATTATAATTATATTGACATTTTATTTTAAACTATATGTATGTATTAATTCTTTTTGCCAAAGACACTTTTGTTAAATTCGATTTTATATTTCTACACCGACAATGGTAGTATATGCGAAGCTAAATTTATTAATTTTAAGATCTCAATGTACCCAAGTACCATAATATACTCAGAAATAAATAATATTCTATTCTATTCTAAAAAAAAAAGATCATCCGTCGAGTCCTCAGGTCTTTCCGACGTAGCACGAAGCCATATTTTAATTGATTAGATGTGCTGAGATACTACAAAGGTCCTAAATAATATTCTGTGGTAGGTAGCAAGCGCTCGTAAGCGCTTGAAAGGGTTGGAGGCTATAAAGCTAATGTAATTTGGTTTATTTCTTAAAATAACATCAGTGCGTCATTCTGTGGTTGCAATCAATTGAAAATGTCAAGCGCGCGGCACTCAGGAGGTTGCCCGTTCTCCAATTATTGTACGCACTCAGTGTTATTTATATTTTTAGTAATGATTAGGTACCTTTTTAATTGATACAACTTTAAATATTGAATTTCGATTTATTGTGGCAGTATTTTGAAGTTTTTTTTTAATGTTATTAATATATGGACACAGTAAAGATATCTATACAGTATTCTATATTCATACAAACGGTCGGAACGAGAGTCGTACCTACACTTTTTAAGTTAGTAGGGAAATTAGTATACCGACAGTCTCGAATGCGCCTCAGTGGCGAATATATTGTGTTGTTTTTGGTTGCTTGAATTCGTCAATAACGCACCCAGAGATAACATTTTTTAAATTACCTGGGAACTCCGAAAGACTATATGTTCCTGAAACTTAATAGACTATAAAAAAATGACTTCCAGACTATAGGTACCTACTTACTAGACTATTATAAAATGATATAAGTACCTACTATAGTACGTAATTTGTTTCTGTTTTTAAAAGGTAAGTATTTCGCTTTTTCTACCGAGTAAAGTAGGTACCTGGATTAATAAACAAATAAGTGGATAGGGTGAAAGAGCGACCTACCTACGCTCGCGTTAAAATGAACTGGGAAGTAGGTACCTACCTAGGTAGTTTCTTAGGCTAGGCTATCAATCTATCTACTTTTGTACCAACATAGGTACCTACAGACGCCAGCACATCAGGTTATTAAAAATTTTCAAATTTCCCCAATAGAATATTAGGTCCTTACATATGAAATTGCCGATACTTAATACTGGCAACTTTGAAATCAAATATTTTGTGTTTGATTAGGAATTCCAAATTCAAAATTATTTCAAAATAAAGAATAAAGAATATTGTTTTAAAATTCGTGTTTCATTTGTTTTATCGTCATTTGTTTGGGCTTGAAAATTGCTATTGCAACAACAATGGAGAAATTAAAAATTCGCGATATTTACGAATATGAGTTCTACCGTGGCACCAGTGCAGCAGAAACGGCTCGAAGGATTAACGACGTGTACGGGCAAAGCACCGCTAACGAACGAACGGTGCGTTTTTGGTTTCAACGTTTCCGTTCTGGAAATTTTGATTTACAAAATGAGCCTCGTGGACGACCGGATACTCAAGTGAATAATGAAGAATTAAAGGCGATAGTTGAAGCGGATCCATCTCAAACCACTTCTGAATTAGCAGCAGCCTTTGGAGTAAGTGACAAAACAATCACTATCCATTTGCGTCAAATTGGAAAAGTAAAAAAGCTCGAAAAGTGGGTACCGTACGAATTGACTGAAACACACCAACAAACACGCGTCGGTTGCTGCGCTTCCTTGCTCAATCGTCACAATAATCAGGGAATTTTAAATCGTATTGTCACTTGTGATGAGAAGTGGATCGTGTACGATAATCGCAAGCGATCATCACAATGGCTTAACCCTGGAAAACCGGCAAAACCTTGCCCCAAGCGAAAACTGACCAAAAAGAAGATTCTAGTTAGTGTTTGGTGGTCCTGTGCTGGTGTCATCCACTACAGCTTCATGAGATCAGGCCAAACGATTACTGCAGACATGTATTGTCAACAGTTGCAAACAATGATGGAAAAGCTCACCATTAAACAACCGAGATTGGTCAATTGCTCTAGCCCATTGCTCCTTCAGGATAACGCTCGACCACATACTGCACATCAGACGGTCGCCAAGTTAGAGGAGCTGCGACTGGAAACTCTGCGTCACCCACCATACTCTCCAGATCTTGCCCCAAACGATTACCATTTATTCCGAAATTTGGACAACTTTTTACAAGGAAAAAAAATCAATTCTGATGAGGCAGTTTAAACAGCCTTCAAGCAGTTCATCGATTCTCGCTCCCAGGATTTTTTTACCAAAGGGATCAATGAGCTCCCGATAAAATGGCGAAAGTGTATCGATAACAATGGTACATACTTCGATTGACTAAATATATAATTTCTTTTAAAAATGTTATTTTTAATTTTTTGATACCGAGCGGCAATTTCATATAAAGACGAATCTTTTACCGCGATACTTAGGTACTCCGGGAGCAGCAAACACTGCGTTATTGAGCTTCGGGTGCGATATCTCGGCAATAAGTGATAGTCCAGGAGTACCTATAGCTTGATCTGAGTGGGATCACGATGGTTCTTTTGAACACATACAATCACAATGCATCTTGCGAGATAATTCGGATATATAACGCTTTTGTAATAAAATTGAAAATCTATCAAAGAAATTTGACAGATTGTGGCTCCAGCTTGTGCTGGACTCTGTATCTACCTATTTAGTAAGATTTACATTATTATTTACTTTTTAAGTAAGATTTTGTAGTCGGTAGTTAGAGGTTTTGTCAGCTGTGTTTTGCATTTTGGTTAAGTAAGAAGTAGGTGTTGAAGTTTGTAAGGATTGCAGAATAAAGGGAAATATTTTTTTTTGAGACGCCTTGAATGGCTGCGATTGAGGCGCAAATAACTTACAGTCTCAAAATAAGGGTGGTTTTTTTATTAAACTTCTAATCAAAAACATAACATGCATTTTTATTGAACACTTCCCATTTCATTTATCTACTTTATTTTTTTTTAATTAAATATTATATATTACTAGCTGACCCGACAGACGTTGTCCTGTCCCGAGGGGATGAAAAAAGGGTGAAAAAAGGGGATGAAAAATAGATGTTGGCCTATTCTCAGACCTACCCAATATGCACAAAAAATTTCATCAGAATCGGTCAAGCCGTTTCGGAGGAGTACGGGAACGAAAACTGTGACACGAGAATTTTATATATTAGACTAGCTGACCCGACAGACATTGTCCTGTCCCGATCGACCTAATGGGGGATGAAAAAGGGGTGAAAAAAGGGGATGAA
The DNA here is from genome assembly GCA_947361185.1 of Charanyca ferruginea. Taxonomy (NCBI): domain Eukaryota; kingdom Metazoa; phylum Arthropoda; class Insecta; order Lepidoptera; family Noctuidae; genus Charanyca; species Charanyca ferruginea. The sequence continues at coordinate 14,697,568 of OX376085.1, forward strand.
AAATAGATGTTGGCCTATTCTCAGACCTACCCAATATGCACAAAAAATTTCATCAGAATCGGTCAAGCCGTTTCGGAGCAGTACGGGAACGAAAACTGTGACACGAGAATTTTATATATTAGATATACCCATATTTACAATCACAAAACTAGAACACACACTAGTAAGAACGCGGGACAACCCTATCGCACGTTAAGGTACTGCGCGCATGTAGGTAATTATTTCAAGGACAGGGCCGAGTCACAATACTGTTAGATATCTTTACTGTGATATGGGTCTTGCCTGAATTAAAAGATTTTTTTTATTTAATAAATCATGACAATTATCTCGTGGAATTTAAGTGGCTTATTCATTTGGACTATAAAAAAGGACTGCAAACACGACCTAGCAAAATGTGGGATTATAGATCCCACCGACACCCAGTGAGTGTAGTGCTCCTGAAGTCCTGACCTGACAATGGCGCACTCACTACAGTGCACAAAGACAACACGGTTGGTGCAGTGACTGAGCGATTGGCTGTTTCATTGCGTGTTCGAATCCCGCACAGAACAAATTTGTATTGCCTACAAGTAGTAGTTCCGAGTCTGGCTGTTTGTGTATGTGAGATACTTTTCACGATACAGGAGTGATTGCTTGTGTGGGGCAAAGTTCCTATAAAAAAATGGAATACAATTAAATTGTGTCTCCTAATTTTCAGTTAACAATTGGCAAGGAGACACAATGACAAATGACCAATATTTGGCTTCTGGACGCCAAGTATTAAATAAATAAACAAAATAAAATAAAATCATTTTATTTCGGACAACTACGAGATCCATAAATTGTTGGTAACAGGTTGCATTTAAACACTAGTGTTAGTAACTTAACTAAAGACTAATTAATGAGAGGACCACCCATCAACTAGAGCAACAAAATACTAGGGTATAAGTGTTCTCACAAATTGCCTTACTATTGTGGAGGACGTATCGGCCACAGTCTTGAGGACGCTATTGCGACTGCCCCTTATTCTGCTCAGGAGCGAGGCCGATTGTGATCTTACTTCGAACTTGTAATAATAATATTATTTTGTTTTTACACCCTTTAGGGTAGGGTAGCTTAACAATTATCTTTCACGTTACAGTTCACAATCAGCAAGATTTGATTTAAACAAACTAAATACTCTCACAAAGACGTTTGCCAGACTCGCCGCAGTTACGACCATTATGTCCAAGGTTTATTTTAACTTGAATTTCCTTAATAATAATGTACTTCATGAGGAAATAAAAGGCTCTATTAAGTGGTTCTATCACACTTTCAAGGAGACGACGGAAACTGTCAAAATAGGTTTGCCCACCCCCTGATCTGAGGAGCTAGCATCAGGCGGGGATGGTGGTGGTTTTTAGTCAGAAATTAATAGTCTGACAGACCTCTCGGACATCCATCCATCCATTGCCAACCCGGATAGAAAGCATTAATACTTACTCTAGTTTGCTCGTCGATGTACGGCAGGCATCGGTACTGGCTGCCACACTCACTCGTCACACGTCACGCGGCGTTCGTTTACCCGGCGCCTGATGACGTACGTAAACTGGTTCACGTAACCACACTAAACTAAAGGGTTGCAGTTTTAAATAACACTCGCAAGTTATTTCCGTCGCTTGGGTTTCCCGAGCGGAATTATTTGTTGGTAAGTGAACGTTTTTTGTTGAATGTTTTGTTTCGGTTTTTTGACCACAATCGTATCTGTTCCGCGTCAAGCATTAGGTCACGCAGCAGACGGTAATGTGTAGCTATATGTCACACTCAAAACTCTTAACCAGTCAAAACTACTTTTGACTACAAAAATCAGTCAAAACTACTATTGAGCAGTTTAAATTTATCCTTAATATTTCTAAGAAACCCATTAGGTTGGTGGGTTTTTGTAGTGATTCTTATAGGTAACTTAGGCGTTCCGTATTTCTGATGTTGAACGCAAACGCGTTTTATCTTATTATGGGTTTTGACAGATCCCAGTCAAAACTACTTTCGACTGGTTAAGAGTTTTGACTGTAACATATTATAGGTATATACTGCCTCATTGCTCTCGACAGTCGAGCTTGTGGTTACAAGCGTGTGGTCCTGTGTTTAAACCACGGTTATACTTACTTCGTGGTTCAAACTCCGGGCAGGCTAAATGTTAAGTATTGAGCTACGTCAATGCTGGAATTTGTCAGTGTTCGTGTTCGGATGATGACAACAGAGTCAGAACCGCCCACACTGCTACACCAAACACATCAGACGTTTCATGTTCCCCGTATTAACCCGTATGACGTACGCAAACCAATTCACATAATTAAGGGTTGCGGTCACTCGCAGGACGGAGCCGGCTAGGCCTCCGTGTGGCGAGTGGCTTGGGATCACCTCAGGTAACTTGCACGGACTCGTATTACATTATTATATTTAGAACTACAAACAGTGCTGACGCAATTATATAGTGACGCACATATTCTAAAAAACTTTTTTGAAAAAAGGAACCGCCTTCTAAAAAAAACTTAAAAGCGATACATAACTTTAGCACAGAACACACATGACCTCAGTTTCGGATTCGGTGGCGCGGTTCTCTTTTTTCAAAAAAGATTTTATTTTCCACTTTTTAGTGCCTCCTTATCACTCCAATCTATTAAGGAATGGCAACATAGTTAAAACCGAGATTGAAAGTCCTCCAAAGATGGAAAGATGGAAGAAAAGAAAACGTCTTCTCGGTTTTTGTTGTTTTTTTTTTAAAAAAAGCGCTGAATTTTATATTTGTTGTATACTAAACCTTCTCCAGAATGTAACAATCACTTTTCTGAAAACCGCATCAAAATCGGTTCAGCCAAACGGGAGATAATCGCGTACAAACATACATACATATCCTTTTTTTTTAAGTCGGTTAATTTATTACAACTTACTGGCTAGTGGCTACCTCGTGCGGTGACACAGTACAGGTGGTATGTACACACGGCTACACATCAAGCTATACATTTATTACAACTTACTGGCTAGTGGCTACCTCGTGCGGTGACACAGTACAGGTGGTATGTACACACGGCTACACATCAAGCTATACATTTTCCAGTATAACCTGACCGCGCATTGTATAGAATTTCCATACAATGAGAGGTCAGCTTATTCTGGAAATGTATAGCTTGATGTGTAGCCGTGTGTACAGCCATAGACGGACGGACAGACAAGACTGAAACACATGAAAATCTATTATACATCCTATCTTTAAGAATGGGGACAGAAACCGGGTTGATAATTACAGGCCAATAGCGGTGCTCCCCGCCCTGTCGAAGGTACTAGAAAGAATAATGAACAACAGACTTGTCATCTACCTGGAAAAGCATAATCTCCTGTTCTCGTCCCAGTTTGGTTTTCGCACCGGCAAGTCAACTTCGGATGCCGTCCATGAATTGACGAACTATATAGTTACAAACCTAGACAAAGGGCAAAAAGTCCTTGGCATATTTTTAGATCTAGCTAAGGCATTCGACACGGTTTCTGTTCCTATACTGACTGAAAAGATGGAGAACTTGGGAATTAGAGGGGTTCAACTTCAGCTCTTTAAAGACTACTTAAGTGAGCGTACTCAGTGCGTTAAGATAGATGATTTCCTTAGTGATGAACGGAAAGTTACTTACGGCGTGCCTCAGGGCAGCGTGCTTGGCCCGACACTTTTCCTCATCTATATTAACGACCTGGGTATGCTCACCCTCCCTATGGGCAGAAGTTTTGCTGATGACACAGCCCTCCTGTTTAGTGCAGATTCCTGGCGCGAAGTGTACTCGTACGCCCAGGCGGGTTTTAATACTGTAACAAAATGTCTTCGTAGTATCGTACTAACACTAAATGCAAGTAAAACCCATTACGTTGCCTTTGCTATAAAAAAAACAAATTTACCTACAGCGCCAGACACCATTATAGTTCACACATGCCCAACACCGCAAGATGATACCTGTACTTGTTTCCACCTTTCTAATGTCGAATCCGTGAAATATCTGGGGGTAATAGTTGATAACACCCTTAGGTTTCAAGAACACATAGACTCACTCATTACTAGGCTACGTAAATTGATATATGTTTTTAAAACCCTGAGGCGTGTGGCGGATGACAAACTAAAGAGATCAGTCTACTTTGCCCTCGTACAGTCATTGATAAGTTACTGTATAACTATTTGGGGTGGTGCCCCAAAAACCACTATGCTTGAACTCGAGAGAGCCCAGAGGGTTATCCTAAAAGTATCTAATTTCCTTCCTTACCGCTATCCTACAGAACTTCTCTACAAGCAATCAAAAACTCCTACAGTACTCATCACCCCTCAATGGCACATGGTAAGAGACGATTTAATCCCGTAAGCCGCACTGATTCGCCTCTTTCGACTGTTTTTTCTAACCGCTTCTTTTGCTTCTTAGGCCGATTTTTGTACAACAAAATTAATACAATCCAACCCATTTTTAACCTTACTAAGGGACTATGCAATAAGAAGCTTACCGCGTGGCTCCTGGGACTCAACTATGATGACACTGAAAAACTATTTGCCATCGTGACCTAATGTACACCTAATACTATGTAATCCTCACCCACACACTACCACACACGCACTCCCACACATACACACATGAACCGCATCTACTTACACTCTCATTACAAATATTTACTAACAATACTAACACAATACCAAACCATACTAGTTCTTTTTTTCCTCACTTTGTTCTGTTTTTTATTTAATTTAACTCTTGTTTATTATTTTTAAACTCAAAATTTAAACTTATTACATGTTGAGCAACAGACTCTTAAAGTTGTTGTAACACATAAGTAAATCTAAATTGTTTAGCACTTGTTTAAATACCGAAATCCCGAAATGTATCTGACTAGGCTAGAGGGTGGTGACCTGGTGACCTGAACCACAGGCCCTTAAAGCCTAGCTTAGGCACCAGTCTCCCACGGTAAACTAAACTATATCTATAACTAGAAATTGTAACAATGTCTGCAACGTTTATTGTGGAGAGAAATAAAATACTTATTATTATTATTATTCACATTCATTTATTTTATATACATATTAAATTACATTTTTAAATATTCATATAAAAACAAAAACATTTAAAAATATAAAAAAATAGTACCTCACCGGTATCGGGAACAGGGTCCAAGCCACCGGCGGTCAGGGCTCCATAGAGAGGAACCTCCTGACAATGCGGGCCGTGTCCAGAAGTACTGCCTTCTGAATCAAGCCCTTGATCCAGCCGTCTAACGAGAGCCTCCTTAGATGTTGGTCGAGGCTCTTGGCAATTAAGCCATTGGCTGTAACAATTATCGGCACAATGATCGCTGAGTCCACATTCCACATGTCGACAACCTCATGGGCCAAGTCAAGATACTTTATCTGCTTGTCTTTCTCGGCCTTCATGAGGTTCTCGTCATGAGGAACAGCTATGTCAATAATCATTGCGCGCCTCTCCAATCGATCCACCACCACTATATCAGGCTTATTGGCTACAATAGTCCTGTCAGTGATGATGGATCGATCCCAGTACAATGTGACATTGCCATTTTCAAGAACTGGATCGGGCACATACCTGTAGTATGGAACTTCTGATTCCACGAGGTTGTAATTCAGAGCAAGTTGCTGATGGATAATCCTGGCCACAAGGTTGTGCCTGTGCAAGTACTCTTCGTTAGCAAGACGAGAACATCCAGAGATAATATGACGGATTGATTCACCCGGCCGGTGACATGCCCGACAAATGTCAACCGTGCCATCCTTCATAATAAATCTCCGGTAATTATTCGTCAAAATAACTTCGTCCATAATTGCACACACAAAACCTTCGGTTTCTCCAAATAGATCACCGAATCGTAGCCAGGACACGGATGCTAAGAAATCCACATCGGGCCCGTGCAGGGCCCGGAAAAAGCGCCCGTGAAGCTCCTTACTCTTCCACACCTCCTCGCGATCATTAGTCTCAAGCACTACATACAGGCTTGCACCAGTTCTCTTTATTATTATTATTATTACAGATGTATTTTTTAAATAAGTATTTAACTTTTTCCAAATAGTGTAGTTATTACGTACTTGTTTTAATGATTGAATTATCTGCGTATAATGTAGTGCATGCTGTGCTTGTCTGTAAGTGATGACATCGATGATGACGCGCTTGGACTTACGTTTTAATGATTGAATTATCTGCGTATAATGTAGTGCATGCTGTGCTTGTCTGTAAGTGATGACATCGATGATGGCGCGCTTGGACTTACGTTTTAATGATTGAATTATCTGCGTATAATGTAGTGCATGCTGTGCTTGTCTGTAAGTGATGACATCGATGATGACGCGCTTGGACTTACGTTTTAATGATTGAATTATCTGCGTATAATGTAGTGCATGCTGTGCTTGTCTGTAAGTGATGACATCGATGATGACGCGCTTGGACTTACGTTTGGAATGTTCAAATTATAAAGTAACAGCGTGAAAAGCCTTAATTAATAAATAAAATAAATAAATGACAATCGCCTTCAAAAACAAAAAGTAAAAATATCTTTCATTTCGCAACTCGGCGCTTTTATTTCTGTTAGTTGTTTTGTATTGCCACCGACTTCCGAAATTAGAGTTAGTTTTATTCGTTTTTGAAAGCGGTTGTCTTTTTGTTCTAAAAAAGGTTTTTTTTCGCGTCTCAGTGCCTACATTTTATCACAAAGTACGTAAGGCTGCGGCGCGCTTTTATCATCCAAATGAATTAACAAACACTAACACCAAACAAATTGAGTTATCTCATAATTTCACTTTCAGATGTGGAATATTTTCATGAAATATGGGACCAACTTTGAGGTATAGCACTATCCATTAAAAAAAATAGCTTCAAATATGCCTATAAAGAGTTCCATCATTACAGCCTCACCTGATGACCATGGGACCACTTGTGAATATACCCTTTCACACAATAAAATAATTTTCCAAAATCGGTTTAGGCGTCGACGAGTAATCCTCCTCCTTTTCTGAAGTCGGTTATAAACAGTAGCCTTGCTCGGACTCAAGCCAACTATCTTAGAGTGTGTTATCACTGAGCCGGAGATGCGCGGAGCTGTGGAAAGAGGTGGATCTGTACAGCCACAGCTCCTCAACACCGCGCATTTACGAGATACTCGGCGTGCCTGCGACACAGTTCTCGATGTCACGGTGACTGTTACCATTAGACAATTTGCGTATGTATGCAACCATGTGATCGGTGGCTTACCAGTGGGAGCACCAGCTCAGATAGACAACACAAGTAACCGCAGCTCACCTCCCAGCGTCTGTAGCGGGGTCCCGACGTCTTGCAGTACGTACTTTTTATTTATTTTCTGTTCACAACAACCGACTCTCACGGAAACAAAAATAAACAGGAATGATTAGCGTTAAGGTATGTGCACACTCGGCGATTATTTATTCTGGAAAACACTTGACAGCAACGTCAGTGATCAGGCTTACCGCGACCGTCTGCAGGCCAGGTGTGGAGCAGCACTGCCAGGTGTGACGCACTGTGGGTGCTCTGACGGTTGTGTCCACCAACACACGCCGAGTCAGTGAGGTGGGCTGTGGAACTGAATCTCTAAGACCTCTGACGCCGCCAACTGCCACATCAGTTGGCAAGCGAGAACACAGCCTAAGCTTACGTCCTGGGGTGTGATTCTGTAAGACCTTGACCTTACGTCCTGGGGTGTGATTCTGTAAGACCCTAAGCTTACGTCCTGGGGTGTGATTCTGTAAGACCCTAAGCTTACGTCCTGGGGTGTGATTCTGTAAGACCCTAAGCTTACGTCCTGGGGTGTGATTCTGTAAGACCCTAAGCTTACGTCCTGGGGTGTGATTCTGTAAGACCCTAAGCTTACGTCCTGGGGTGTGATTCTGTAAGACCGTAAGCTTACGTCCTGGGGTGTGATTCTGTAAGATCTATTTATAAACTTCGAATCTAGATCCGCTGTGAGTTTCTTGATTAGCATTCTAAAAACTCGGTTGATAATTCGAATTGACACTAGCGCCACCCTTGCAAGCGTGTCAGCGAGTTGAACTAAATTGACAGGGTGATTTTGACAGATAAAGTATGAGATGACGTAAGAAGTGGCATTCTTTAAGGTAATTTCCCCGTCACATCGACGCTCACTTCGCTCTCGTACCCGATTCAAAGTATCAAATATATCAAGGTCATTTTGAACCTTATGCGAAATGAGAGTGAATAGCGATGTGAGGTGCGAGTTGTTGTTTAAATTTTACAGAATCGGTCCATTCTGTTCTACTGCATGTTGTTGCGAATGGCGCGGGTCACAACTCCTGGGTTCAACCGCCATCTCTAGCTGTGTCGTTGGCCCACAATTTTCTTTCTATTCCTTCCGAGGACACAGGAATAATGTTCGCCATCATCATAATCATTTGTTGCATCAATTATGGTAGGTATAAAGATCTAACAGATATGTTATATGTTCTATGTTCACAGAATGCGATAGTACAGCTAAGTCGCTAAATTCATTACTCAATTAGCGCCGCTTTCATTACAAAGACGACTTCGAAGCTTTTTAGTGGTAAAAGGTTATGTAAAATAATCTTTTCAAGAAAAGATCTACTGTGTGTGTGTAATGTATTGTTGTGTTTTGCATGCCGACATGGTAGAATATTGCTATGAGTTATGTATGAACATGTTACAATTTATGTCATCCTCTACATCCATAATTATATGCAAAATAAAAACATCTTTATATAGGTAATTAATAAGAATATTTTTTTTTTTTTTTTAATGTTCAAGTATGTTTTGTTTACAGATACTATCAACCGAATAGAATCTTTCTTGTAACAACCAGTTCCATAACACGACGCAACACTTGCTGAAGGGTAGCGGGTGAAGGACTAGGCGGAACCACGTGAACCAGGGATCACTGCACACGCAGCTCCGCCGGAACAGTGTTCACACACATAGCTTGCATGCTATTGTGACACTCAGACAATCAGATGTCGCGCACTGGCATGCAAGCTTCTTGCGTACTTGTGTGCAAGTTACACTATGAATATTGGTTATCACGTCAAACTCTGCGTTGTCTAAGTATAGCGACAATCCTACGATGCAGCGATGTAAGGTGTTCGTTCAATCCTCGAGAGACGAGTCCATGTCGTTGAGGTCACTTTGTTTTCTCTGCAGACCACATTGAATATTAATATTATAAGCATAATTAAATAATGTAAAGACGTCCATATGTAGCTTTAAGACTTTATTCATAGAATTTATTTTAATTTTATTAAGTTTAAGGAAGATGTTACGTCCGATTGCTATTTCGGTAACCAACAGCAATAAGGAAATAATGCGAGAACACAATAAACAAACAACAGCAAACTTTAAAAAGAGCGTTCGGCCGCCATTGGTCGAGTTCGGGTCGGACGCACTGCACAACAGCACAACACGTCTGAGATTGAAGTGGGACGATCTGCCTGTCTATATTTACGTGAAAAAAACTTTTTTTAGTTTCGGAAGTCGGTGGCTTTGTTATGTTTGTTGTTTTGTATTGCCACCGACTTCCGAAACTAATGTCATGATCAGTGCTAACTAAAGTTCACTTTTTAGTTTTTGAAGGCGGTTGTCTTTTTTGTAATAGTGTAAGTTTTTTATATTTCGCTTTTTAGTAACTCCTAATACAAATCCATTAAGAAACGGCAACACAGTTAAAACAGAGATTGAAAGTAACTACCCCAAAGATTGAACAAACTAAAACGTCGTTGTAAAATATTGGGCTGTTGTTGATTTTTTCAAAAAGTTTCAAAATCAATTTCGAGAAAATGTAGGTATATATGAGACCCCCGAGGCAGACCCTATCCATAAAAAAAAAGAATTTTCAAAATCGATTTACATTTGTCGGAGAAATCGCGTATTAACAAATACACAAAAAAAACATACAGTCGAATTGAGTACCTCATTCTTTTTGAAGTCGGTTGAAAACGTCCGTATCCACATTTTGTAAGTGTTTACATCTAAATACCTAATACGGGCAGCATTATAACATAAATATAATATGTAAACTCGAAGAGTGTCGCAGACATGCCGATGCTACTAGTGGAACACGCGCGGTATCCCACGACATGCACATGTTCCTCCGAGCGAGCCAGCACACACGACACAGCACTGGCAGTACTCTAAAGTAATCATGATGGAGGCGCGGCGCACTCGCCAGACTCGCCAGCATCAGCAGTAACTTTCCACGGTTGTGGTTTATTATAATTAACTGAACAACATTATATGAATGCGTCATCAGCGGTTTTACCATTTTGAATTAACTTTTTTGTTCGTGTTTTATTCCCATAATAAACTTTGATGTTCTATAAATACCCATGTTTAGTTGACCTCTGGTTATTTACGTGTTGGCAAGTTGTGCACTTGTATACTCGTCTTACTTCACACCATCGCCGTCCTGCCCCGAGTCGATGCACTGTAGCCCGCGCCATGTTAGCATCATCAGCCACACCTATCATCTTTGAGTTCTATAATATCATCTTTAACAAATTGGTTCCAAAAACCATATTTTCTTGTTTCTAAGCACACACAAGTAACATGACTGACGTGACGTTATTAGTTTTATCGATAAAGTTACGACTAATGTTGGTTATCAAACGATTTAGAGCAGCTCTACAGATATTAACATTATATTCGAATGCAGTTATCTCACGCTCAGTAATAAATTGGCTGATAACAGATAGCTCCAAAATGAATAGACAAACAAAGAGATACGTTTGGATGCCATCCATCTTTCTATTTCGGAATATTTTCGATTACTTATAACATACAATATACTTATTACCATAAACCATTATGTACGGCAAGTCCTGATTGCAAAAATGTTTTATGCGACTTCCCAAAAAACTGGTTTTTTGAGTTAGATCAGTCTATTATTAAACATGCGACATTTCCGCGTTAGGACGCTTGCGTGAAACATATTTTTGAGAAAGGGCATTACATTATGACATGCGATCAATGAAATTCCAAACAGATATATCATCACGCCTGTATCACACGAAGGGTAGGCCAGATTCGAGACCGTGTAACTGAGAATAATGCAGCATGCCTACCTACGTTTTGGAACGAGCATCTAGCTTCAACTTTCTGACTAACTGACCGACTCCTTGACAATTCAAAAGTGCCTGAAAATGGTTTAATTGAAATAAATGCTTTGACTTTGACTTTGACATGGATTATGCTCAAAATAAAATCAGTCTTCTACTTCGCGATTGTATACAATTTTGAACATTCATTTTCATCAAACATTCATCTCGTATAATTATTCTATTCGTGTTGAAGACGTGTTCAGTTTGCAATGACTATAATATTTTCGATTCTCATTATTATTATTACGTAGTCTCAGACAGCATTTCATTTCTGGCCCCCTTGGTCCTGTTATAGAACCATTTTGACTTTGACTTTGACTTTAAATCTTCCCCCGATTACCCATATTATCAACTTTTCCCTTAATTTCGGAAAATTCCCTATCTCGTGGCAAATGGCATATGTAGACGTACATATGCCATTTGCCCTTCCAAAAAATATTAATCCCTCACTCCCTACCTACACTTCCATCTCGGTCAATTTCTATTCTCCACTTCCTGTCTCTAGTGCTCACACTGCTCACTCAACCTGTTTTCGGGTTTTTTCCATCGCAACAGCCTTGTAAGCTCATTTCATTCTCAGGCCTGGGCATAGAACAATCTCCGCTCTCCTTAAAGTGACTGGTGACATTAAAGAAGCAAGGGCTGATATTAAGGTTACTGTGTTGATATCAACTGATATCTCCGATGCCTCTGATGCCGCCAGTCACTCATCTTATCTTCGGGCACGTCAGCAGTCGCGCCGCGTTAACGAGAGCTCATCGGGTGTGCGTGATCCTGGTAATGATGCTGGTGTCCCACAAGGCGGTATTCTTTCTCCATTGCTATTAATTCTCCATCATCATTACTCACTGTCTTTGGTGTTCGTATCTATGTATGCCGACTCAGAACATGTAAACCGGGACTTTGTGCAGTGGTTAGGTAGATCTCATTCTCTCATCATTATTTTCCTTTCTCCGACGAGGCTATAATAAATCATGATTCACTTGGGTAATAACGTTAACATTTACTGATTTGATAATTAATTATTTTGTTTTCAGGGTTCCGTACAAAAAAACCGGAACCCTTATAGGATGTCTCGTGCGTCTGTCTGTCCGTCTGTCTGTTACAGCCAATTTACTCCGAATCTACTGGACCGAATCAGATGAAATTTGGCAGGTGGGTGTAATCCTATGACCCAAACACAGATGAGGAAAGTAAATAATATTTTTTTTAAATTAGAGTCACTTTCAGGGTACAATGAATTAGGAACTTGAAAAAAAGTTTTGCAAACCTTTCTGTGTCATAATTATATAAAATGAAAGGGCTTGTTGTGAGAATCTCAAATATATATTTTGTTATTATTGTATAATAAATAGTTTTCATTTTATTCATGAAAGAAGACGAAAATTTACCATTCCCCGCCCTCTGATTTCCAAACTAAACCTACAATTTGGAAAAAAAATACAAAATATAGTTCATTGCTTGTAGATTACAGAAAAACCTATAAGAATTCTATTAAATGAAAATAAGATGGTAAACTCTATAATATATGTTCACTCACGGGAAATAGTAGTAGATTCAAAATTCATATTCAGTAAACGTACCTATTGTAAAACCTACCACAATTGAATAAAAACATTAAACTGGCATTGTACGGAACCCTCTCCACGCGAGTTCAACTCGCACTTGGCCGATTTTTTTCTTATATTTGTCTGAGTCGCCTAGCTTCGTTCACCATACAATACGCGCACGCAATGTTTGCTACCATTTTATTCTTATACTAGCTTCTGCCCGCGACTTCGTACGCGGATCCTGTTGCTTATGCCAGCGACAACGGGGTCGGCAAAATCGAAGATCTGAAACGTCTGATGTCGAAATCTAAGAGGGACCCCCGTTTTCCCGTCCCCGGGGGACGGGGAAACAACGGGATGCGCGAGACGATTCGAGACGTTCAAAAAGTACAATTTTGAATCATACCTCCGATGGCAGAACATGTGGCGTAGTCAATCATAGGAGTATACGTAAATGCACTCCGTTCCTTATCAACCCAAGGAAGGTCGCCATGCCCTACGCTACGGCTATATCTTGAGACACATCCGATTCTTCAGATGACATCGACATTCTGTTCAGAGAATGTCGAAGTCGATCAGAATTCAAACGTTCGTTGCGCTCTTCTTCTGTCTCTTCATGCCGTACTCCAGCAATTCTTTCTCTCTCACTTTCGAACTGATTATAAATATTTTGTTGTGTGCGTGTTCGGGACAATGTATGATAATCTCGATCAGCAGTTAGTCACGCATCACGTTCATCACTCGTTTCAAAAGTCCTGTTAGTAGATGTGCGAATACGCTGAGAACTCAAGCGTGATTCTGTATCGGTAAACGTTTCCGATTCGCGAGACAATGCATGTCGCTCACGATCAGCGGACAGTCGCGCATCACGTTCCGCACTTGTCTCTAGACACCTAGAAGCAGATGCGTGGGTACGCTGAGAACTCAAGCGCAATTCTCTATCTGTGAACGTCTCCGACTCGCGAGACAATGCGTGACGTTCACATCAGCGGTCAATCGCGCATCACGTTCCCCACTTGTCTCTAGAGACCTAGAAGTCGATGCGTAGATACGCTTGGAACTCAAGCGCAATTCTCTATCCGTGAACATCTGCGACTCGCGAGACAATGCGTGACGTTCACGATCAGCGGTCAGTCGCGCATCACGTTCCCCCCTTGTCTCTAGAGACCTAGAAGTCGATGCGTAGATACGCTTGGAACTCAAGAGCAATTCCCTATCCGTGAACGTCTCCGACTCGCGAGACAATGCATGACGTTCACGATCAGCGGTCAGTCGCGCATCACGTTCCCCCCTTGTCTCTAGAGACCTAGAAGTCGATGCGTAGATACGCTTGGAACTCAAGAGCAATTCCCTATCCGTGAACGTCTCCGACTCGCGAGACAATGCATGACGTTCACGATCAGCGGTCAGTCGCGCATCACGTTCCCCCCTTGTCTCTAGAGACCTAGAAGTCGATGCGTAGATACGCTTGGAACTCAAGAGCAATTCCCTATCCGTGAACGTCTCCGACTCGCGAGACAATGCATGACGTTCACGATCAGCGGTCAGTCGCGCATCATATTCTTCACTGGTCTCTAGAGACCTGGATGTAGATATGCGTAAATACGCTGAGAACGCAGGCGTGCTTCGCGATTTGAAGAGGTTTCCACGGAGCGAGTTGCAGCCTAATGATCTCGAACACGCATCAAGTCTCTCCGGACGCTCTTCGGTAGATTCTTGGGAACTTATGATCCTCAATCTTTTAGCTCCTTTGGAACATTGGGAAAGATTTGACCTCTTTCTAGGCATGGTTATAGTTTTATTGTGAAGATACCTGATCAATTAAAATCTAAGTGACTGCTCCCCTGCGTTACCGGGTAGGCTACCGTGTCACGAAGATAAATGGAAAAGAAGAATTTATTCAAAAAAAAAAAAAATGGGAGTTTTGTTTTGAGTTTGGGAGGCCAGTAGGGTCAAATTTTCAATGATATACCATCGTCATCAAAAATCAGTCCTAAACTGTCATCGCCTTCACCGCGTGGAGGTACTCCCAGCTTATTATAATATACAGTGAAATTAGTAATAACTTTACAGTGAAATTTAAAAAATTACAGCTTTGATTTCCACTTCAGATGTTTCTTATCTTCGATTTTTATAAGTCAACAGGAAATGCTCATCAGACCGAACAACTTTTACTAAGACGTCATTAATATATGTGTTATGGTGTAGCTGGGCTCTTGGAGTTCCACATCAGGTGTTCCAGATCTTCAAATTTATTCTCTCAGCAGAAAATGCTCATCACTTGGAACAATTTTTGCTACGGTACCATTTTTAACCGACTTCAAAAAAGAGGAGGTTATCAATTCGAATGTTTTTATATATATACATTTTTTTTAATGTATGTTCTGGCATAACTCTGTCATATATAGATGGATTAGCCCTGAAAAGAACTGTTGGTTAGCTCTGAGAAGAACTTTTGCGTAGGTGTAGTTTTAAGAACAAAATCTAATAAAAACGCACGAAAATGATTCGCCCACTTCGCAACGCGCCAAATCAAATCAAATCAAATCAAATCAAATTTATTCGTAAATGTAGGTTTCAATACATTAGCATTTAAGGTCTTATAATAAGATGGTAAGTTCGCTACATTTTGCTCGAGAGCATACAAATAATAACAAAAGTTAGTTGTGTCGAAAGATCAGACACAACATTTAAAATTAAATAATTCAATTACTTACATACCAACATAATTATTCATTTATTCCTTACGATATTTATTATACAATTACCAATGCCAAAATATTAATAGTCAAAATGTAATATTGTAAAAAAAAAACTAAAATAAAACAAAATCTAAATGTGCAGCAGAAATCGTAATATTTTAATTTCGCCATAACTTCAAAACCAAACGTTCAATTTTAATCATTCAAAGACCAAATATTATCTACATAAACTCTACTTAGTGATGAAATGCTTTATTTTGATAAGGATTAATAGCATGAGTAAAATAAACGCGTTTAAATGTAGTCCAAAAAAAAATCAAGATTTTTAAATTAAA
This sequence comes from Charanyca ferruginea, assembly GCA_947361185.1. Lineage (NCBI taxonomy): Eukaryota > Metazoa > Arthropoda > Insecta > Lepidoptera > Noctuidae > Charanyca > Charanyca ferruginea. The sequence goes on from OX376085.1 coordinate 14,713,274, forward strand.
AAATGGTTGTTGTGCCTCACTCGACATAGATAGACATAGTGTGTCGCGGATTTTTTTGTAGATATTTATAAGATCAACAATTAATTAGAACATTTTATGGTTCTATCTTTTATAGTTTAGGCAGCGTACGCAAAATAAGTAACTTTTCTGGTTGATTTTTACACCTTGTGGCCGAAAAACCCAAATATCTTACGAAACCCTATTTTTCTCCAAAATAAAATATAGCCTATGTTACTCGTGAATAATGTAGCTTTCGAATGGTGAAAGAATTTTTAAAATCGGTCCAGTAGTTTTTGAGCCTATTCATTACAATCAAACAAAGTTTTCCTCTTTATAATATTAGTGTAGATTTGTTTGAGTCGCCTAGCTTCGTTCACCATACAATACGCGCACGCAATGTTTACTACCATTTTCGGCTCAGGCGCACTTTAATTTTTGTCCGTCTGTTTGCTCGTCTATTTGTTCCGCTAATCTCTGAAGCGGTTAAACCGATTTCGCCATTTGTCGTAATTTTGATTTGTTTTGTTGTGAGTTTCAGTAAGGAATAACGTTGGCTACTTTTATGTTAGAAAACGAATTAGGGTTCGCCGCAGATTACCAGTATCCACGCGGACGTAGTCGCGGACATGCGCTAGATAGTTCAATAAATATATATGGAGAACGGTTTACCTCAAATTATAAACGATTGTAAAAGAATTCATTCAAGATCGGACAAACATCGGTCTACGTGGTTTTGGGTTAACGTTGATACTACACTCGTGAGCAATAAACTGGAATCACTTCATCGCGTGTTTCTCAAAACCATTTCTGTGGATTGTGGTATATATATCATCTGAAAGGTAATTTTGTTAGCTTTGAAATGATTTCAAAAATATTTAAAATAATTTAATTTCGCTCGAGCAATCATCCCCGCTTCTTGCCAGTCAGCTTCTCTTTCAATTGTTTCTCATGTAATACAATTCGTGAAAACATAGGGAATTATTGCAATAGGTGGAATTGGAGACATCGTGCGTGTAGCAGGTTTAAATTTATTTATTTATTTACATGGAAAACCAACAGCTATACAAAGATTGGAATAGAGAAGTTGAATATGTTACATAAAGCCAATTAAAGGTTCTCACGGCTCTAGAAATATATTAATTTATAGAGATCTTAAGGATCACGGGAAACACGCACAACAATCAGAAAATTTAAAGAGTTAAAGGGTTATTAAATCACTAACACTAAAGGACAACAGTAAAACTATTCACTTTTGAAAAAGTCAAGGTTAAATCCCGCACTTACATATTTATTTATGTATTTGGGTATGTATATCTCAGCTGTCTATGCCCATTGTTCAGGGTCTCCCTAGTTTAGAGATGTTTAGTTTAACACAATATTTTAATGTAACTTAAAACTGAATTAATTTATAATAACTAAAATTGAAACCGACTTCATTAAATATAAGTCTGAAATCGCCAATCCGCCTTGAGCACCCGTGGTGATCAATGCTCATGCCTTCTCTGTATGAGAAGAGGCGTTTGCACAGGAGAGGCACAGTGATAAGCTGCTACTCATAATAACTGAGATTTCCATTAAAAGTTATAACGCCTAATACTAACAACGAACATGATCATCGAATTGGGCGAACAATATTGTGGTTTATGTTACCGCCCTCTAGTGACTCGCTGGTAGGTTCATTCTAATATTACAAGTTCCTTTGCAGATGGCGTTGTTCCTAATGTAAGCGACTATAATCATTATTAAGTCTTGATTGTTTGAATTGTAATTGAAAGTTGCAGTCAACACAAAATAACTTTTAACGTATCTAATTCATACAATTGTAAGGGTAAGTTTTTGGTCAAAAACTTAAAATAACTTTTGACGTTTGATTGTCAATGTCAGTATAAAACTTTTAGTACTAGAGTATTTCCTTTTTCTTCATTCTGAGATTTGCAGATTGTGTTCATGACTGTGATAGTAAGACCTGTGTTATTATGACTTCAAAACGTGGGTAATAATGCTGTAATTTGGAACTCGTACCAATAACCAACGAAACACGTTTAAACATTTAGAATTTCAAAACAAATAACAAGACACCATGTCATGTTTAAATTTTTTTTTAACAAAAAAGGCAAGCGCCTTCAAAAAGTAAAAAATAACTTTCAATTCGCAAGTTGGTGGCGACTTTGGTTTTGTTTGTTGTTGTATTGCCACAGGCTTGCAAATTTAAAGTTAATTTTTAATTTTTGAGGGCGGTTGTCTTATTTGTAATTTTTTATTACGCTTTTTAGTACAGTCGAACAAGCTATTTGGTATACAGGCAAAAATATTCATCTTTCTACTACACACACAATATTTTATTTTATTTCATTTTTTTAACTCGAGTACGTAGGTATCCCTGGTAGCTACCTACATGCTCAATATAAAGAAAATAAATTAAATATTGTTATTGTAGTAGAAAGATGAATATTTTTGCCTGTATACCAAATAGCTTGTTCGACTGTACCTACTTCTTATAAACAAATTAATTACGAAACAGTGGCACCAAAAACAGTAATCCTTTAATATTCCACCCCTGGGGGTGGAAATTTGTATTAACGAAAATACGCGCCGAGGTGTCGGTTGTCTCGACACATCGGTCACGAGTCTCGCCTCAGCAGTTTTGTCGCCGGCGCCGACTGCTGAGTCTGCGTGTTGCGCCACCAGCGTGCCTCGTAGCCCCGCCCCCGTCCCCGCCCCCGTCCCCGCCCCCGTCCCCGCCCCCGTCCCCGCAGCTCCTCCCGTAGCGCCCGGTCGACGCGACCATCTGACCCGTTGGTCAATGTGAGCACCCCCACTGCTAGCCCCGCAAAGCCCGTGACTATGAAGGAAAAGAACCGGCTTGATGATGACGGCTTCGTGACGGTGCAAAGAAGGAAGCGCCGACAGAGCTGTAAGAACCGCTGCGGCAAGGCTCCTATGGAGCCCAACGGAAAACTACGTGCTGCAAAGCCGAATACCCCGGTGTATATCTCCCATCTCCACTACACCACCGACGCGGAAAACATCGTGACGTACGTGCGCCAAAGGCTGAAGTACGCGCCGAGAGTGCAACGTCAACTTTAAGGCGTTTGTGGTGCACATAGCAACATGCTACCTGGTGTTGGAAGAAAGCTTTTGGCCACAAGGATGTAGTATTTCGGCGCTTTCGCGGCAAAGTGCCACCGGAACGCGCAAAGACCAGCGCAGCGCAGCGCGAAGAGCAGCGAAGTGATATTAACATAGTTTACATTTTATTTACTAACACAATTGTTGTTTTATTTTATGTATAAGGTTCGGTTAAGAGCGCCCGTCCCCATCGAACGAACTTCAACGCGAGCGTGATTGAAAACTTTTTTGTTTCAACCAACGCAAAGCTCCCAAACAAACGATTGAGTAAGAACGCGATAACTTCATTGGAAAATTGGCGCGCGGAAATTTCACAGAACTTGTTCCAGGACATACGTGTTTTTGAAAAAGCCTTACAAGTTTTTTGTAAAAATGTTTGTAATTTAGAATCACCATTACATGTGCAAGGTCTGTATGAAGTTGCTTTTTTTTACATTTTAAATGTATGAGTGCATTATGAATGGCCAAAGTTCAGATAAAATTGTGCAAAAAAGCTGATTTTTGGACGTGTTTACTGAATTTGTTTCTCAAAAAAAGTTTATTTTTGGCTTCATACAAACCTAGATTTAAACCACAAGATACCTGTGTGTAAAAAATATTTGGGAAATAATTTGTTAAAACACCGTAATCGCGTACGAGCGTTTGTATCCTACTAATATTATAAATGTGAAAGTTTGTGAAAATGTTTGGATGTTTGTTACTCAATCACGCGTAAACCGTTGAACAGATTTGCATGAAAATTTGCACACAGGTAGACCATTTCCTGGATTAACACATAGGATACTTTTTATCCCGATAATGTGTTCCCTTGGGATAATCGTTCTTTTTTACGCGGGCGAAGCCGCGGGCAGAAGCTAGTGGGAAATATGACGGGATGGGCGCTCTTAAGGTATATATCTACGGGTCTTTGTAACCTGAAAATAAATGGTTTTATTAGTATTATTATATTGCCTATGTTGAGGCAGACGCTATCAATAAAAAAAAAGAATCATCGATCACTGAAAAAAGTTATGCGTGTTGGGTAAAGTAAGAAAATACGTGTCGTATTGAGAACCTCCTTATTTTTAAAGTCGGTTAGAATGTAGGGATAGATCTTCGAAATGTCTTATTGTTTTTGTGTGCACATACTCGCGCGTGACTGATAAAGTAAAGATGTCATTATAACCATAAGTTTGGTGATTTTATAAATCGGTTGAATAGTTAGTGTATTGGAATTGTGAATTCCAAAATGTCAGAAATGAAGATGAAATGTCGGCAGTGCAGCATTGAGTAAGGAACTTCTTTATTTCAACCACGACAAATGGTAAATAAAACAAAAACGTAACGCAACGCAAACGTAATAAAACTATGTTAACCTTGAACAAACTGTTCAACTAGGGAGGTTCAACTTTAACAAAGAAGTCGTCCAAAGAATTCAATTCGGATAGGCAACAATCGAGAAAGTACGGAGTATATTTTCGTCTAAAATTCAACAGTGCCTAAAGACAAGGTGTGTGTTACCAGTGATGACATTTGGCACAGAAACGTGGTCCTTAACTGCGGGCCTAATAGAAAAGCTCAGAATCACGCAGCGAGTCATTAAGGAGCGAATTTTTATACAGAAACGGCGTACAGTGAGGACGCGGCGCAGGCGCAGAGTAGGCGTGGAACAGATAAGGCACGGATGCGATTTAAATTTTATCAAAGAGGCGAAGAGACGGCGCTACTAGTCATTATACAGGCTGACTTTATCGTAATAACATATCTTCCTCTTCAGATGACGAAGATGCGCTTGCATTGCTGCAACTCATTAATGTGCAGAGACACCGAATATGCACCCGATATGGTGCACCCGACTTATCTTACTACTTACACTACGACGGGAATTCCAGGGTAGGAATTCTACCGGAACTTCGACCCGCTTTGGGGAACTGCGGACCCGAGGTCCCTGTCGCTCCGCACCTGGTGTGCTGAGCGAGAAGACGGCCGCGCCGTCAGTTCATCATTTATTTTCGCCGTCCACCGTCTTCCCGAGCCAGCCAGCTTCCGTCTCCGGGAATTTCTTCTGGACTATACGGGAAGTACCTGTCCCTGCAGAGGTGACAAATAGACGACCGTAACCCACGACCCTACAAATTTTGTGTGCCTCCGACTTAGTGAATTAAATGTTTGTCTATTATAGTACACACTCGTTTCTTATTCATTTACCGCCACTAGGGGAGGAATAAAACGGGTGGAGGCTACACTGGCCGTCCGCCGTCGACGTTCTGACGCCTCTTATTGAAAAGATCTAGACTGCCGAGGAGCTCCCTGACGATTGGAACAAAGGTCTTATCATAACTGTTCCTAAGAAAGGTGATCTTAGCCAGTGCGATAACTGGAGAGGTATTACACTGCTCTCTATCCCCTCTAAGGTTTTTTGCAAAATCATCCTGGATAGACTGTCGAAGGCCGTGGATCCGCTTCTACGCAGGGAACAGGCTGGATTCCGCTCAAACCGCTCATGTACGGACCAGATCAACACCCTCCGTACGCTGAAGTGGTCTAGCATCTGGTCTCGCTTACTGGAAATTGGTGTGCCGCCGAAAATCATCCGTTTGTTGGAGAGTATCTAGAAGAGGTATTCTTGTAAGGTAACCCATGACGGCCTCATCTCGGACGACGTAGCAGTACACGCGGGTGTTCGCCAAGGCTGCCTCCTGTCGCCGCTTCTCTTCTTAGTCGCATCTCTGAAAACAGGCGTCGCGGCATAGAGTGGGGATTACCCAACGTCCTGGAAGACTTGGACTACGCCGATGACCTATGCCTGCTGAGTCACACCCACGCCGATATGCAAGCAAAATTGAGCGACCTACGACAGGAGGCGGCAGAAACCGGGCTTAAAATAAACATCAGGAAGACCCAGGAGATGATAACTGGTGTGAAGAATCACTCACCGTTGCTGATTGGCGCAGAGGCAGTGGCACGCGTCCACAAATTCACTTACCTCGGGAGCGTCGTGGCAGAGACTGGGGGCAGTGAAGAGGACATCGCATCACGGATCGCCAAAGCCCGAGCAACCTTTGCGCAGCTGAGACCTGTTTGGCAGTCGCGAAACTGACCCGAAGGATTAAACTCAAGATATTCGGGTCCAATGTGAAATCCGTGCTGCTTTACGGGTGCGAAACGTGGAAGGTCACAAAGGACATCTCACGCCAAATCCGAGTTTTCGTGAACCGCTGTCTTCGTCGCATTCTCGGAATTTACTGGCCCGAGACCATCTCTAACGTAGAGCTGTTAGAGCAATGCCACGAGAGCCCGATCGACCGCCAGATCAAACGTCGCAAGTGGAGATGGATTAGCCACACGCTCCAAAGGGACCCCGACCACATTCCCAAACAAGCTTTGGATTGGAATCCCCAAGGAAAAAGAAAGCGTGGCCGTCCCCGTCAAACCTGGCGTCGCACCGTGTTGGCAGAAGCGGCGAGCATCGGAATGACGTGGAGCGAGGTGAAGCGATAAGCTCAAGATCGATCGCGCTGGAGGACATCTGTGGACGCCCTCTGCCCCATCTGGGGGACATAGGACATTAAGAAGATGGTGCACCCTGTGTGGAAATTTCATAAAAGCTTATTTTAAAATATTTAATGGAAAAATCATCAGAGGATATCTTACAACATACATGACAACTCAATCCCCGATTCCATTTCGAAATAGACATAATTAATAAAATAAATAAAAATAAAGTACTTACCTGTTGCACCGACTTTTAATCCTATTTCTCTTCATATTTAATCTTGTACATTTTTATTACTGTACTGGCTTAATATGATCGTAAAGAGCTGGATATTGTTCAATTATCTCGCAGAACTCTACATTATATTCACTATCGTCACGCATTTTTCTACTCATACTGTATAACAAAACGTCGTGCAGCTTGCGCGCCTCTCCAGTCGCGACTGCTAGCGACGCGGTGACAGGCGACGAAACGGCACGCCGCTTGAGTATAATTCACAACGTGTCGCTCACCTACATTTTATATTGAAATGTTTTGAATCGGCAAGATGCCTGTGTTAGATTTATACCGATGTAATTAATATATAACAACGTAATTCTTGTTGTAATGTAAAGTAATAATTAATTTCTGATTAAATGCAGTAGAAGTATAGTAAATAACATCATTTTAAATAGAATAAAGTGTGTTTAAACTTTGGATAGCAAATAAGTGTGAATCACATTTGCTTGTCATCGTTTATGTGAATCATACTTGATTGTCGCCGCTTATAAAAGCGAGTGTTCCGACTTCATTGGATCACTTTTTGATTGAAACGATCTTTTTGATTGAGCGATCGACTGCTGCGCAGCGTGTTGCGGGTTCGATTCCCGCCCAGGGTAAACATTTGTGTGATGAGCACTTGTGTTTGCCTTGTGTCTGGGTGTTGTTTATCTATTATATATTATGCATGTATTTACAAAAAAAAAAAAATGTATTTGTGTATGTATATCAGCTGTCTGACACCCATAGTACAGGGCCTCCCTAGTTTGGGGTCAGATGGCCGTGTGTGAAAATGTCCCTACATATTATTATTATTATTATTATTATTATAATTATGATGATAACTATGAAAGTCTATGTATATGTATAATTTTAATAATAAATTATATGTACCTAGTTGTTATGACATGAATGATGTAACCTAAATTTGTAAAATATTACTGATTTTAAAAGAGTGTTCATGGAGTTTCTTGCTCGTTCTTCTCCATAGAAATCTACCGTTTGGAACGAGCAACTAGATTCAACTTTCTGACTGACTCTGACAATTCAAAAGTACCTGTAAATGGTTGAATTGAAATAAATGATTTTGAGTCTGAAATATTACAATAAAATATATGTTTCCTAAACAAAGTATTTTCATTTCACTATTCTGTTCTAAAATAATAATATTCTTTGAGTATATAAGTATGTGTATTTAATATCGAAACTATAATTGCTTTTTAATGTTGCTTTTATTATGCCTTTTATTCTAACACCTGCGTCGCGCCTACACCTTACGCCGTTTCTGTGTAATTTGCGCCTAAGAGAGCTATGCTCGGAGTTTCTTGCGTTATAGTTTCCAAAAATGAGGACATTTGCCGAGGAAGCACATGCACATGGCTCAAAGAACCGATAGCAGACGGAGAAGAAAGGTTCTCGAGTGGCGACCACGAACCGGAAGACGCAGCGTTAATCGGCCTCCCGCCAGATGGACCGACGACATCTTCAAGGTCGCGGGTAGCCGGTGGATGCAAGCGGCAGGTTGCCGTTCGTTGTGGCGTTCTATGGGGGAGGTCTTGGTTCAACAGTGGATGGCTTTCGGCTAATTATGAAATAATCAGTGTCGTAAAATTACATCAATTAGAGGTTAAATATCGATAAATCGTAAATTGTTGGTATCAAAAAGCCGTAAATTATTGATATCGATTATCAATTATTGTCGATATCGGTAAAACGTAAATTATCGAAAAATCTTAAATTATCAATGAATTTTATAATATCGATAACTGTAAACTATCAATATCGATAAACAATGACGAATCGCTACCGATGTATTGTAAAACATCAATAATTATGTAGGTTAGGTTTGGTTAGGTTAGGTTTCCCTACCGCCGGCCTCGCCATCATCGAGGCGGTCCGGCCAGTGCTCGAGCGCTGGCTCGGGAGGAGGCACGGCTCCCTGTCGTTTCGGGTGACGCAGGTGCTCTCGGGGCATGGTTGCTTCGGGAAGTACCTGTGTCGCATAAACAGGGAGCCGGACGCCCGGTGTCACCACTGCGTCGACTGCCGGGAGGACACGGCGCGGCATACGCTGGCGGAATGTGCCGCTTGGGAGGGGCCGCGCCGTGCCCTCGTCTCAGAAGTAGGCAGTGACCTGTCGCTGTCGGCCGTGGTAGAGTCGATGGTCGACAGCGCAGAGTCCTGGGACGCGGTGGTTTCCTTCTGCGAAAGTGTCATGTCGCAGAAGGAGGCTGCGGAAAGGGAGAGGGAGATCTCAACCTCCCACCCTGCCCGCAGCAGGCGCACCGGGCGTCGGCGAAGGGCGGATAACGCCCTCTTCCGGCCCCCCTAAATGGGTCCAGGGGCGGCAGACTCGGGGACGTCTGTCGCCCCCCACATACACCAGGACCCGAGGTGGCGGCGCGTAGTGTTCCACGCGCGCCCCTCTAAGATGTCCGGGGGGGAGTCTAACACCTCACTCCCCCCCCTGACCCGAGAAGTGGCCCGCTGCAGCGGGCCGGCACCAGCCGGGGGTTGCGGAAGTATCTCCAGTTCCCGCGACCCCCGACGTAGGTGTGAGATGGAACACCGGGGTGGTTTTTAGTCAGTAAGAGTCTGACAGACCCCTCCGCCCGCCCCAGGGCGGAGGACATCCATGAGGATTTTCCACCCCGTACCAAAAAAAAAAAAAAAAAAAAAAGGTTTGCTCGGGTTGGGTTTGCTCGGGTTGGGTTTGCTCGGGTTGGGTTTGCTCGGGTTAGGTTTGCTCGGGTTAGGTTAGGTTAGGTTAGGTTGGGGTCTGGAGGGGTGCTGTTGGTGGTGGGGGGTGCTGTTGGTGGTGGCACTGGGCTTCGTCGTATCGATTTTCAGTGTCACCATCAGCAATGGTCATATACCTCCACGTGTGCCTGGCAACTATTCGTCCTTTCGGATACGTCCGTGGGGAAGGGTAGAAGCTGGGCTGGTGCACCCTGGGCACTGGCAATAATGTCCTTCTGATGGGGGGCATTGTTGCCAGTGGCGAAATATGACCGAGGGGGAGCGTTTTTCTGCGTGTCTCCCCAATGACAACAACGGGGTGACACGTAGAAAAATGGTTTTTGCGAAGTCTTTTTGGGCTTTGCGGGTTTGCCTTTTTTCTTTTACTGTGCCCTGAATGGCACAGTGGGGGAAAAAAAAATGGTTTGTGTAGTCTTATTGGGCATACAAATAGGTTGTAAGAAAAAAAAAAAAAAAAAAAAAAAAAAAAAAAAAAAAAAAAAAAAATGAAGTAAGGCAAGGAGGAATAGGGACCTCACCCTTTAAAGGAAAACTATGGAAAAAGACTTTTGCGAAAAACGTCCCCAGGTGGGTCCCGACTGCTCAGCGATCGGGGAATCCCACCCCGCTTCGGCGGGCTGCCCTCCGTACTCTGGGGTGGGCAACAACCGTCTTTCGTCTGTTACTTCGGACAACAACGACAACCACACGCGCGATAACCGGACAACGATACAATCACAACCACATGATAACCATGGACCCTCCGGCTCCAAGCCGATAGAGGAGACGGTGGCGCAGAGCGCACCAGAGGAAAGGCTGCCAATAGTGCTGATGACCTCTATCCAACCCTCCGGTTCCCGGAGGCGTGACGGTCACAAAAGGCAACGTGATGCAGCATCGAATGGGGAGCTGTTACCGCCTTCGAAAGTACCCTTGAAGGCGACGACTGCTCGAGGAGGAGGTGCCCTGCGTGATAGGAAAGGTCGGTTTATTCGACCTAGTACGCCGCATGGCTCCAGTGCACCATGCACCGAAGACAGTGAGTCGGACAGTCAGAGCGTGCCGCTGACGTGCCAAACGTGCACCGAAGCGAGTGAAGAGGAAGGAATGGATGTGCAAGTCAGCACCCAGAGCCGTCCTTCCTCTGCAATTGGAGAGAGCTCTGCTGGCTCAGCGGAGGCTCTGGAGAAAGAAGCCCTTCAGGATATCCAGGTTGTTCTGGATACCACACGGAAATCCAAAAATATGAAGGGTACGTGCCAAAGGGCCATTAAAGAGGCAGCAGAGCGCGTTAGAATGGCGATAGAGGGGCTCGCTAGCAGAAGTTCCTCGGAAGAGACTCGGAGGCTGCAACTGGAAAACGACCGGTTGCGAAAAGAGGTAGGAGCCCTCCGTAAAGAAATGGAGGCTCTTCGGGAAGAAGTTCGTTCCATGGGAAGGCAACCGCTCGAACTGACGCAGCCACAGCCGCATTCTGTGCGCTCCTCAACTGTGGAGAATTCCTCGCCAGATGAGGTATTGCGAGCTGCTGTCTCCCAAATCGGGAAAATGATGGACGCCCGGTTCGCTGGGATTGAGGATCGCCTCCTGCCAGCACAAAGTAACCGTCCACCATTAGCGGCAGACGTCAGAAATGCTGCTGGGAATGCTGCCAACACTACCAGCAGAAGGTCTAAAAAGTCCTCTATGGCCTCTCGGGAGGCACTCCAGGCATCATCTCAAGCGGTGTCCCAAGCGGCTGAGACGCATCCGAGCGCCCCGCTCCCTAGTCGGGATGTGGCAACCACGCAGGAACCGGATCCTAAGCTGTCGACATCTGCTAATGTAGGTTGGCAGACCACTGGCAAAGGGAAGAGGAAGAGGAGGAAGAAAAAGAAAAAGTCTCTAGCAGCAAGCACTGTGGCATCCGCTACAGGAGCTGGGACTGGATCCAGTTCTGGTATAGAGAGGAAGCGGAAACTTCGCGCACCTAGGTCGGCTGCAGTAGTTTTGACACTGCAGCCTGAAGCAGTGCAGAGGGGGCTGACCTACGCGGCGGTGATATCAAGGGCCAAGGAAAACGTGAACCTGGCAGACCTGGGCATCACCGACATAAGGTTTCGTCAAGCAGCGACGGGAGCGCGTCTGCTGGAGTTTCCAGGAACTGAGGGTACCAAAGGAGCAGACCTTATTGCGGAGAAGCTACGGGGAATTTTTGCCGAAGATGTCAAAGTCTCTAGACCCACAAAATGTGCTGAAATGCGCATATGCGGCCTTGACGATTCCATAACTGGACGAGATGTGCAGGAGGCAATCGCTCGGAGAACTGGCTGCCCTGTAGAAGTGGTCCGAGTAGGTCCAATACGTCTTGGCCCGGGAGGCGTCGGCTCTGTTTGGGTCCAATGCCCTGTAGAGGCCGCAAAACAACTCGCTGACGCTGGCCGTTTCCTCGTAGGCTGGAGCTCTGCCAGAGTAATTATCCTGGAAGCTCGGCCCATGAGATGCTTCAAATGCATGAAGAGCGGACACACCCGTTATAAGTGTACCTCTGACACAGACCTCAGTGGGCACTGTTTCCGCTGCGGTAAGTTGGGGCATCTAGCTTCGACATGCTCTGCCGACCCTCACTGCCCATTATGCGAAGTGGCAAAGCTACCGGCTAACCATGTCGTTGGAGGTAAGGGCTGCAAGCCGCCAGCCCCATCAAAAAGGAAAGAGGCGACCGCTTCAACCCCGGCTACCCCTAGTGTGTTGCGACTGGAGCAGTCGCAAGAGGAGGTAATGATTGCAGACTAACTATGGACCCAGGCCGTAATCATTATCTACTCCAGACGAACCTAAACCACTCTGCCGCTGCACAGGACTTACTCCTTCAAACTATGGCGGAGTGGTCGATCGACGTGGCCGTTGCGGCGGAGCCATATTTCGTCCCACCCCGTCCTGATTGGGTGAGCGACGTGGACATTTCTGTCGCCATCATTGTCTCTACAGCCTATCATTCCCCACCCCTCTCGCTCAGAGAGAGGGGCCCGGGATATGTTGCGGTCGCACGGGGGGATATCATATTCTTCGGAGTATATTTCTCCCCAAACAGGAGCCTGGCCGAATTCGAGGACTTCCTGGATCGATTGGGAGCCTCAGTTCGGCGAATGTCGCCGCGCCAAGTAATGGTCATGGGGGATTTCAACGCGAAATCTAACGCATGGGGTTCCCCAAGAACGGATGCCAGAGGTGAAGCAGTCGAGGAGTGGGCGATAGCCGCGGGTCTCTGTCTCCTAAACAGAGGTTCTGCTAATACGTGCGTGCGACGGCAAGGGGGTTCGATAGTGGACCTTTCTTTTGCTACCCCTGCCATCGCCGCACGTGTCCAGGGCTGGCGAGTCCTGGAGGGGGTGGAGACCTTATCGGATCATCTGTACATACGCATGGATGTCTCCGTTTCTCAGGGGTCGGGAGTATCTCCACGCTCTGAAACTCGACACTTTCCACGCTGGGCAGTGAAACGGCTTGATAGGGACCTATTGGAGGAGGCAGCTATTGTCCAGGCATGGCTGTCTCCACCGTCTTCCATTGCGGGGGCTGATGCTGAGGCTGACCGGTTCCGCGATGCCATGACAGCTGTGTGCGATGCCTCCATGCCTCGTACGCGTAGTCGGCCTCTCAAAAGGGAGGTCTATTGGTGGTCCCGAGAATTGACGGACCTCCGTAAGGCCTGTATTACCGCACGGAGGACCTACTCACAAGTGCGCAGACTACGCCGCCGTAATGAGGAGTTGGAATCCCAACTCTATGAGTATTACCGAAGCGCCCGGGAAGCTCTACAGTTAGCGATCTTCCGAGCGAAAGAACTGGCAAGGGGTGAGATGTTGGACGGTTTAAACCGCGATCCCTGGGGACGCCCGTATCGTATGGCACGGAATAAACTCCGTGCTCAAGGTCCCCCATTAACGGAATCCCTCCAACCTCAGTTCATTGGCGAAGTCGTGGAGGCACTTTTCCCGGGTCGGGCGGGGTACTCACCTCCGATGATGGCTCCGTTGGCTGATGACCGGGAGGTCGAAGAGGAGACTCCTGTGATCACAGATGCGGAAATGAGGGTGGTGATTTTGCGAGCGCGTTCAAAAACCACCGCCCCTGGACCAGACGGGGTGCCTGCAAAGGTACTGGCCCTAGCGATGGATGCGATGGAGGATAGGCTTAGGGCACTATTCGATACCTGTCTGACGTCGAGTCGGTTCCCTAAACCCTGGAAAGAAGGTCGTTTGGTTCTGCTGCAAAAGGCGGGACGGCCTCCAGAGTCCCCTTCGGCCTACAGGCCAATAGTGCTACTGGACGAGGTGGGGAAGATGCTAGAGAAGATTCTCGCTACCCGCATCGTCCGGCATTTGGAAACAGTGGGCCCAAATTTGTCGGATGCCCAATTTGGTTTTCGCGGCGGGCGTTCGACCGTGGACGCCATTATGCGGCTCAAGACCCAGGCGATAGATGCGGTAGCCCAACGGGAAGTTATGTTGGTGGTATCATTAGACATCGCCAATGCGTTCAATACTTTGCCATTTGGTTGCATCGAAGAAGCGCTCCGGTTCCACAAGGTACCCATGTACTTGAGGCAGCTGGTGGCAGACTATTTGAGGGGGCGATGTGTCAGCTACCAGGGACGCAATGGCCAAATCGTGCGGAGGCCTATCACGTGTGGTGTTCCACAGGGGTCGGTCCTAGGGCCTCCTCTGTGGAACTTGGGTTACGACTGGGCCCTTCGCGGTGACCTTTCACCCGGGCTGGGCGTCATCTGTTATGCTGACGACACTCTCATCACAGCCCGAGGAAGAAACTTTGAGGAGGCGGCGCGCTTGGCCACCGAGGGCGCGTCTCTGGTCATCAGCCGCATCGAAATGCTGGGTCTCAGAGTGGCGCTCAAGAAGACGGAGTCCCTGGTGTTTTATGGACCTCGCCGCCGACCACCGGCGGGCGCTCACATCACTTTAGGTAGTGAGCGAATTATGGTGCGGACGCACATGAAATACCTGGGTCTCGTCCTAGACCGTAGATGGAACTTCGGTGAGCACTTCTGCCGACTTGCCCCGAAGCTGATCGGCACAGCTTCCGCCCTAAGTCGGCTACTGCCAAATCTGGGTGGACCAAGCGCCAGCTGCCGACGGCTTTACACGGGGGTGGTGCGTTCGATGGCGCTATATGGCGCTCCAGTGTGGGCGGACTCTCTGACTGCCCAGAACAAGGCTCATCTGCGGCGACCGCAAAGAGTCATGGCTGTCAGGGTAGTTCGTGGGTACCGCACAATCTCAGCTGAGGCGGCGTTCGCACTGGCAGGAACACCCCCGTGGGATCTGGAAGCACGAGTGCTTGCCGAAGTTTACAAACAAATCGTGGAAGTTCGAGCGGAGAGAGGCAGCGGCCCACCACCTGAAGTGGTGAAAAGGTGGCGCAGAGAGGCACAGACTGCCATCATGAGGCAATGGGCGGAGAGGCTGGAGAGTCCGAGTGCCGGTCATTGGACCGTTGGGGCTATCCAACCAATCCTACAGGAGTGGGTACGGAGGCGACACGGGACTTTGTCCTTCCGTTTAGTGCAGGTATTGTCGGCGCATGGCTGTTTCGGCAAATATTTGCACACAGTGGCAAGACGGGAGGCGACCCCCATGTGTCACCACTGCGGTTGCGACCAGGACACGGCCCTGCATACTCTCGAGCAGTGCCCTGCCTGGGAGGCGCAGCGACGTGTTCTGGTGGCTGAAATTGGAGAGGACCTGTCGCTGCCGGTCGTGGTCAGGGCTATGGCCGGCAATGAAAGGGCATGGGAAGCGGTCTCATCTTTCTGCGAGGACGTAATCTCGCAGAAGGAAGCGGCGGAGCGGGTCAGGGAAGTGAACTCCCTCGCTGACCCGATTCGTCGCAGGAGGGCAGGGAGGCGCAGGCGGCGTAATGCCGACTTGATGCCCCCATAAGAGGGACCAGCGGACGATAGATCGGGGATTCTATCGTCTACGCTACACGGTCCCTGGAGCAGTGGTGATGTCCCAGTGCATCCGGACATCGCTGAAGGAGGTGGGAGCCCGGAGGCGGGCGAAGAAGAGGGAGCCCTGAAGTGGCCACGCTGGATGGGTCGCGAATGTCATGCGTAGCAGTTCTCGCGGCCCAACCATCAAGGCGAAAGTAGGTGCACAGGCGGAGTTTTTAGTGGGTGCAAGCCCCACATAACCATGTCGTCTCCCCGGAAGGCGTGGTATGCGCCAAGCATTTTCTCCGCTCAAAAAAAAAAAAAAAAAAAAAAAGGTTGGGGTCTGGAGGCGAAAGTACTCGCGTCACTGTACCGGTGGCGCGAGGAAGCGCGGGCGCGGGGCGAGCGACCGATGCAGCGACACATGGAGCTGCGTCGGTCTCAGCTTCGCGAGGTCCTGGTGGCGGAATGGCGGGACAGGCTTTCGCGCCCTACCGCCGGCCTCGCCATCATCGAGGCGGTCCGGCCAGTGCTCGAGCGCTGGCTCGGGAGAAGGCACGGCTCCCTGTCGTTTCGGGTGACGCAGGTGCTCTCGGGGCATGGTTGCTTCGGGAAGTACCTGTGTCGCATAAACAGGGAGCCGGACGCCCGGTGTCACCACTGCGTCGACTGCCGGGAGGACACGGCGCGGCATACGCTGGCGGAATGTGCCGCTTGGGAGGGGCCGCGCCGTGCCCTCGTCTCAGAAGTAGGCAGTGACCTGTCGCTGTCGGCCGTGGTAGAGTCGATGGTCGACAGCGCAGAGTCCTGGGACGCGGTGGTTTCCTTCTGCGAAAGTGTCATGTCGCAGAAGGAGGCTGCGGAAAGGGAAAGGGAGATCTCAACCTCCCACCCTGCCCGCAGCAGGCGCACCGGGCGTCGGCGAAGGGCGGACAACGCCCTCTACGGCCCCCCTAAATGGGTCCAGGGGCGGCAGACTCGGGGACGTCTGTCGCCCCCCACATACACCAGGACCCGAGGTGGCGGCGCGTAGTGTTCCACGCGCGCCCCTCTAAGACGTCCGGGGGGGAGTCTAACACCTCACTCCCCCCCCTGACCCGAGAAGTGGCCCGCTGCAGCGGGCCGGCACCAGCCGGGGGTTGCGGAAGTATCTCCAGTTCCCGCGACCCCCGACGTAGGTGTGAGATGGAACACCGGGGTGGTTTTTAGTCAGTAAGAGTCTGACAGACCCCTCCGCCCGCCCCAGGGCGGAGGACATCCATGAGGATTTTCCACCCCGTACCAAAAAAAAAAAAAAAAAAAAAAGGGGTATCATCGTGTGCCTTCCTACCTCCGCCGCATAGTTGGGGCTTATCTGTCCGAGAGGTGTGTCACCTACGTGGGACGTGATGGCGAACACCAGCGCCGCATGTCGTGCGGTGTTCCGCAGGGTTCCGTCTTAGGACCGCCCCTGTGGAACATCGGGTACGACTGGGTGCTGAGGGGCGAGCTCCAGCCGGGCGTGGACCTGACGTGTTACGCTGACGACACGCTGGTCACGGCCCGGGGGAGCTCGTACAGGGAGGCAGCGTTGCTGGCGACGGCTGCGGTCTCGCAGGTGGTGAGTCGCATCCGGCACCTCGGCCTGGAGGTGGCCCTCAACAAGTCGGAGGCCGTGATCTTTCACGGTCCTCGGCGGGCGCCGCCGCCGGGATCACACATCGTGGTCGGGGGGGCCAGAATAGCTGTCGAGTCTACCATGAAGTACCTTGGATTGGTGCTCGACAGCCGATGGGATTTTGGCCCTCATTTCCGGCGGCTGGCGCCCAAGTTGTTGGGCGCGGCTGGGGCGTTGTCAACGCTGCTTCCCAATCTGGGGGGCCCGAGCGCCGTCTGCAGGCGGCTCTACGTGGGGATCGTGCGATCGATGGCCCTTTATGGGGCCCCGATCTGGGCGGCAGACCTGACGGCCGGAAGCATCGCCGTGCTGCGAAAGCCGCAACGCGCGATGGCCGTCAGAGTCATCAGGGGATATCGCACGATCTCCTACGAGGCGGCTTGTGCACTGGCCGGATCCCCGCCCTGGGACCTGGAGGCAAAGGTACTCGCGTCACTGTACCGGTGGCGCGAGGAAGCGCGGGCGCGGGGCGAGCGACCGATGCAGCGACACATGGAGCTGCGTCGGTCCCAGCTTCGCGAGGTCCTGGTGGCGGAATGGCGGGACAGGCTTTCGCGCCCTACCGCCGGCCTCGCCATCATCGAGGCGGTCCGGCCAGTGCTCGAGCGCTGGCTCGGGAGGAGGCACGGCTCCCTGTCGTTTCGGGTGACGCAGGTGCTCTCGGGGCATGGTTGCTTCGGGAAGTACCTGTGTCGCATAAACAGGGAGCCGGACGCCCGGTGTCACCACTGCGTCGACTGCCGGGACGACACGGCGCGGCATACGCTGGCGGAATGTGCCGCTTGGGAGGGGCCGCGCCGTGCCCTCGTCTCAGAAGTAGGCAGTGACCTGTCGCTGTCGGCCGTGGTCGAGTCGATGGTCGACAGCGCAGAGTCCTGGGACGCGGTGGTTTCCTTCTGCGAAAGTGTCATGTCGCAGAAGGAGGCTGCGGAAAGGGAGAGGGAGATCTCAACCTCCCACCCTGCCCGCAGCAGGCGCACCGGGCGTCGGCGAAGGGCGGACAACGCCCTCTTCCGGCCCCCCTAAATGGGTCCAGGGGCGGCAGACTCGGGGACGTCTGTCGCCCCCCACATACACCAGGACCCGAGGTGGCGGCGCGTAGTGTTCCACGCGCGCCCCTCTAAGACGTCCGGGGGGGAGTCTAACACCTCACTCCCCCCCCTGACCCGAGAAGTGGCCCGCTGCAGCGGGCCGGCACCAGCCGGGGGTTGCGGAAGTATCTCCAGTTCCCGCGACCCCCGACGTAGGTGTGAGATGGAACACCGGGGTGGTTTTTAGTCAGTAAGAGTCTGACAGACCCCTCCGCCCGCCCCAGGGCGGAGGACATCCATGAGGATTTTCCACCCCGTACCAAAAAAAAAAAAAAAAAAAAAAAAAGGTTAGGTTGGGGTGCGTGCAGAAAACCTCCTCGTGTGCCTGATTGCTGCTGGTTCCTTTCGAATACGTTCGGGGGAAAGAGCAGTGATCGGGCCGGTGCACCCTGGGTACAGTCAATATTCTCGAGAATATTGGCTGTGGCGAATTTCTGCGTGGGGGGGGGAGCTTCGGGCTCGTGGAGGTGGGGCCCAATCTGGGCCGAAAAGGGGCGTTTTTTCACGTGTCCCTCTGATTTAAGCAGAGGACACAGTGGTGAAGCATGGGCGGCGCTCGTAGTGCACTTACCCTGCCTACGGGCTGGCAGCGGGAGAACCTTTCTCCCGACTGCACCCGTCGAAATCGTAATCCGTGAAGAGCTCACATCTTGTGACTTGGAACGGGACGAGGGTCTTGGCTTAACCGCCTGGGCCGCGAGGAAGAGAACCTCTATAATAAATTCCTCTAATACCAAGTTTTGGTGCGTGGCGAGGGTATGGATGGCTGAGGAGTAGTGTCACTTGCAACTATGTAGTTGTACGTGGCGCATCAGTCGTTAGCGCACCCCCAGCCAGGGGCCAGTGGGACCTCGGGGTTGGGAAACAAATGACACCACTTACCTAGGGACAGGGGGTTAACTAGGTGGACTGAATAAATCCCCCACTACTCGTGGGAACAAAATGGAAAAATTAAACTTAACAACAAAAGAGGAAGAGGTGGATGCGGCATCAAAGTCTGATGACGCATCGGTGACGAGCGTGCGAAGCGCGGAGAAAGTAGACAAGCGAGAAAAGGAGCTCCAGGTTAGCCTGGAGCGCCTGCGCGATGAGGAGGTGGCCACTGCCAACAGAGCGGCGGCGGCGAGCGCTTTCAGGAAGCGCCCGCGGAATTTGGGATCGGGACCAATAGGTCTCTCCTCCAGCGAGGAGAACCTGTCGGCCCCCAAAGTGCCAACGGCACGGAGAGGGAGAGGTCGTGCGGTGGCAGGTGGAGCCCCCGCTCGACCACCGGAGCGTGACATGCGGGGCCGGTTCGTGCCGATATCTCGGCCCGACACGCCAGCTTCGACTGACAACATAGAGAGTATGGGAAGCGACTCTGAGCACGGACAGAGCTCGATCGCGGACCATAGCGAGGGCTCCCTGCTAGGCTCAAATAGGGCGGAGGCGAATGCCGCAAGGCGGGCGCAGCGAAAGGCTGTCGCGGAAGGCGAAGTCGCCGAGTTGTCCCGCCGGGCACGAGAGCGGCGCGAAGTTCGGCTGGCGGCCGGCGAGGGTGTTTCGGCGGTGGCGCTCAGTCGCCAAGTTCTGGACGGCGTGGATGTCGTCCTGAAGGTTGCCACTAAATCGGGCAACCTGAAGGGCACGTTCACGCGCGCCCTGAAGGAGGCGGCTGACGATATTCGCGAGGCGGTTGGGGTCCTCGTAAGTCGTACGAGCTCGGACGAGACGGCAAAGTTGTGGGAGGAAAACAGCCGTCTCAGATCTGAGCTGGAGGACCTCAAGCGGCAATTTGCCGCCCACAGAGCAGCTCCCGTGGCAGCCGGCTCCCTTGCAATCGCGGCCACGGCGTCGGCTTCGTCTTCGGCCCCGTCCTCGGTCCCTGCTCTTGCGGATGCAGAGATCGAAAAGATCGCTCGCATCTGCATGATGCAGTGTGGGGCGATGGTGGGAGCACGGCTGGAGGCCTTAGAGTCGAGGCTCTTACCGGCCGAGACCCTCCGCCCACCGCTCAATGCGGACAAGCGGAAAAAAGAGACGCCCGCTAAACCGGGGCCGGTGCCCGCTAAGCCGAGCTTGGTGCAAGCTAAACCGGGCCCGGTGCCCGCGACTGCGTCCGCGGCGGCGGCTGGGCCGAAAAAACCAGGGAAGGGAGCCAAAAAAGCCGAAGGAGCCGGCAAGCCCGCAGCAGGTACGTCCGTACCCGCTTCTCAGACGACGGCGGCCGCGGCGACCGCGTCCGAGCCCACCGAGAAGACGGAGGAGGGCTGGACAGAGGCCAAAAAGCGCCGCCGTCGAAAAAAGAAGAAGGCGACACCGCCGGCACCGGCACCGCCAGCACCGACATCGAAGAAGGTCAAAAGACCGCCTAAGGTCAGAGCCCCTCGCTCCGCGGCTGTAGTAATTACGCTGCAGCCCGGAGCCGTCGAAAGGGGCCTCTCCTATAAGGCGGTCCTGATGGAGGCAAAGGCCAAAGTCGCGTTCCCCGATCTTGGCACACCGTCCGGCTTCAAAATGAGGCCGGCGATCACGGGGGCGCGGCTGCTGGAGGTGTCGGGTGCCTCTAGCGGTGAAAAGGCGGACATCCTGGCCGCCAAGCTGAAGGAAGTCCTCAACCCGGAGGACGTCCGGGTCTACAGGCCGATGAAGACCGCTGAGGTGCGCGTCGACGGTCTGGACGACTCGGTGACTCCGGCTGAGGTCGTGGCGGCCATCACCCGTGTCGGCGGATGTCCGCCGGGTGATGTAAAGACGGGCGAGATACGCGTCGACGCTTCTGGGCTCGGCGCGATCTGGGTGTGTGAAGTACCTTGGATTGGTGCTCGACAGCCGATGGGATTTTGGCCCTCATTTCCAGCGGCTGGCGCCCAAGTTGTTGGGCGCGGCTGGGGCGTTGTCAACGCTGCTTCCCAATCTGGGGGGCCCGAGCGCCGTCTGCAGGCGGCTCTACGTGGGGATCGTGCGATCGATGGCCCTTTATGGGGCCCCGATCTGGGCGGCAGACCTGACGGCCGGAAGCATCGCCGTGCTGCGAAAGCCGCAACGCGCGATGGCCGTCAGAGTCATCAGGGGATATCGCACGATCTCCTACGAGGCGGCTTGTGCACTGGCCGGATCCCCGCCCTGGGACCTGGAGGCGAAAGTACTCGCGTCACTGTACCGGTGGCGCGAGGAGGCGCGGGCGCGGGGCGAGCGACCGATGCAGCGACACATGGAGCTGCGTCGGTCTCAGCTTCGCGAGGTCCTGGTGGCGGAATGGCGGGACAGGCTTTTGCGCCCTACCGCCGGCCTCGCCATCATCGAGGCGGTCCGGCCAGTGCTCGAGCGCTGGCTCGGGAGGAGGCACGGCTCCCTGTCGTTTCGGGTGACGCAGGTGCTCTCGGGGCATGGTTGCTTCGGGAAGTACCTGTATCGCATAAACAGGGAGCCGGACGCCCGGTGTCACCACTGCGTCGACTGCCGGGAGGACACGGCGCGGCATACGCTGGCGGAATGTGCCGCTTGGGAGGGGCCGCGCCGTGCCCTCGTCTCAGAAGTAGGCAGTGACCTGTCGCTGTCGGCCGTGGTAGAGTCGATGGTCGACAGCGCAGAGTCCTGGGACGCGGTGGTTTCCTTCTGCGAAAGTGTCATGTCGCAGAAGGAGGCTGCGGAAAGGGAGAGGGAGATCTCAACCTCCCACCCTGCCCGCAGCAGGCGCACCGGGCGTCGGCGGAGGGCGGATAACGCCCTCTTCCGGCCCCCCTAAATGGGTCCAGGGGCGGCAGACTCGGGGACGTCTGTCGCCCCCCACATACACCAGGACCCGAGGTGGCGGCGCGTAGTGTTCCACGCGCGCCCCTCTAAGACGTCCGGGGGGGAGTCTAACACCTCACTCCCCCCCCTGACCCAAGAAGTGGCCCGCTGCAGCGGGCCGGCACCAGCCGGGGGTTGCGGAAGTATCTCCAGTTCCCGCGACCCCCGACGTAGGTGTGAGATGGAACACCGGGGTGGTTTTTAGTCAGTAAGAGTCTGACAGACCCCTCCGCCCGCCCCAGGGCGGAGGACATCCATGAGGATTTTCCACCCCGTACCAAAAAAAAAAAAAAAAAAAAAAGGTTAGGTTGGGGTCAGGTGGTGAGCCGCATCCGGCACCTCGGCCTGGAAGTGGTCCTCAACAAGTCGGAGGCCGTGATCATTCACGGTCCTCGGCGGGCGCCGCCGCCGGGATCACACATCGTGGTCGGGGGGGCCAGAATAGCTGTCGAGTCCACCATGAAGTACCTTGGATTGGTGCTCGACAGCCGATGGGATTTTGGCCCTCATTTCCAGCGGCTGGCGCCCAAGTTGTTGGGCGCGGCCGGGGCGCTTTCAACGCTGCTTCCCAATCTGGGGGGCCCGAGCGCCGTCTGCAGGCGGCTCTACGTGGGGATCGTGCGATCGATGGCCCTTTATGGGGCCCCGATCTGGGCGGCAGACCTGACGGCCGGAAGCATCGCCGTGCTGCGAAAGCCGCAACGAGCGATGGCCGTCAGAGTCATCAGGGGGTATCGCACGGTCTCCTACGAGGCGGCTTGTGCACTGGCCGGATCCCCGCCCTGGGACCTGGAGGCGAAGGTACTCGCGTCAATGTTCCGGTGGCGCGAGGAAGCGCGGGCGCGGGGCGAGCGACCGATGCAGCGACACATGGAGCTGCGTCGGTCTCAGCTTCGCGAGGTCCTGGTGGCGGAATGGCGGGACAGGCTTTCACGCCCTACCGCCGGCCTCGCCATCATCGAGGCGGTCCGGCCAGTGCTCGAGCGCTGGCTCGGGAGGAGGCACGGCTCCCTGTCGTTTCGGGTGACGCAGGTGCTCTCGGGGCATGGTTGCTTCGGGAAGTACCTGTGTCGCATAAACAGGGAGCCGGACGCCCGGTGTCACCACTGCGTCGACTGCCGGGAGGACACGGCGCGGCATACGCTGGCAGAGTGTGCCGCTTGGGAGGAGCCGCGCCGTGCCCTCGTCTCAGAAGTAGGCAGTGACCTGTCGCTGTCGGCCGTGGTCGAGTCGATGGTCGACAGCGCAGAGTCCTGGGACGCGGTGGTTTCCTTCTGCGAAAGTGTCATGTCGCAGAAGGAGGCTGCGGAAAGGGAAAGGGAGATCTCAACCTCCCACCCTGCTCGCAGCAGGCGCACCGGGCGTCGGCGAAGGGCGGACAACGCCCTCTTCCGGCCCCCCTAAATGGGTCCAGGGGCGGCAGACTCGGGGACGTCTGTCGCCCCCCACATACACCAGGACCCGAGGTGGCGGCGCGTAGTGTTCCACGCGCGCCCCTCTAAGACGTCCGGGGGGGAGTCCAACACCTCACTCCCCCCCCTGACCCGAGAAGTGGCCCGCTGCAGCGGGCCGGCACCAGCCGGGGGTTGCGGAAGTATCTCCAGTTCCCGCGACCCCCGACGTAGGTGTGAGATGGAACACCGGGGTGGTTTTTAGTCAGTAAGAGTCTGACAGACCCCTCCGCCCGCCCCAGGGCGGAGGACATCCATGAGGATTTTCCACCCCGTACCAAAAAAAAAAAAAAAAAAAAAAAAAGGTTAGGTTGGGGTGCGTGCAGAAAACCTCCTCGTGTGCCTGATTGCTGCTGGTTCCTTTCGAATACGTTCGGGGGAAAGAGCAGTGATCGGGCCGGTGCACCCTGGGTACAGTCAATATTCTCGAGAATATTGGCTGTGGCGAATTTCTGCGTGGGGGGGGGGAGCTTCAGGCTCGTGGAGGTGGGGCCCAGTCTGGGCCGAAAAGGGGCGTTTTTTCACGTGTACCTCTGATTTAAGCAGAGGACACAGTGGTGAAGCATGGGCGGCGCTCGTAGTGCACTTACCCTGCCTACGGGCTGGCAGCGGGAGAACCTTTCTCCCGACTGCACCCGTCGAAATCGTAATCCGTGAAGAGCTCACATTTTGTGACTCGGAACGGGACGAGGGTCTTGGCTTAACCGCCTGGGCCGCGAGGAAGAGAACCTCTATAATAAATTCCTCTAATACCAAGTTTTGGTGCGTGGCGAGGGTATGGATGGCTGAGGAGTAGTGTCACTTGCAACTTTGTAGTTGTAGGTGGCGCATCAGTCGTTAGCGCACCCCCAGCCAGGGGCCAGTGGGACCTCGGGGTTGGGAAACAAATGACACCACTTACCTGGGGACAGGGGGTCAACTGGGTGGACTTTGTATATCCCCCATACTCGTGGGATTAAGTATGGAAAATTCAAACAATAAAACAAAAGAGGAAGAGGTGGATGTGGCATCAGAGTCTGATGTCGCATCGGTGACGAGCGTGCGAAGCGCGGAGAATAAAAAAGGGGAAACGCGAGAAAAGGAGCTTCAGGTTAGCCTGGAGCGCCTGCGCGATGGGGAGGTAGCCTCTGCCAAGAGGGCGGCGGCGGCGAGCGCTTTTAGAAAGCGCCCGCGGAGTGTGGGATCGAGGTCGATAGGTCTCTCCTCCAGCGAGGAGAATCTGTCGGCCCCGAAGGTGCCAGCGGCACGGAGAGGAAGAGGTCGCGCTGTGGCGAGTGGTGCCCCCGCTCGACCGCCGGAGCGTGACGTGCGGGGCCGGTTCGTGCCGGTGTCCCGGCCCGATACGCCGGTTCCGGTGGACCGCAATGACAGCATGGGGAGTGACTCCGAGCCCACAATAGTGGACAGTAGCGAGGGATCCTTGGGTCTGGGGTCAAATCGGGCGGAGGCCAATGCCGCAAAGCGGGCACAGAGGAAGGCTGTTGCGGCAGATGAAGTTACGGAGTTGGCCCGACAGGCTCGAGAGCGGCGCGCAGCTCGGCTGGCGGCCGGGGAAAGCGTATCGGCGGTGGCGCTCAGTCGCCAAGTTTTGGACGGCGTGGGTCTAGTCCTGAAGGTTGCCACCAAGTCGGGTAACCTGAAGGGCACGTTCACGCGCGCCCTTAAGGAGGCGGCTGACGATATCAGGGAGGCAGTTGAGGTCCTCGTCAATCGCACGAGCACAGATGAGACGGCGAAGCTGTGGGAGGAGAACCGCCGTCTCCGCTCCGAGTTAGAGGACCTCAAACGGCAATTTGCCGCCCAGAGGGCAGTTCCCGCGGCCGCCGGCGCTTCTACCGTCGCGGCCTCAGCGTTGGCTTCATCACCGGCCCCATCGACGACCCATGCATTAGCGGATGCGGAGGTGGAAAAAATTGCCCGCATATGCATGATGCAGTGTGGAAAGATGGTAGGGGCCCGGCTGGAGGCCATAGAGGCCAGGCTGCTCCCTCCCGAAACCCTTCGTCCACCGCTCAATGCGGACAAGCGGAGGAAGGAGGCGCCCGCTAAGCCGAGCTCGGTGCAAGCTAAACCGGGCCCGGTGCCCGCGACTGCGGCCGCGGCGGTGGCTGGGCCGAAACAACCAGGGAAGGGAGCTAAAAAAGCCGCCGAAGGAACCCGCAAGCCCGCAGCGGGTACGTCCGCAACCGCTTCTCAGACGACGGCGGCCGCGGCGACCACGTCCGAGCCCACCGAGAAGACGGAGGAGGGCTGGACAGAGGCCAAAAAAAAGCGCCGCCGTCGAAAAAAGAAGAAGGCGACACCGCCGGCACCGGCACCGCCAGCACCGGCATCGAAGAAGGCCCAACGACCGCGTAAGGTCAGAGCCACACGCTCCGCGGCTGTAGTGATTACGCTGCAGCCCGGAGCCGTCGAAAGGGGCCTTTCTTACAAGGCGGTCCTAATGGAGGCGAAGGACAAAGTCGCGTTCCCGGACCTTGGCACACCGTCCGGCTTCAAAATGAGGCCGGCGATCACGGGGGCGCGACTGCTGGAGGTGTCAGGTGCTGCAAGCGGTGAAAAGGCGGACATTCTGGCCGCCAAGTTGAAGGAAGTCCTCAACCCGGAGGACGTCCGGGTGTCCAGGCCCATGAAGACCGCAGACCTGCGCGTCGACGGTCTGGACGACTCGGTGACTCCGGTTGAGGTCGTGGCGGCCGTCGCCAGTGCCGGCGGATGTCCGCCTGCGGACGTAAGGACGGGCGAGATTCGCGTCGATGCTTCCGGGCTCGGCGCAATCTGGGTGCAGTGTCCGGTGGCGGCGGCAAACAAAGTCGCCAACGGTGGACGACTGCTAGTGGGGTGGGTTGCAGCGAGGGTCAAACTGCTGCAGCCCAGGGCTATGCGGTGCTTCCGCTGCCTTGACATTGGGCATGTCAAGGCTCGGTGCACCGGCCAAGTCGACCGCAGCGATCAGTGTTATCGTTGCGGTCGGCCCGGCCACAAGGCGGCCCAGTGCTCCGCGGCGCCAAACTGCAGCCTCTGTACAGCTGCAGGGAGGCCCGCTGGGCACACAGCGGGCGGAAAGGCCTGTGCGCCCCCCAGGAAGAGAGGGGGTGCCAAGGCTGCTGGGGGCCCTTTACCCCCCCCGCAGGCTGGCGCCTCATCGACCGACTCCCGGTCTGGTGTCACGGAGGGAATGGACTGCGCATAAATGGCGCTGTACCATTTCCTCCAGGGCAACATCAACCACTCTGCCAGAGCTCAGGACCTCTTCCTCCAGAGCATGGCAGAGTGGTCGATTGACGTGGCTGTAGTCGCCGAGCCGTACTTCGTCCCCCCCAGGGATAACTGGGTGGGAGACTTGGACGGCTTGGTGGCCATCATTGGCGGGGCTCTAGTCAACCCGTCCCGAGGTCACGGCTGGGTAGCCGCCCTCGCGGACGGCATTGGCATAGTTGGTGCGTATTTTTCGCCCAACAAGAGCCTCGCCGACTTCGAGAGGTTCCTTGTTGAGTTAGGTGCCGTCGTAGGCCGTCTTCACCCTCACCCGGTGCTGTTGCTGGGGGATCTTAACGCCAAGTCTGCGGCGTGGGGATCCCCGGTGACCGATGCTCGGGGTGAGGTGCTGGAGGAGTGGGCGGTCACGACTGGCTTGACCGTTCTGAATCGGGGCTCGGTCCACACGTGCGTTCGGCAGCGGGGCGGATCAATAGTGGACGTCTCGTTCGCTAGCCCTGCTGTCGCCAGCCGTGTCCGCGACTGGCGTGTCGCCGTGGAGGTGGAGACGTTGTCGGATCATCGTTACATCCGTTTCGACGTCTCCGCCCAGACCGCGGGCGGCCGCAGTCCATCGGCCCCACGAACGAACGGTCCGCGCTGGGCTCGTAAGCGCATGAACAGGGAACTTCTCGAGGAGGCCGCCATTGTCCAGGCCTGGTTCCGGGAGTCGGAGACGAACGGACCCGTCGACGTCGAACTGGAAGCGCTGTGGTTCCGCGGGGCGATGACGCAAATTTGCGACGCGTCCATGCCCCGGGTCCACACACAGTCAGCAGGGCGCCAGGTGTACTGGTGGTCGGCCGAGATCGCTCGTATGCGCATTGAGTGCGTAGCGGTCAGACGCCGGTACACCCGATACCGGAGGAGACGTCGTCGGGTCCCGGACGAAGAAGCCGCGCTGTATGAGGTGTACCGCGCGGCTAAGAGGACTCTGTGTCTGGCCATCGGCGATGCGAAGACGCAAGCCAGGGAGGAGATGTTGGAGACCCTAAACCGGGATCCGTGGGGGCGCCCATATCAAGCGGTTCGAGGGAAACTTCGGTCTGCGGCGCCCCCGCTCACGGGGAGTCTCCAACCAGAGCTGCTGGAGGAGGTTGTCTCAGCCCTCTTCCCGGCACGAGCGGAGCATACTCCACCGCCGATGGCTTTGCCCACAGACGCAGAGTCCACAGAGGAGAACGCCATCAGCGTCTCAGAGGTGACACAGGCAGAGATGGGGGCGGCCGTGCTGCGGCTCCGGGCCAAGAACGTGGCTCCGGGGCCCGACGGCATTCACGGCTTAGCGTTGGCCCTCGCTCTGAAGGAGCTAGAGCCCCAACTTAGAGGACTGTTTACAGCGTGCCTTGAGCGGGGCCAGTTTCCCACATTGTGGAAATCTGGTCGTCTGGTCCTGCTCAAGAAGGCGGGGCGCCCTGCGGACTCTCCGTCCGCGTACCGGCCCATAGTGCTGCTGGACGAGGTGGGAAAGCTGTTTGAGCGGATAATCGCAGCCCGCCTCGTCAGCCACTTGTGCGAAGAGGGGCCGGACCTGGACGAGAGCCAGTATGGCTTTCGGCATGGGCGCTCTACCATACACGCTGTATCGCGGGTTAGAGTCCTGGCGGAGGAAGCGGTGTCCCGGGGCGGGGTGATGTTGGCGGTGTCCTTGGACATTTCCAACGCCCTGCCCTGGAGTTGTGTACGGGAGGCACTCCGGTATCATCGTGTGCCTTCCTACCTCCGCCGCATAGTTGGGGCTTATCTGTCCGAGAGGTGTGTCACCTACGTGGGACGTGATGGCGAGCACCAGCGCCGCATGTCGTGCGGTGTTCCGCAGGGTTCCGTCTTAGGACCGCCCCTGTGGAACATCGGGTACGACTGGGTGCTGAGGGGCGAGCTCCAGCCGGGCGTGGACCTGACGGATCCCCGCCCTGGGACCTGGAGGCGAAGGTGCTCGCGTCACTGTACCGGTGGCGCGAGGAAGCGCGGGCGCGGGGCGAGCGACCGATGCAGCGACACATGGAGCTGCGTCGGTCTCAGCTTCGCGAGGTCCTGGTGGCGGAATGGCGGGACAGGCTTTCGCGCCCTACCGCCGGCCTCGCCATCATCGAGGCGGTCCGGCCAGTGCTCGAGCGCTGGCTCGGGAGGAGGCACGGCTCCCTGTCGTTTCGGGTGACGCAGGTGCTCTCGGGGCATGGTTGCTTCGGGAAGTACCTGTGTCGCATAAACAGGGAGCCGGACGCCCGGTGTCACCACTGCGTCGACTGCCGGGAGGACACGGCGCGGCATACGCTGGCGGAATGTGCCGCTTGGGAGGGGCCGCGCCGTGCCCTCGTCTCAGAAGTAGGCAGTGACCTGTCGCTGTCGGCCGTGGTCGAGTCGATGGTCGACAGCGCAGAGTCCTGGGACGCGGTGGTTTCCTTCTGCGAAAGTGTCATGTCGCAGAAGGAGGCTGCGGAAAGGGAAAGGGAGATCTCAACCTCCCACCCTGCTCGCAGCAGGCGCACCGGGCGTCGGCGAAGGGCGGACAACGCCCTCTTCCGGCCCCCCTAAATGGGTCCAGGGGCGGCAGACTCGGGGACGTCTGTCGCCCTCCACATACACCAGGACCCGAGGTGGCGGCGCGTAGTGTTCCACGCGCGCCCCTCTAAGACGTCCGGGGGGGAGTCTAACACCTCACTCCCCCCCCTGACCCGAGAAGTGGCCCGCTGCAGCGGGCCGGCACCACCCGGGGGTTGCGGAAGTATCTCCAGTTCCCGCGACCCCCGACGTAGGTGTGAGATGGAACACCGGGGTGGTTTTTAGTCAGTAAGAGTCTGACAGACCCCTCCGCCCGCCCCAGGGCGGAGGACATCCATGAGGATTTTCCACCCCGTACCAAAAAAAAAAAAAAAAGGTTTTTTTTTTTTTTTTTTTTTTTTTTTTTGCCAGCAGTGGGAAATCCTCATGGACGCCCAGACCGCCTCACTAATGAAGCGGTCTGGGCAGTGCCGGACTCTTACCGGCTAAAACCACACTCCTGCCACGCGTATATCCCCTGATTAATGATCAGAGACCTTATCATACAATGTTTCAATTTCAACTACGTTATTTTAATTTTTAAAATTTCAATGGTATGTAAACTTAGATTAATGTTCTGATATTTAAGAGACTACTGATTTTATGAAAAATTGGAAGAACTGAAGGCTTTTGTTATTATTGCTACAATTACTATTTTAGTTGCATATTTAACTTTTTTGTGTTTTAATTCTAAGATATTTATGATACTCAGTTTATAAAACTATTTTATAACGGTATCATAGATATTACTTAATCTGTTTATGACAATTTAATAGCATATTTTCTATTCTTGTACTAAAATATTTTTCATCAATGAGCTCGTTTGACCACAACGGAAAGGTGAGTAGGTATTTTTTTATTTTAAATTGAGTTTTTCCACATATTTTGGCTATTTCGTCTATGTACACGTTAATGTTATTTTCTAATTTTATTTTAGTTTTTATTGTGTTTATATCTCTTGAAAGTGAATTTATTTTATTATCTGTATTTAATTGTCCCCTTTTCTCATGAAACTGGGTCCAATTAGCGATTTTGGTTTTAGACTGTTTAGTTATACCTATAAAAATTGTGACTTTAGGTTTTCGATCAATTTTGAATAAAATGACGTTGAGGTCCGAGCTCATGAGATCCTCATCAGCTTTCCAGTGCTGATTAGTGTTTCCAGTATCTCGTGGGTCCACATTAGCAGTATGCTACCGACATACGTGCTAATGTGTCCCATTTGACACGGATGGGACATTCACTATCAAAGGCGTTGTGATCAGTTTTCTCGAGTTTCGCCTGTTTGCAGTTGTGACAGGTCGGCACATCAGCTGCCAGGCGTGAAGGGCATTCGGCCTGCATGTGGGGGTCCCCGCAGTGTATGCATAGGTCGGCGGGTTCCGTGCACAGTTTTCGGGTGTGGCCGTAGCGCAAGCAACGAGTGCATTGCACCAGTGGGGATTGGTCCAGCACACGAACTCGCTGGAGGTCAATGTGCACTCGACCCGCCGCCGTCAGTCTCTGCCATATTTCCGGGGACACTTGCATGATGATGTGGCACGTATGTGGGTTCTTTGTCCTGCGACGGTACTTGATTCCTAGCCGAAGGTCTTTGTCAGCCAGGTTCCCCAGGAGGTGGGTGTTATGGCGTTGCATGGCTTGGATCACTTCCACATCCGTGTGGCAGGAAAGGACATCTTTTATGATAATGAGAGGGTCTTTATTTTTTACCTCCTCTACTAGTAGTTTCCCAGACCCTTTGATTTTCTCCCTCACCACTGCCAACTCCTCTTTAGTTTTAAACCCGATTATTACTTTTTGGTCTCTTGCTTTTCGGAGTCGCTCGATCCTAGTGCCCTGATTTTTCGCGTCGACCACTGTCCTCAATTTTTCGAAGACCTGCTCGCCGGAATCGCGGTCGTCGGTAGAAGACACGACCACCGAGTGGAGCGGCTCCTGTACTCGCTTTTTTGGGCCAGCCGCCATCTCCGCGTATGATGGGCCTTGGCCTGCCACATAGTGGCTAGTTTGCACCAAATGATCCGACAGGGCCCTCGTGTGCTGCTGGCATTCCTCGAGCGCCTGTTTGTGCTCTTTAAGGTCTGTCAGCAGCTGGCTTACGAGCTCTGTCGGTATGCAAGCAGTGGTCTGCACCTGCGTTTGGTTTCGTCTGTCCTGAGGAACATCTGCCGTCCTTGATACGTTTGATGGTGGGTCAGGGTGGTCTTGTCTACTACTTCTGGCCTTTTCCAATTCTTTCACTATTTCGTAGAGCCTATTTATAGCGTCGAGTACAGCCGTTTTGATCTCTGTTTTAAGGTTGCGAGAGTTGCCTAAGTGAAGCTTTGCTTTATTTAGGCAAGCTCTCGCCTCCGCTGTGCGATTTGGGTACCGTGCCTCAGGTTTTGGTGAGGGTCCTGCTGTGTCCTCTGATGTTTGAGTCGTTTTTTGTGAGTTCGGTTTTTCTGTCGTAGGTGGTGCGGCATTGGCCTTTGGCTTGGTCGGAGACTTGGCCGCAGGCTTGACCTGAGTCTCCACCTTCCCGGCTTCCCACTCCCCGATACTGCGTCTGACGCTAGGGAGGGAGGATCCTGTTTTGTCTGTAGGTCTCGGCGAGCTTTTAGAGTCTTGCGAACTGGCGTCTTTTTTGGCTGGCGTACGGTAGCCAAACATTTCAGGGGATAAGTGTCCTTATAGGTAAAATAAAGAAAAAAATATAGCAGTCCCTGTATAGGGGGGATTGATACGTCAAGTATTTGACCGGTAGTCAGTCAGTAAGTCAATTTAGGGTCAGCAGAAGAGTCCCTATACGCGTGAAAAACGAATTATATGCGTTTAGTACAATTAAGAAGTCGAGAAATAACTAATAACAGATTTAAAGACTTTTAAAATTTTTGGATAAGCGAAAATGTTTACCTGATCAGCCACTATAGGGTGGGTGGGCGGGCAATTTTTTAAAATTTTACAGCTGCGATCCGCACGTGCGAGGTGTCAAAAGACGCGTCTCGGCGCGAGCTGTCGAACGGTGAAATAAACTAAAATGGACGCTGAACAAAAATTTTGAATTATCGCCTAAAAACTGTATTTTTGCCACTGAAAATTGGGCAAAGTGCAAATTTTCACTACGCTGCGGCAGTCTGGTTCGCGGAACGCGGTGCAGAGTGCGGGTATGGCAGGTAGGTAACTATTGATATACTAAGGTAAGCTGTTTTTGGAGTAAAAACACGGGTAAGTCGAGTTTTTCAAATAAAAATTTAAATAAAACAAGGTTTGTATGGAATAACAAATTTCCACGCGTTTAGGTCAGTCAAAGTAGGTCTAAACGTTAGACGGAGCCTAGTCTAGCTTAAAAAAGCTGAAAACCGCTTCAAAATGCGTCACCGGGATGCAAAGTAATTACGATTTGATGTTTTGTCGTCACCCCTAAGGTGTATTTCTCGTGGAATTTTCTAAGTGTCGGATATGAAAATTTAATATTTTTTGAAGTTTCACAGATGCGATCCGCACGTGCGAGGTGTCAAAAGACGCGTCTCGGCGCGAGCTGTCGAACGGTGAAATAAACTAAAATGGACGCTGAACAAAAATTTTGAATTATCGCCTAAAAACTGTATTTTTGCCACTGAAAATTGGGCAAAGTGCAAATTTTCACTACGCTGCGGCAGTCTACTAGTACACTTGGGTTAGGTTAGGTTAGGTTAGGTTAGGTTTGTTTTTTTTTTTTTTTTTTTTTTTTTTTTTTTTTTTTTTTTTTTTTTTTTTTTTTGTACCTCTACCTCCGACAACATCGGAGTCTATTTTAAGCTATTTCATTCATTCCAGTTCTCTCTTTTATTCTTCTCGTACTTTCATTCAGCATACTTTATCTTTCTTGCTTTCATCATCTTTCTGTCTTTAAGGGTAGGACGCCCTTCTATTTATCTACTCTAATTTCTATTTCTTAATTGTTTTTGATATATTTATTTTTGGGGAAATAAACACAGCAACACCGGTTTTCTTATTAATTTGGTACAGTACTTCTTATTCTAATTTACATTTATTTCTTAATTCTATTACATTCCTGGTTAACAAAATTTAAACAGCCAGCTTAAAACTAATTCTTATTCTTATTTACAATGCTATTTTGTTATATGCTATCTTGACACTAATTTAAATGACACAATTTTTCTTATATTTCTAGCTTGTATATAATATGGGTATTCCTTAATATTACTACAAAATGGTTTCCTTAATTACTTCTTAATTACAGCCCTCTTAAAACCTATTCTTATTCTAGTAACATGGCAACTTAATGATATAATGCTTGGTTTATTATGCCTATTTCCTAACAGGTTAGGTTTTTTTTTTTTTTTTTTTTTTTTTTTTTTTTTTTTTTTTTTTTTTTTTTTTAAATTGTACTGCCTACCTCCGGCTAGGTGGCCAGAGCCTTTCTATACTATGCTACACTTTCATTCCAGTTCTCGCTTTTGTGCCTCTCGTACTTTTATTCTTCATACAATTTCTTTCTTTCATTCGTCTCATGCAAATGCGGGTGGGGTTTCCCGCCTACAGGACTATTTCTATCTATATTTCTTTATTTGGGGTTATAGTTCATTAAGTGGGTACAATCATGGTTTTATTTGCAACTAACATTATTTTAGTCTTGTACCTTTCTTAATTTTGTACAAATATATTTGCATACTTAGGCACCATTTTACATTGCTTGTTTTCGTTGTTTCTGTTTTATTTACATTTTTCGCTTATTATCTACAGTCTTATCTTCTACCATCTTGACTTATACGGTCTTATCTTATACAATATTATCATCTACAATCTTGTTTTATACAATCTTATCTTATACTATATTTCTTATACAATATTGTCTTTTACATTTTATTTCAACTTTTATTGCGCACGTTTTATTTACTATTTACAGTTTTATATGTTTTTCCAAAATATGCGATATCATATTTGGTAACATAACGTTCCTAGTTCCTATTTATTTCTATTATTTACTTTACTGACTATTTGCTTGCCATACTCTATAAATTTACGCAACTTTTTTCCTGTCATTATTGTGCTTAGGGTTTCGATTGTCATTTTCTGACCCAGCTTTGTTTCAATTTCAAGGCGTTCTAAACTATGTACAGGGCATTCCAACAAAATGTGGGGCACCGATTCGACCTTTCCCGGCTCGCAGATGCACGATGGGTTATCCTTGCACTTGAAACGATGCAAGTACTCGGAGAACCCACCATGCCCTGTCATCATTTGGGTTAGCAACTTATCCGGTTCTATTTTCCGTACGACTCTATATGCCTCCACCGCGTCAGGGAAGAAGATTTTTGTTATGCCTGCTGTTTCACCGCTTTTGTACCGTGTGTTCCATTCGCCAAGCGAGCGCATCCGTATGTTGCGCCTGGCGAATGACACCGGACACTTGTCGTAGTCGGGTTTCCGTTTAGAGGTTAACGCGGCCTCCTTAGCAAGGCAATCAGCACGTTCATTCCCCTCCAGTCCTGCATGCGCTTTGATCCAGAACAAGCTGACACGTTTGCCCTGGAGCAGAGCTTTCCGCAAATTCTCGCGCGCTTCAACGGCCAGGGGATGGAGAGCCTGTACGTTTGTTACGGTTTGAAGTGCTGCCGTTGAGTCCGAGTATATCCCAGAGTTCATCGCCTTTTGGTGAACGGCTTCCCTCGTCGCTTTACATAAGGCCAGGAGTTCTGCCTGGTATACGGTGCAGTAAGATGGCAAAGCAAGTTTCAGGGTTTTGGTTTCGGTTTCGCCATTCCACATGGATAACGCTGCCCCAACCTTGCCCTGAATCTTGCTGCCATCGGTGTAGATACACAGTTCGAAGTTGTTGTTTTGGTCCAGTTGTTCTTGGTCTACCAGGGCTTTGAATCCCAGGGTCATATATTCTGCTGGATGTGGGGATTCCAACGCCGATGACATTTGCTCCACTTCTCGGTCCCCTAGTCCCGGCTGGGACACTCCCCTCTTAGCCTCATATAATGCGGCTGCTTCGCGTACGCGAAGGTCGAGCGGGAGTATTCCAGCCAGAACCAATGCCGAGTTTAGGGAGACGGTGCGATATGCTCTGCATAATTTTTGCGCGAAACCACGTTGGACCACGTTTAGTTGCTTCTGTATGCCTAGTTTGTTAACAGCCGGTGCCCATACGCTGGCGGCATACAGAATAACCGGTTCGACTGCAGCAGTGTAGATGGACCGTATGACTTCCGGGTGAAGGCCCCAACTTATTTTCGCCGCGCGTGATAATTGCTTATAGATCCCTATCGCTTTGTTACACACCGCCTTGACATGAGAGTTGAAGGTAAGCTTTTGGTCGATTATGACTCCCAGTAGCTTGATTTCGCTGGAAGCGCAAATGTCGACCCCGCCCATGCTCAGCCGTGGGGTGTCGTATTTTAGTTTACGCGTTATTACCATTGCATTTGTTTTATTTGGTGCGAACTTTAATTTATTTGCCACACCCCACGCCCGAACATACTCGAGGGCGGCATTTGCGCGCCCTTCTACCTCTTGTGCGGTCTGACCATCGAAGATCATGACCACATCATCGGCAAAAGCTTGGGCATAATCTCCTCGCTGTTCGAGCCCCTTCAACAGTGGGTCCAGTACAATGTTCCAAAGAATTGGGCCACCGATGGAGCCCTGCACACAGCCCTTCTCCGTTTCTCTGACGTACTCCTCTCCCCCGTATCTCACCCTGACCTTCCTGTTTCTTAGGTAGCTATCCATCAGTCTCCTCAGATTCCACGGACACCCCTCTTCTGCCAGGCGAACTCGGATTGCAGGCCACCACGCGCTGTCGAAGGCTCCCTCTATATCCAATGACACCATGGTTATTATTCTCTTTTGGTCGAGTTTGGTTTTTATGTGCTGCATTAGGGTATAGAGGGAGTCTTCGGTGCTCCTCTGTGGCATAAATCCGTATTGATTTCTGCTCAACCTTGGTATCACGTGGAACCTGAGCCTGTGGACAATCATTTTCTCCAAGATTTTTCCCAACACCGGTAATAGGCCAATAGGTCTGTAGGATTTTGGTGAAGTGTAGGTGTCTTTCCCGGGTTTTCTCAGCACGACTACTGTAGCTTCCTTCCATGCGTTGGGAAAATGGTGGTGTTGAAGACACTTATTGAGTAGGTCGAGGAATACGTCAGCATTTTGGTTTATCATGTGGGTGCAGATATCGGCCGTAAATCCATCGGCTCCCGGCGCTTTCTTAGGGTTGAAAGAGTTGGCCGCTAGCATAAGTTCTGTGGGGGTGAAAGGGGGGTCGAGGGTTTGGTCCTCAGTTTCCTCGTTTAATCTTCTGGCGCGGTTTCTTAGTGCCCGGTGTTCTTCATTATCCTCTTCATTAATGTCTCTCGGGTAAAAAGTTTTAGCGAGGAGTTCTGCTGATTCCCTTGCATCCAGGGTTTTCCCATCCTTTATAAGGGGGAGGTCTTCTTCTCTCTTTTTTGTTCTTCCTATCACTCTATAAATTCCCTCCCATACCCCTTCCTTGTCCTGTTTCCCACAGAAGTCTTTCCAACTCTTAATCTGGGCGTTGGTTACATTAGCCTCGTAGTTTTCTTTTTCCGCTACGTAATCCGCAATGACCTTGGCTCTCCGAACCGGAGCCGCACACTTAATTCTGTTTTTCTTTGTAGCAACTTTCCTTTTTTGGGTCTCAAGCTCCTCGGACCACCATGGCACAGTGAGTTTTTCTCTATTGCTTTTCTTTGGTATGGTCTCATTACAAGTATTTGTTATAACTTCCGTTAGTTTATTTACTAATTTCTCTAATTGTTCTACTGACTCTACTTTTTCTATTTCTGCTTTTGTAATTTTATTTTCTGATAGTAATTGTTTGATTTTCTTATGAAAATCGTCCCAATTAGCTTTCCTGGTGTTATATTTTCTAGTGGTTCTTTCTATTTTATTTACTTTACATTTTTGTATGTGTAATTCGAAAACTATGCCATTGTGGTCCGAGCCAGTAAGATCTTCCACGACCCTCCAGTTGTCTACTCTGTCTAATAGGTCCAGGGACACGGCTGTCACATCAACGCAGCTACTGTACCTTTGGCTGCCCCTTATGGTATCGAAGGTCGGTGTTTGCCCCGTATTCAGTACATGCAACGCCATCTCTTCGAGCGCGCCGGCCGTTTCCTGGCCCCGGGTGTCGTCCTTATCACTTCCCCACCATATACTTTTTGCATTTGCGTCTCCACCGATGACCAGGCAGTTGTGTCCCACCTTTTCCCCAATAAACGCAAGATGCCGTAGGTACGGTTCTATGGGCCGGTCGGGTTCGAAATAGTAGGAGACGAGGGTGATTTCTCTAGCGCCTGTCATTGCTCCTATCACACAGAAGTTGTTGGTGGTCAGCTCAGGGTACTGCCTTATGTAGATGTCTTGTTTAAAGACGGCGATTGCTGCTTTTACCGTACCTTCTCCTGGGCTCGCACACTGAAAGATCCGTGCTCCCTTATATGCCCTCATCTCCCTGGCATTCCCCACGTACGGCTCCTGTAGGAGCGCTATTGTGACACCGCGTTTTTCTGCCTCTATCATCAGCTCTATGGTCGCCAGCTTCTTCCTCTGCAGATTGGCCTGGACAACAAGGAGAGGAGCCTGAACACCGTTTGCCACCTTAGCAATATGCCACCTTGGCTCTAGCCAAGGCGTCCCACTTTCGCCGTATGGGGCACTCGGTGCTGAAGGCTCCGTGATTTACGGTGTCCAGTTTTGCGGTTACGCAGTTGCAGCAGGAAGGAGCCGCTCCTGCGAGCCAATCCGAGCACTTATCCTTCATGTGTGGCCCTCCGCAGTGGCTACATTTTGGTTCGGTTTCTCTGCAGTAGCGCCTGCCATGTCCATACCCCAAACACATCGAGCACTGCACGAGCGGAGACTGATCTTCCACACGCACTTTCTGTAGGTCGATGTGAACCGACTGTTGGCCCATCATTCTGTTGTAGATCTGCGGCGAGACTTTGACCACCACGTGACTTGTGAGGGGATTTCTGGCCTTGCGTCTGAACTTTATTTCCATACGATCCTCCTCCTTTTTGAGGCCATGGAAGACCGATCCGTTCTGGTTTCTCAGAGCTGTAGTGATGTCCATATCGCTATTGCACGCCAAGACATCTCTGAGCACCAGCATGGGGTCACGGTTCTCCACCTCCTCAACTAGCAGGTGATCTCCCGCTTCCTTAAGGCGTTCCTTTACACGCTCCCTTTCTTCTCTTGTCTTACAGCCCATGATCACTTTTTGGTTTTTCGCTTTTCTGACTTTTTCTACTGTTATCCAACCGTCTTTTGCGTTTACTGCTTTCCTAATTCTGTCCATTACCTCCTCTCCAGTCTCCGTGTTGTCCTTTGCGGCGACGACAATGGAGTGCAGCGCCGTCCGTTCAGGCATCAACCTTTTTGGCGGCGCTGCCACTACGCTCGCATAGGATCTGTCTTTCTCCATGGTAACCTCTTGTAAGTTCGATACTGTCTCTCTTAATTTCTCTATCTCTTTCGTTGCCTTTTCTATTTGGTTCCCTTGCACTTTCAACATTTCTGTAATCTCCTCC
Source organism: Charanyca ferruginea (assembly GCA_947361185.1). Classification (NCBI taxonomy): domain Eukaryota; kingdom Metazoa; phylum Arthropoda; class Insecta; order Lepidoptera; family Noctuidae; genus Charanyca; species Charanyca ferruginea. The sequence goes on from OX376085.1 coordinate 14,752,139, forward strand.
TTCGCGATTTTTTGCTCAACCGCTATACTTTGCACTTGGCTCCAGTCCACCTTTGTTCCCTCGCCTTTGCTTGGGTTTTCAACCTGCCCTTGAGGGGCAGCCGTCACGGCGGCCGCAGTTGCTGTGGCCCCTGCGGCGGCTTCCTCCTTCAAGAGCCGATAGAGGTGATCCAGTGCCAGGGTTATCCCGGCCTTTAGGTCCGTCTTCAAATTTCGGGACTCACTTAGTTGGCATTTTGCTTTTTGAAGCCACACCCTGCCTGTTTGCACTCTGTCAATGGGTTTCCCTTGCTCCTGGTTTAGCCCCGAAGCACCTGCTGTTTCTACAGAAGCTCTTCGCGTCGCCCCCTTACTTTCGTGGGTGGGCACTGCTTTCTGTTCTGCCTTCCGCATTATGGTCGATGTTGTGGCTGCTTTCTGAGGGGAGCGTGTTGGAGGAGGTGTCCTTTGTTGTGCGGTTGTAGCTTGGGATTCGGTTTTCCCGGCCTCCCACTCTCCTATGCTGCGTCTCACGTTTTGTTTAGAGGGCTCCGTGCCCTCTGCAGTCTTTGGCGATAGCGTTGGGTCTTGGGAGCTCGTTTGTGCGTCTTTTTTGGCAGGTGTGCGATATCCAAACATTTTTGCGGCGGTAGGCAGGTAGAGTCGTAAATGATAAAGAAGTTATGCAATGTAAAGATTGCCGACAATACTACGACAAACAACTAATTATAAAATAGGGATAAATTTATAGAGTCTGGCTCTGTATCTATTTTAGGTATTTGATAGGGTATGTATAGTACCCTGGTCAAAGTAAATTTGTAAAATAAAGTAGAATATAAAAACGGCACAATAAAAATAAGCACTTAACAACTAAACAACAACTGTGTTTTAGACTTAACAGCGTCTTAAACACTAAGAAGTGGTCCAATCTTGTCTTTACCAGACCCAGTAGGGTTCCTGGTGTCAAAAATCAAAAGTCTCTACTTTTACATTTTTCGACTCTACGTAGAGTCAGTTTAATACTTCAGTCAGATAGAGCTCGCCGAGCCCGTTTCAACGATCCCAAACTCGGGGTACCTAGCCCCAGGGGTTCCGGAGCAATCGAGGTGCAAAAATACTGGTTTCGGACCAAGATGGCCGCCCAAATATGGTTACAACGCGATTACTCCGCAGCCACTGAACCGAATTTCACCGTGTTTGGGTTTGCCTACACGTGCTCGACGCGATCCAGCCGGCTAAGGTGGTTTCAGGCCGAAAAATTTTCAGGCGCTGAAAACTCCTGAAAACCACTGGGGCGGGTAGAGAGCGACCCGCCGATGACTCCAGAGAAAACCCAAGGTTTCTACGACCTCTAGTTTGGGAGTTATCCGGTTCCGAAAAATGATCTGACAGTTCAAGAACTGTCAAATTCAAATTTTAAACCGGTATAACTTTCCTTACAGTTGAGGTAGAACACTCGAGTTTGGGTTCTTTCGGCTTGCCTCGCTCCGCTCCGTCGCGCAAAGTGGTTTTCAGACTCCTGGAACTTTTTAGCGCAGATCCGCCTGAAAACAGGTTTGTCCGATAGAGGCGGCCCCCCCAATCACCGCTGTGAAAACCGCAGCTCTCTGCGACCACTTCGGCTCAAAGTTTGCCAAGATGGCCGCCGATCTGTCAAAACCCAACTTAGGATGACCGTAACTCCGCAACCGTTTGTCCCAGAGAGACGCGGTTTTGAATGCTGTGGCTGGCTTGACCCCCTCTATCCGCCAGTAACGGTTTCAGCGCGAAAAAATTTCAGGCTCTGAAAACGCCTGAAAACCTATTCGGCCCCAAAACAAGATCAGGCCACACACTTTTAAAAAAGTCCGAGGTTTCTGTGACCAACGGTGCCCCTGCTATAATAGTTTAAAACTTATAACCAATAAAACCAAAATGGTGGATTTTGGCCAAAATACGCAATTTTAAGTATTTCTGCGCCAACTTTGGGCTTAATTGAGGTGGAATATAGTATTTAGACCCAAATCTGTCATAAAAATATAATATTTGCTATTATTTTCCTATTTATTAAGAAAAAACATAAAAAATACAATAACTTCGAGACCGCTGGTCACAAAAATCTGAAAAATTTACACAATGTATAATAAAACTGGTGTCAATTGAATGGATTAAAAATAAAAATTTTCTGAAAAAGATTTCTGCGAAATTTTTCAATTTTCAAAAAATTTTAGTTTTTTAATTACTGTCTAAAAATTATTAAAGCTAAAAATCCACCAACCAGTCGTCGTCTTCTCTCCGCAAGCGCGCCAAGGATAGCAGTTGCAGAAATTCGATTTTCGTCTTCGTTCCTTCGCAATTTGCAGTTAAAGTTCGACTTTTCAAATTGCCGCCAAAAATCAACCGGCGGCTGAAAAATTCAGCTGTTTGCTGAAAAATGTCTTTGAAGCTCTGTTCTTTTCGGCACCAAAACCTGGCTGCGCTCACCCGTCTAGATTTGATTTTCAGCACCACGTGGTTTTTGGTTTTTCGTCAATTTCTTGAAAACCGAGCGGGTTTCAGGGTCGGTGTTGCTGACAAATGCTGATGGACGTATTTCCCCTCCGATTCCAATCCCGAAAATGGCTGTGGTGTGCCTCCTGCTTCTCTGGTATGCGCTGAGAGATTCTGATTTCGAAAACTAACCTCTAAAAAGACAGTTTTCGTCTTCCAGAGCTGGTAACACTGCAATCCAGTAAGAACTTTCACTTCCAGCACTTAGGTCACACTTTTCCGAACACGCCGATACTAAATTTGTCACAATCGGTCAACTTTTTACCACTTTAATCGATTTTTAAGTACGGAGCAGCGTGGTTTTGCGTCTTATCGCCACGAGAGTCGGGGGGGAACTGGTTAGGTTAGGTTAGGTTAGGTTGGGGATCGTGCGATCGATGGCCCTTTATGGGGCCCCGATCTGGGCGGCAGACCTGACGGCCGGAAGCATCGCCGTGCTGCGAAAGCCGCAACGCGCGATGGCCGTCAGAGTCATCAGGGGATATCGCACGATCTCCTACGAGGCGGCTTGTGCACTGGCCGGATCCCCGCCCTGGGACCTGGAGGCGAAGGTACTCGCGTCACTGTACCGGTGGCGCGAGGAAGCGCGGACGCGGGGCAAGCGACCGATGCAGCGACACATGGAGCTGCGTCGGTCTCAGCTTCGCGAGGTCCTGGTGGCGGAATGGCGGGACAGGCTTTCGCGCCCTACCGCCGGCCTCGCCATCATCGAGGCGGTCCGGCCAGTGCTCGAGCGCTGGCTCGGGAGGAGGCACGGCTCCCTGTCGTTTCGGGTGACGCAGGTGCTCTCGGGGCATGGTTGCTTCGGGAAGTACCTGTGTCGCATAAACAGGGAGCCGGACGCCCGGTGTCACCACTGCGTAGACTGCCGGGAGGACACGGCGCGGCATACGCTGGCGGAATGTGCCGCTTGGGAGGGGCCGCGCCGTGCCCTCGTCTCAGAAGTGGGCAGTGACCTGTCGCTGTCGGCCGTGGTCGAGTCGATGGTCGACAGCGCAGAGTCCTGGGACGCGGTGGTTTCCTTCTGCGAAAGTGTCATGTCGCAGAAGGAGGCTGCGGAAAGGGAGAGGGAGATCTCAACCTCCCACCCTGCCCGCAGCAGGCGCACCGGGCGTCGGCGGAGGGCAGATAACGCCCTCTTCCGGCCCCCCTAAATGGGTCCAGGGGCGGCAGACTCGGGGACGTCTGTCGCCCCCCACATACACCAGGACCCGAGGTGGCGGCGCGTAGTGTTCCACGCGCGCCCCTCTAAGATGTCCGGGGGGGAGTCTAACACCTCACTCCCCCCCCTGACCCGAGAAGTGGCCCGCTGCAGCGGGCCGGCACCAGCCGGGGGTTGCGGAAGTATCTCCAGTTCCCGCGACCCCCGACGTAGGTGTGAGATGGAACACCGGGGTGGTTTTTAGTCAGTAAGAGTCTGACAGACCCCTCTGCCCGCCCCAGGGCGGAGGACATCCATGAGGATTTTCCACCCCGTATCAAAAAAAAAAAAAAAAAAAAAAAAAAAAGGTTAGGTTAGGTTAGGTTAGGTTAGGTTAGGTTAGGTTAGGTTAGGTTAGGTTAGGTTAGGTTAGGTTAGGTTAGGTTAGGTTAGGTTAGGTTAGGTTAGGTTAGGTTAGGTTAGGTTAGGTTAGGTTAGGTTAGGTTAGGTTAGGTTAGGTTTTTTTTTTTTTTTTTTTTTTTTTTTTTTTTTTTTTTTTTTTTTTTTTAATTGTACTGCCTACCTCCGGCTAGGTGGCCAGAGCCTTTCTACACTATGCTACACTTTCATTCCAGTTCTCGCTTTTGTGCCTCTCGTACTTTTATTCTTCATACAATTTCTTTCTTTCATTCGTCTCATGCAAAATGCGGGTGGGGTTTCCCGTCTATAGGACTATTTCTATCTATATTTCTTTATTTGGGTTTATAGTTCATTAAGTGGGTACAATCGTGGTTTTATTTGCAACTAACATTATTTTAGTCTTGTACCTTTCTTAATTTTGTACAAATATATTTGCATACTTAGGCACCATTTCACATTGCTTGTTTTCGCCGTTTCTGTTTTATTTACATTTTTCGCTTATTATCTACAGTCTTATCTTCTACAATCTTGACTTATACGGTCTTATCTTATACAATATTATCATCTACAATCTTGTCTTTTACAATCTTATCTTATACTATCTTTTTTTTTTTTTTTATACAATATTGTCTTTTACATTTTATTTCAACTTTTATTGCGCACGTTTTATTTACTATTTACAGTTTTATATGTTTTTCCAAAATATGCGATATCATATTTGGTAACATAACGTTCCTAGTTCCTATTTATTTCTATTATTTACTTTACTGACTATTTGCTTGCCATACTCTATAAATTTACGCAACTTTTTTCCTGTCATTATTGTGCTTAGGGTTTCGATTGACATTTTCTGACCCAGCTTTGTTTCAATTTCAAGGCGTTCTAAACTATGTACAGGGCATTCCAACAAAATGTGGGGCACCGATTCGACCTTTCCCGGCTCGCAGATGCACGATGGGTTATCCTTGCACTTGAAACGATGCAAGTACTCGGAGAACCCACCGTGCCCTGTCATCATTTGGGTTATCAACTTATCCGGTTCTATTTTCCGTACGACTCTATATGCCTCCACCGCGTCAGGGAAGAAGATTTTTGTGATGCCTGCTGTTTCACCGCTTTTATACCGTGTGTTCCATTCGCCAAGCGAGCGCATCCGTATGTTGCGCCTGGCGAATGATACCGGACACTTGTCGTAGTCGGGTTTCCGTTTAGAGGTTAACGCGGCCTCCTTAGCGAGGCAATCAGCACGTTCATTCCCCTCCAGTCCTGCATGCGCTTTGATCCAGAACAAGCTGACACGTTTGCCCTGGAGCAGAGCTTTCCGCAAATTCTCGCGCGCTTCAACGGCCAGGGGATGGAGAGCCTGTACGTTTGTTACGGTTTGAAGTGCTGCCGTTGAGTCCGAGTATATCCCAGAGTTCATCGCCTTTTGGTGAACGGCTTCCCTCGTCGCTTTACATAAGGCCAGGAGTTCTGCCTGGTATACGGTGCAGTAAGATGGCAAAGCAAGTTTCAGGGTTTTGGTTTCGGTTTCGCCATTCCACATGGATAACGCTGCCCCAACCTTGCCCTGAATCTTGCTGCCATCGGTGTAGATACACAGATCGAAGTTGTTGTTTTGGTCCAGTTGTTCTTGGTCTACCAGGGCTTTGAATCCCAGGGTCATATATTCTGCTGGATGTGGGGATTCCAACGCCGATGACATTTGCTCCACTTCTCGGTCCCCTAGTCCCGGCTGGGACACTCCCCTCTTAGCCTCATATAATGCGGCTGCTTCGCGTACGCGAAGGTCGAGCGGGAGTATTCCAGCCAGAACCAATGCCGAGTTTAGGGAGACGGTGCGATATGCTCTGCATAATTTTTGCGCGAAGCCACGTTGGACCACGTTTAGTTGCTTCTGTATGCCTAGTTTGTTAACAGCCGGTGCCCATACGCTGGCGGCATACAGAATAACCGGTTCGACTGCAGCAGTGTAGATGGACCGTATGACTTCCGGGTGAAGGCCCCAACTTATTTTCGCCGCGCGTGATAATTGCTTATAGATCCCTATCGCTTTGTTACACACCGCCTTGACATGAGAGTTGAAGGTAAGCTTTTGGTCGATTATGACTCCCAGTAGCTTGATTTCGCTGGAAGCGCAAATGTCGACCCCGCCCATGCTCAGCCGTGGGGTGTCGTATTTTAGTTTACGCGTTATTACCATTGCATTTGTTTTATTTGGTGCGAACTTTAATTTATTTGCCACACCCCACGCCCGAACATACTCGAGGGCGGCATTTGCGCGCCCTTCTACCTCTTGTGCGGTCTGACCATCGAAGATCATGACCACATCATCGGCAAAAGCTTGGGCATAATCTCCTCGCTGTTCGAGCCCCTTCAACAGTGGGTCCAGTACAATGTTCCAAAGAATTGGGCCACCGATGGAGCCCTGCACACAGCCCTTCTCCGTTTCTCTGACGTACTCCTCTCCCCCGTATCTCACCCTGACCTTCCTGTTTCTTAGGTAGCTATCCATCAGTCTCCTCAGATTCCACGGACACCCCTCTTCTGCCAGGCGAACTCGGATTGCAGGCCACCACGCGCTGTCGAAGGCTCCCTCTATATCCAATGACACCATGGTTATTATTCTCTTTTGGTCGAGTTTGGTTTTTATGTGCTGCATTAGGGTATAGAGGGAGTCTTCGGTGCTCCTCTGTGGCATAAATCCGTATTGATTTCTGCTCAACCTTGGTATCACGTGGAACCTGAGCCTGTGGACAATCATTTTCTCCAAGATTTTTCCCAACACCGGTAATAGGCCAATAGGTCTGTAGCCCTTGAAGTGTGTACGGTTAAAAAACGCGCGAACGCTTGGGTGTGGGGCCATTCCGGGTGGCCGCGAGCGTTTTCGGCGCGTCGTACTAAAACGACGATATCTCCGAAATTACGATAGTTAGCTCGTTTCCAGTTATATCATTGGAATCGCTATTAAATTTGCTAACAGGTCATATATGGTTAAGTATAGTTTTACGTTGTAATGTATTCGAAATTTAATGTTTGTTCGGTGTGAGCGACTTTTTCCCCGTTTCTTGTGTAACAGACATTATAAAAAAATAGTAATCCTTTTATTCAACAAACTTTTCGTTTTATCTCCACAAAGACACATTAGTTCACATAAATAAAACAAAAGAACAGACCTCTCCATACATTTTTTTCATCTCACAAGCAAAACAAACCATGACGTCATTTACGAGTGCCCGCATTCGAAACAAAAGAATGGGCTTGTTTACATATCAATTCTAAGAACGCTACATGCCTGGTGGCTTGGGTTACATTTTATTAATAATGTTTGGTTCACATACTTGACACAGACAGAGTTTCAGTTGATAAAAATGTATAGTTTAATAGTATTGGCTTTCCAAAGTAACCACTTGAAAACTAGCGCAAAAAACACCTACTCACACTTTGGATCACTGTTTAAATTCTGTTGCCTCAATTTGAAATCTTATTTAATATTCTACACGTTGAAGATATTTACAAAACGGTAGGCAAATAAAAAATGCATGCTGGAAGCAAAAACATTACACAAATCAACAATCAAAACGAACAATTTCACTTAAAAATGACCATCACGTAAACACAGATCACACAAAATATAGATACGGCAATTATGGTCACATGTAAATAATATAAAATTACATAGAAATCTAAAATATATTATTATTTGAAGTCTTTTAGAGTGTATAAAAAGTATAAAGAGTGTAAAAAAAAATAAAAAATAAAATAATAATAATAAAAAAAAAAATTAAAAATTAAAAAAAAAAAAATTTGGTCGGTATTTCTTGACGGACACACACACACGAACACACACCTACAAAATTTTCAGTTTCAACACGTTCAACATTTAAAATCACGAATAAAAAATAAAGTCAACAAAAAGTATTCAACGGATGCCCTATCCATTAGTTCTAACGATCTGTGAAATCGTGTGACGTCATCACCTTGATTGCGCATTCCGGCTCTCTGATTGGCCAGCGCGGATTCGACGATTCTGGTAGTTTTGCGTAATTTTGATGTTCAAATTGACCACAAGAAAACTATTATAATATTCAAATTAAACGCCTAATATCTATAGTACGACACATAAAAACACACGTAATAAAGCCAGATTGCTTCTAAAACAATCCTATAAACTACAAATACCTCGAAATGAATCAGCGTCTCTGCAACGGTTCTCCGTATTCATTGAAACGACTATTTCGGGCCGAAATCGTCTGTTTCTCCAATCCAAAATGGTTCAAACACAACCAGGCACGTTTTTATTACACGAAACACATAAAACACACACAATTCACTCACTTTTAGATACTTAAAAGCACAAACAGAACAAAGCAGCGACCTGTCGGTGCGCAGTAGAATGATCAACTGGCGGGATCGAAAATTGGTCGCTTCAAAGTGCTGCTGTGACATTTAGCCTATGTTATACTTGTATCTCATTTATCCCCCTAGACTCTGTGCAAGTTTGAGCGAGTTAGCAAATACGTAGAATATTTAATGTCACTTACAAGCCCCTTAGGAATGTTCCAACGAAATGGTAGATTCACCACTTAGGGCAAAAAATTGACATTGTCGGTCGGGGAGAATCACATTTCAAGGGGTAGGATTTTGGTGAAGTGTAGGTGTCTTTCCCGGGTTTTCTCAGCACGACTACTGTAGCTTCCTTCCATGCGTTGGGAAAATGGTGGTGTTGAAGACACTTATTGAGTAGGTCGAGGAATACGTCAGCATTTTGGTTTATCATGTGGGTGCAGATATCGGCCGTAAATCCATCGGCTCCCGGCGCTTTCTTAGGGTTGAAAGAGTTGGCCGCTAGCATAAGTTCTGTGGGGGTGAAAGGGGGGTCGAGGGTTTGGTCCTCAGTTTCCTCGTTTAATCTTCTGGCGCGGTTTCTTAGTGCCCGGTGTTCTTCATTATCCTCTTCATTAATGTCTCTCGGGTAAAAAGTTTTAGCGAGGAGTTCTGCTGATTCCCTTGCATCCAGGGTTTTCCCATCCTTTATAAGGGGGAGGTCTTCTTCTCTCTTTTTTGTTCTTCCTATCACTCTATAAATTCCCTCCCATACCCCTTCCTTGTCCTGTTTCCCACAGAAGTCTTTCCAACTCTTAATCTGGGCGTTGGTTACATTAGCCTCGTAGTTTTCTTTTTCCGCTACGTAATCCGCAATGACCTTGGCTCTCCGAACCGGAGCCGCACACTTAATTCTGTTTTTCTTTGTAGCAACTTTCCTTTTTTGGGTCTCAAGCTCCTCGGACCACCATGGCACAGTGAGTTTTTCTCTATTGCTTTTCTTTGGTATGGTCTCATTACAAGTATTTGTTATAACTTCCGTTAGTTTATTTACTAATTTCTCTAATTGTTCTACTGACTCTACTTTTTCTATTTCTGCTTTTGTAATTTTATTTTCTGATAGTAATTGTTTGATTTTCTTATGAAAATCGTCCCAATTAGCTTTCCTGGTGTTATATTTTCTAGTGGTTCTTTCTATTTTATTTACTTTACATTTTTGTATGTGTAATTCGAAAACTATGCCATTGTGGTCCGAGCCAGTAAGATCTTCCACGACCCTCCAGTTGTCTACTCTGTCTAATAGGTCCAGGGACACGGCTGTCACATCAACGCAGCTACTGTACCTTTGGCTGCCCCTTATGGTATCGAAGGTCGGTGTTTGCCCCGTATTCAGTACATGCAACGCCATCTCTTCGAGCGCGCCGGCCGTTTCCTGGCCCCGGGTGTCGTCCTTATCACTTCCCCACCATATACTTTTTGCATTTGCGTCTCCACCGATGACCAGGCAGTTGTGTCCCACCTTTTCCCCAATAAACGCAAGATGCCGTAGGTACGGTTCTATGGGCCGGTCGGGTTCGAAATAGTAGGAGACGAGGGTGATTTCTCTAGCGCCTGTCATTGCTCCTATCACACAGAAGTTGTTGGTGGTCAGCTCAGGGTACTGCCTTATGTAGATGTCTTGTTTAAAGACGGCGATTGCTGCTTTTACCGTACCTTCTCCTGGGCTCGCACACTGAAAGATCCGTGCTCCCTTATATGCCCTCATCTCCCTGGCATTCCCCACGTACGGCTCCTGTAGGAGCGCTATTGTGACACCGCGTTTTTCTGCCTCTATCATCAGCTCTATGGTCGCCAGCTTCTTCCTCTGCAGATTGGCCTGGACAACAAGGAGAGGAGCCTGAACACCGTTTGCCACCTTAGCAATATGCCACCTTGGCTCTAGCCAAGGCGTCCCACTTTCGCCGTATGGGGCACTCGGTGCTGAAGGCTCCGTGATTTACGGTGTCCAGTTTTGCGGTTACGCAGTTGCAGCAGGAAGGAGCCGCTCCTGCGAGCCAATCCGAGCACTTATCCTTCATGTGTGGCCCTCCGCAGTGGCTACATTTTGGTTCGGTTTCTCTGCAGTAGCGCCTGCCATGTCCATACCCCAAACACATCGAGCACTGCACGAGCGGAGACTGATCTTCCACACGCACTTTCTGTAGGTCGATGTGAACCGACTGTTGGCCCATCATTCTGTTGTAGATCTGCGGCGAGACTTTGACCACCACGTGACTTGTGAGGGGATTTCTGGCCTTGCGTCTGAACTTTATTTCCATACGATCCTCCTCCTTTTTGAGGCCATGGAAGACCGATCCGTTCTGGTTTCTCAGAGCTGTAGTGATGTCCATATCGCTATTGCACGCCAAGACATCTCTGAGCACCAGCATGGGGTCACGGTTCTCCACCTCCTCAACTAGCAGGTGATCTCCCGCTTCCTTAAGGCGTTCCTTTACACGCTCCCTTTCTTCTCTTGTCTTACAGCCCATGATCACTTTTTGGTTTTTCGCTTTTCTGACTTTTTCTACTGTTATCCAACCGTCTTTTGCGTTTACTGCTTTCCTAATTCTGTCCATTACCTCCTCTCCAGTCTCCGTGTTGTCCTTTGCGGCGACGACAATGGAGTGCAGCGCCGTCCGTTCAGGCATCAACCTTTTTGGCGGCGCTGCCACTACGCTCGCATAGGATCTGTCTTTCTCCATGGTAACCTCTTGTAAGTTCGATACTGTCTCTCTTAATTTCTCTATCTCTTTCGTTGCCTTTTCTATTTGGTTCCCTTGCACTTTCAACATTTCTGTAATCTCCTCCTTCGCGATTTTTTGCTCAACCGCTATACTTTGCACTTGGCTCCAGTCCACCTTTGTTCCCTCGCCTTTGCTTGGGTTTTCAACCTGCCCTTGAGGGGCAGCCGTCACGGCGGCCGCAGTTGCTGTGGCCCCTGCGGCGGCTTCCTCCTTCAAGAGCCGATAGAGGTGATCCAGTGCCAGGGTTATCCCGGCCTTTAGGTCCGTCTTCAAATTTCGGGACTCACTTAGTTGGCATTTTGCTTTTTGAAGCCACACCCTGCCTGTTTGCACTCTGTCAATGGGTTTCCCTTGCTCCTGGTTTAGCCCCGAAGCACCTGCTGTTTCTACAGAAGCTCTTCGCGTCGCCCCCTTACTTTCGTGGGTGGGCACTGCTTTCTGTTCTGCCTTCCGCATTATGGTCGATGTTGTGGCTGCTTTCTGAGGGGAGCGTGTTGGAGGAGGTGTCCTTTGTTGTGCGGTTGTAGCTTGGGATTCGGTTTTCCCGGCCTCCCACTCTCCTATGCTGCGTCTCACGTTTTGTTTAGAGGGCTCCGTGCCCTCTGCAGTCTTTGGCGATAGCGTTGGGTCTTGGGAGCTCGTTTGTGCGTCTTTTTTGGCAGGTGTGCGATATCCAAACATTTTTGCGGCGGTAGGCAGGTAGAGTCGTAAATGATAAAGAAGTTATGCAATGTAAAGATTGCCGACAATACTACGACAAACAACTAATTATAAAATAGGGATAAATTTATAGAGTCTGGCTCTGTATCTATTTTAGGTATTTGATAGGGTATGTATAGTACCCTGGTCAAAGTAAATTTGTAAAATAAAGTAGAATATAAAAACGGCACAATAAAAATAAGCACTTAACAACTAAACAACAACTGTGTTTTAGACTTAACAGCGTCTTAAACACTAAGAAGTGGTCCAATCTTGTCTTTACCAGACCCAGTAGGGTTCCTGGTGTCAAAAATCAAAAGTCTCTACTTTTACATTTTTCGACTCTACGTAGAGTCAGTTTAATACTTCAGTCAGATAGAGCTCGCCGAGCCCGTTTCAACGATCCCAAACTCGGGGTACCTAGCCCCAGGGGTTCCGGAGCAATCGAGGTGCAAAAATACTGGTTTCGGACCAAGATGGCCGCCCAAATATGGTTACAACGCGATTACTCCGCAGCCACTGAACCGAATTTCACCGTGTTTGGGTTTGCCTACACGTGCTCGACGCGATCCAGCCGGCTAAGGTGGTTTCAGGCCGAAAAATTTTCAGGCGCTGAAAACTCCTGAAAACCACTGGGGCGGGTAGAGAGCGACCCGCCGATGACTCCAGAGAAAACCCAAGGTTTCTACGACCTCTAGTTTGGGAGTTATCCGGTTCCGAAAAATGATCTGACAGTTCAAGAACTGTCAAATTCAAATTTTAAACCGGTATAACTTTCCTTACAGTTGAGGTAGAACACTCGAGTTTGGGTTCTTTCGGCTTGCCTCGCTCCGCTCCGTCGCGCAAAGTGGTTTTCAGACTCCTGGAACTTTTTAGCGCAGATCCGCCTGAAAACAGGTTTGTCCGATAGAGGCGGCCCCCCCAATCACCGCTGTGAAAACCGCAGCTCTCTGCGACCACTGGCTCCGGAGATACTTCGGCTCAAAGTTTGCCAAGATGGCCGCCGATCTGTCAAAACCCAACTTAGGATGACCGTAACTCCGCAACCGTTTGTCCCAGAGAGACGCGGTTTTGAATGCTGTGGCTGGCTTGACCCCCTCTATCCGCCAGTAACGGTTTCAGCGCGAAAAAATTTCAGGCTCTGAAAACGCCTGAAAACCTATTCGGCCCCAAAACAAGATCAGGCCACACACTTTTAAAAAAGTCCGAGGTTTCTGTGACCAACGGTGCCCCTGCTATAATAGTTTAAAACTTATAACCAATAAAACCAAAATGGTGGATTTTGGCCAAAATACGCAATTTTAAGTATTTCTGCGCCAACTTTGGGCTTAATTGAGGTGGAATATAGTATTTAGACCCAAATCTGTCATAAAAATATAATATTTGCTATTATTTTCCTATTTATTAAGAAAAAACATAAAAAATACAATAACTTCGAGACCGCTGGTCACAAAAATCTGAAAAATTTACACAATGTATAATAAAACTGGTGTCAATTGAATGGATTAAAAATAAAAATTTTCTGAAAAAGATTTCTGCGAAATTTTTCAATTTTCAAAAAATTTTAGTTTTTTAATTACTGTCTAAAAATTATTAAAGCTAAAAATCCACCAACCAGTCGTCGTCTTCTCTCCGCAAGCGCGCCAAGGATAGCAGTTGCAGAAATTCGATTTTCGTCTTCGTTCCTTCGCAATTTGCAGTTAAAGTTCGACTTTTCAAATTGCCGCCAAAAATCAACCGGCGGCTGAAAAATTCAGCTGTTTGCTGAAAAATGTCTTTGAAGCTCTGTTCTTTTCGGCACCAAAACCTGGCTGCGCTCACCCGTCTAGATTTGATTTTCAGCACCACGTGGTTTTTGGTTTTTCGTCAATTTCTTGAAAACCGAGCGGGTTTCAGGGTCGGTGTTGCTGACAAATGCTGATGGACGTATTTCCCCTCCGATTCCAATCCCGAAAATGGCTGTGGTGTGCCTCCTGCTTCTCTGGTATGCGCTGAGAGATTCTGATTTCGAAAACTAACCTCTAAAAAGACAGTTTTCGTCTTCCAGAGCTGGTAACACTGCAATCCAGTAAGAACTTTCACTTCCAGCACTTAGGTCACACTTTTCCGAACACGCCGATACTAAATTTGTCACAATCGGTCAACTTTTTACCACTTTAATCGATTTTTAAGTACGGAGCAGCGTGGTTTTGCGTCTTATCGCCACGAGAGTCGGGGGGGAACTGGTTAGGTTAGGTTAGGTTAGGTTAGGTTAGGTTAGGTTAGGTTAGGTTAGGTTAGGTTAGGTTAGGTTAGGTTAGGTTAGGTTAGGTTAGGTTAGGTTAGGTTAGGTTAGGTTAGGTTAGGTTAGGTTAGGTTAGGTTAGGTTAGGTTAGGTTAGGTTAGGTTTTTTTTTTTTTTTTTTTTTTTTTTTTTTTTTTTTTTTTTTTTTTTTTTAATTGTACTGCCTACCTCCGGCTAGGTGGCCAGAGCCTTTCTACACTATGCTACACTTTCATTCCAGTTCTCGCTTTTGTGCCTCTCGTACTTTTATTCTTCATACAATTTCTTTCTTTCATTCGTCTCATGCAAAATGCGGGTGGGGTTTCCCGTCTATAGGACTATTTCTATCTATATTTCTTTATTTGGGTTTATAGTTCATTAAGTGGGTACAATCGTGGTTTTATTTGCAACTAACATTATTTTAGTCTTGTACCTTTCTTAATTTTGTACAAATATATTTGCATACTTAGGCACCATTTCACATTGCTTGTTTTCGCCGTTTCTGTTTTATTTACATTTTTCGCTTATTATCTACAGTCTTATCTTCTACAATCTTGACTTATACGGTCTTATCTTATACAATATTATCATCTACAATCTTGTCTTTTACAATCTTATCTTATACTATCTTTTTTTTTTTTTTTATACAATATTGTCTTTTACATTTTATTTCAACTTTTATTGCGCACGTTTTATTTACTATTTACAGTTTTATATGTTTTTCCAAAATATGCGATATCATATTTGGTAACATAACGTTCCTAGTTCCTATTTATTTCTATTATTTACTTTACTGACTATTTGCTTGCCATACTCTATAAATTTACGCAACTTTTTTCCTGTCATTATTGTGCTTAGGGTTTCGATTGACATTTTCTGACCCAGCTTTGTTTCAATTTCAAGGCGTTCTAAACTATGTACAGGGCATTCCAACAAAATGTGGGGCACCGATTCGACCTTTCCCGGCTCGCAGATGCACGATGGGTTATCCTTGCACTTGAAACGATGCAAGTACTCGGAGAACCCACCGTGCCCTGTCATCATTTGGGTTATCAACTTATCCGGTTCTATTTTCCGTACGACTCTATATGCCTCCACCGCGTCAGGGAAGAAGATTTTTGTGATGCCTGCTGTTTCACCGCTTTTATACCGTGTGTTCCATTCGCCAAGCGAGCGCATCCGTATGTTGCGCCTGGCGAATGATACCGGACACTTGTCGTAGTCGGGTTTCCGTTTAGAGGTTAACGCGGCCTCCTTAGCGAGGCAATCAGCACGTTCATTCCCCTCCAGTCCTGCATGCGCTTTGATCCAGAACAAGCTGACACGTTTGCCCTGGAGCAGAGCTTTCCGCAAATTCTCGCGCGCTTCAACGGCCAGGGGATGGAGAGCCTGTACGTTTGTTACGGTTTGAAGTGCTGCCGTTGAGTCCGAGTATATCCCAGAGTTCATCGCCTTTTGGTGAACGGCTTCCCTCGTCGCTTTACATAAGGCCAGGAGTTCTGCCTGGTATACGGTGCAGTAAGATGGCAAAGCAAGTTTCAGGGTTTTGGTTTCGGTTTCGCCATTCCACATGGATAACGCTGCCCCAACCTTGCCCTGAATCTTGCTGCCATCGGTGTAGATACACAGATCGAAGTTGTTGTTTTGGTCCAGTTGTTCTTGGTCTACCAGGGCTTTGAATCCCAGGGTCATATATTCTGCTGGATGTGGGGATTCCAACGCCGATGACATTTGCTCCACTTCTCGGTCCCCTAGTCCCGGCTGGGACACTCCCCTCTTAGCCTCATATAATGCGGCTGCTTCGCGTACGCGAAGGTCGAGCGGGAGTATTCCAGCCAGAACCAATGCCGAGTTTAGGGAGACGGTGCGATATGCTCTGCATAATTTTTGCGCGAAGCCACGTTGGACCACGTTTAGTTGCTTCTGTATGCCTAGTTTGTTAACAGCCGGTGCCCATACGCTGGCGGCATACAGAATAACCGGTTCGACTGCAGCAGTGTAGATGGACCGTATGACTTCCGGGTGAAGGCCCCAACTTATTTTCGCCGCGCGTGATAATAGCTTATAGATCCCTATCGCTTTGTTACACACCGCCTTGACATGAGAGTTGAAGGTAAGCTTTTGGTCGATTATGACTCCCAGTAGCTTGATTTCGCTGGAAGCGCAAATGTCGACCCCGCCCATGCTCAGCCGTGGGGTGTCGTATTTTAGTTTACGCGTTATTACCATTGCATTTGTTTTATTTGGTGCGAACTTTAATTTATTTGCCACACCCCACGCCCGAACATACTCGAGGGCGGCATTTGCGCGCCCTTCTACCTCTTGTGCGGTCTGACCATCGAAGATCATGACCACATCATCGGCAAAAGCTTGGGCATAATCTCCTCGCTGTTCGAGCCCCTTCAACAGTGGGTCCAGTACAATGTTCCAAAGAATTGGGCCACCGATGGAGCCCTGCACACAGCCCTTCTCCGTTTCTCTGACGTACTCCTCTCCCCCGTATCTCACCCTGACCTTCCTGTTTCTTAGGTAGCTATCCATCAGTCTCCTCAGATTCCACGGACACCCCTCTTCTGCCAGGCGAACTCGGATTGCAGGCCACCACGCGCTGTCGAAGGCTCCCTCTATATCCAATGACACCATGGTTATTATTCTCTTTTGGTCGAGTTTGGTTTTTATGTGCTGCATTAGGGTATAGAGGGAGTCTTCGGTGCTCCTCTGTGGCATAAATCCGTATTGATTTCTGCTCAACCTTGGTATCACGTGGAACCTGAGCCTGTGGACAATCATTTTCTCCAAGATTTTTCCCAACACCGGTAATAGGCCAATAGGTCTGTAGGATTTTGGTGAAGTGTAGGTGTCTTTCCCGGGTTTTCTCA
The DNA here is from genome assembly GCA_947361185.1 of Charanyca ferruginea. Classification (NCBI taxonomy): domain Eukaryota; kingdom Metazoa; phylum Arthropoda; class Insecta; order Lepidoptera; family Noctuidae; genus Charanyca; species Charanyca ferruginea. The sequence goes on from OX376085.1 coordinate 14,769,156, forward strand.
GCACGACTACTGTAGCTTCCTTCCATGCGTTGGGAAAATGGTGGTGTTGAAGACACTTATTGAGTAGGTCGAGGAATACGTCAGCATTTTGGTTTATCATGTGGGTGCAGATATCGGCCGTAAATCCATCGGCTCCCGGCGCTTTCTTAGGGTTGAAAGAGTTGGCCGCTAGCATAAGTTCTGTGGGGGTGAAAGGGGGGTCGAGGGTTTGGTCCTCAGTTTCCTCGTTTAATCTTCTGGCGCGGTTTCTTAGTGCCCGGTGTTCTTCATTATCCTCTTCATTAATGTCTCTCGGGTAAAAAGTTTTAGCGAGGAGTTCTGCTGATTCCCTTGCATCCAGGGTTTTCCCATCCTTTATAAGGGGGAGGTCTTCTTCTCTCTTTTTTGTTCTTCCTATCACTCTATAAATTCCCTCCCATACCCCTTCCTTGTCCTGTTTCCCACAGAAGTCTTTCCAACTCTTAATCTGGGCGTTGGTTACATTAGCCTCGTAGTTTTCTTTTTCCGCTACGTAATCCGCAATGACCTTGGCTCTCCGAACCGGAGCCGCACACTTAATTCTGTTTTTCTTTGTAGCAACTTTCCTTTTTTGGGTCTCAAGCTCCTCGGACCACCATGGCACAGTGAGTTTTTCTCTATTGCTTTTCTTTGGTATGGTCTCATTACAAGTATTTGTTATAACTTCCGTTAGTTTATTTACTAATTTCTCTAATTGTTCTACTGACTCTACTTTTTCTATTTCTGCTTTTGTAATTTTATTTTCTGATAGTAATTGTTTGATTTTCTTATGAAAATCGTCCCAATTAGCTTTCCTGGTGTTATATTTTCTAGTGGTTCTTTCTATTTTATTTACTTTACATTTTTGTATGTGTAATTCGAAAACTATGCCATTGTGGTCCGAGCCAGTAAGATCTTCCACGACCCTCCAGTTGTCTACTCTGTCTAATAGGTCCAGGGACACGGCTGTCACATCAACGCAGCTACTGTACCTTTGGCTGCCCCTTATGGTATCGAAGGTCGGTGTTTGCCCCGTATTCAGTACATGCAACGCCATCTCTTCGAGCGCGCCGGCCGTTTCCTGGCCCCGGGTGTCGTCCTTATCACTTCCCCACCATATACTTTTTGCATTTGCGTCTCCACCGATGACCAGGCAGTTGTGTCCCACCTTTTCCCCAATAAACGCAAGATGCCGTAGGTACGGTTCTATGGGCCGGTCGGGTTCGAAATAGTAGGAGACGAGGGTGATTTCTCTAGCGCCTGTCATTGCTCCTATCACACAGAAGTTGTTGGTGGTCAGCTCAGGGTACTGCCTTATGTAGATGTCTTGTTTAAAGACGGCGATTGCTGCTTTTACCGTACCTTCTCCTGGGCTCGCACACTGAAAGATCCGTGCTCCCTTATATGCCCTCATCTCCCTGGCATTCCCCACGTACGGCTCCTGTAGGAGCGCTATTGTGACACCGCGTTTTTCTGCCTCTATCATCAGCTCTATGGTCGCCAGCTTCTTCCTCTGCAGATTGGCCTGGACAACAAGGAGAGGAGCCTGAACACCGTTTGCCACCTTAGCAATATGCCACCTTGGCTCTAGCCAAGGCGTCCCACTTTCGCCGTATGGGGCACTCGGTGCTGAAGGCTCCGTGATTTACGGTGTCCAGTTTTGCGGTTACGCAGTTGCAGCAGGAAGGAGCCGCTCCTGCGAGCCAATCCGAGCACTTATCCTTCATGTGTGGCCCTCCGCAGTGGCTACATTTTGGTTCGGTTTCTCTGCAGTAGCGCCTGCCATGTCCATACCCCAAACACATCGAGCACTGCACGAGCGGAGACTGATCTTCCACACGCACTTTCTGTAGGTCGATGTGAACCGACTGTTGGCCCATCATTCTGTTGTAGATCTGCGGCGAGACTTTGACCACCACGTGACTTGTGAGGGGATTTCTGGCCTTGCGTCTGAACTTTATTTCCATACGATCCTCCTCCTTTTTGAGGCCATGGAAGACCGATCCGTTCTGGTTTCTCAGAGCTGTAGTGATGTCCATATCGCTATTGCACGCCAAGACATCTCTGAGCACCAGCATGGGGTCACGGTTCTCCACCTCCTCAACTAGCAGGTGATCTCCCGCTTCCTTAAGGCGTTCCTTTACACGCTCCCTTTCTTCTCTTGTCTTACAGCCCATGATCACTTTTTGGTTTTTCGCTTTTCTGACTTTTTCTACTGTTATCCAACCGTCTTTTGCGTTTACTGCTTTCCTAATTCTGTCCATTACCTCCTCTCCAGTCTCCGTGTTGTCCTTTGCGGCGACGACAATGGAGTGCAGCGCCGTCCGTTCAGGCATCAACCTTTTTGGCGGCGCTGCCACTACGCTCGCATAGGATCTGTCTTTCTCCATGGTAACCTCTTGTAAGTTCGATACTGTCTCTCTTAATTTCTCTATCTCTTTCGTTGCCTTTTCTATTTGGTTCCCTTGCACTTTCAACATTTCTGTAATCTCCTCCTTCGCGATTTTTTGCTCAACCGCTATACTTTGCACTTGGCTCCAGTCCACCTTTGTTCCCTCGCCTTTGCTTGGGTTTTCAACCTGCCCTTGAGGGGCAGCCGTCACGGCGGCCGCAGTT